>OZ034806.1:17019571-17589571 GCA_964028335.1 Altica lythri
TAACCTACAATCACTTTTGTGAGCAGTAATACGATTTTTTAGTAATCGTTTAGTTTGTCCAATGTAATTTTTATTACAATTATTACAAGGAATCATGTATACTACATCTTTATTATCCAATAAAGGAGTTTTGTCTTTAATTTTTGTATATATCATTGCACAGTTATACTGATCTTAGAGGGATATACATCCAGGATAATCCCTTAGGGCTAATAACATCTAAGCTTTAATATTGTTATATCTTAATACTTCCATAATTTATTTTTTTATTATTCCTAATACCTTATAGTTAGTTCTCTAATTTATTACTTTTGATATCATAGTTACATGACTATTTAATCATTAATGTCATATCTTGTGAGAAACATCAATTTGATAATACTTTTAAAAAAAACATCATTTTAATTTTATAATTTATTATTTACTCATGTTAATTTCTTTTAGAACAACAACGTTATAACCTCACAGAGATGTAAGTATAAATTTATAATTTATTTCTACTTGCATTCTGTCACTCTTAATTTTGTAGCTCCTTGATAATGTAATAAAGTAATTACGAAAGCTTGGATTAAATACTCTAAAGAGTTTTATTTAACGTTAAGTATTGCTGTTTACCCAATATCCACTTTTACTTATATATATATATATATATATGTTATGATGTTGTAACCTCTTTTTTCTCTGGTGATGTTAAATGCTCGTTTTATAGAGGTTAAACAATGCGAACGGCACTCAGGGGGTAGGAGGAGAGCGAGCGTGGATTCGAACGAGCTCGATGATATCTTAATAGACAGATTTAAGGGGATATATTTACTAGGGAAAGAAAAGATATAAGAATTTAAAAGGGACCAAAGAGAAAGTGAGAGAAATGATGGAAAAAGGGGAGGTAAATGGGCGCCACTTATTTTTTTATCATAAGGATGGGGAAATATAAGAAACCCAGATGGAAAAAATATTAAATATAGATGTTGGATAAAGTGATGTATCAGATGTTATAGATAAAGTTAAAATAAGAAAGATATAAGGGACGTGAGATAAGATGCGATAAAATTGAGTAAACCAGTAGATGTTCTGATTAAAGTTTTAAATTAAACACTTTTATTAGAAAAACCAGAAAGAGAAAGTTATACTTAGTTTTTGTTCTTACTTATCACAACAGCTCTATATATTTTGATCAAGTCAAAAGCTAAAATTTATGAGTGAAATACGTCTTATTCTTGTTGTTAATGAGATTAGATCAGAATAACTTACACCAGGTCAGCAAATAAAACATATAAATAAACAATAAACAATATTTATTACTGTGTGTAGTAATAAGTCAAACAGATGAACGAAACAAATAGACATATAAAATATCAACAAATTAAATAAGGTAAAATACAGTAAAACACATTAGTGTTTAATCACATATAGAAACAATATTACACATTCAATAACAGCTAAGTATTTTTATATTGTTATTTCTGTGTACGCATTTAAGCAGAATGTGATGTTAAAAAGAAATTGAAAAGTATCAAACGTTAATAAAAAATTGTAAATCACTTTTAGCTTAAAAGATGTTTTACTCGAGTAAAAGATTGGGGGTACCATATAATAATTTATAATAAAACAATTAAATTTAGATAAACATTAAGAAACCAAAAATTTACTATAAATGTGTTACAAAAATATTTACTCAGGCTCTGCGCAACGCTTTCACTGATAACTGAAACATGTATGTATGCGACGGACTGTTTCGAAATTTGCACACTTTAGGAGTCTGTCGATAAGGTACCGGGTTTTTTATAAAAACCGGTTTCACTGTGGATTCGATGAGCACTTCTTACGTTAATTACCCACACTTAGATATTATTCAGGTGGGTCACAATTAAGTTTTTGTGCCAAAGAAAAAAATGGTATCCCAACTTTTCTGGTAGTTAAGAGATAGTAATTATATTAAAAGACTTACAGTTTGTTTCCTAGATAGGGGAATTAAATGGGGCCACACCCAATTTATACGGTACAGTAGAATCTGGTGATTCTTCGATACTATTAGACAGCTTTTTCATCAGGGAGGTTCTACACTCACTCACTGACTTTAACTTAATTAGAAACACTAAAAAGCAAGTAATTATTTGCAAATCTAAGGGAAATTTGCCGGTATTTGAATCTAGGGGTTATACGAAAATGACTTGCAAGCACAAGGACCCACGCTAGACTGAATTGTAAATCCCGGTAAAAATTAAGCCGCGTCGCTTCAAACCACCCCTCTTGCGCCACATGATCTTATTCAACCGATTTGATTGGTCAGTCTAAAAAAATCGATAGTTTTGACGGTTACAGTCCACTAACGTCGAGAATTTTCTAGAAGGTAATATGATCAGGGTCGGCTTAAGTAAGAAAATATAATAAAAAAATAAAAATTTTGCATAGTGTTTTTTGGACATGCTACACAGCCCCTTCCGAAGAGAAAAAACTGGGTAGAAAACAGTTTTTAAAGAAAGATAAGCTATGGTTGGAACAACAGTAGTGTGTCTAAAAAACTGAAGCTGATAAAGGTAGTGAACATCAAGATGTAGAAAAGCGATCTTAACGAGAACGACAACTATCTAGGTAGAATTGGGGTATTAGTGTCGGTTATTGAATGCGATATAATATTCACACTATTCTTTAGTGCATTAATATACAAGTGAAACTACACGAGAGTTTGAAGAACCACAAGGTAGGTAAAATGTATCAGATCTGTAGATCTTCGATACTAAGTGACCAGATTTTTATAAACGGTACCGGCCAACCGGAAGATCACAAAGTGATCGGGAACAGGTCTACTCCGAAGTTTCTGCACGGAAACAAAAAAAGTGTACAGCTCGGCCTAGACGGGCAGCACTAAGTGGTATCTTTAATGCAAATCGACAAAAAAGTATTTATATTGCCCTTGACATAAGATGTCAGGACACACGCTACATTCACACACACAAGGAAGAAGGTAAAGAATGCTATGTTCCCATAAGTAAAATTTCCCATAGGAGGCACAACGCGTATTTCCTTTTTTTAGGAACTCCTATAAAGAAAAAAGCTGAATTTAAACCAAACTGTTAATAATAATTTTGAAAAGGAAGAAAGAAACACGGACGATAGTTATAATTAGGAATCTAACAAGCCTACCGGCTCCATTAGATCCGACAGTCAAGGTAAGTACGTGATACGTTAACATCTGAAAAGATGTTTGGAAAAGTTCCGTCCTGCTTGGTTGATATTAAGGATATCACCAAATATGCAGTAAGGAAGAGAAGAAAACAGTAATTACTTAAAATATAGTTCTCATTGAGAACATTTAATAAAAAAAATCTTAAGGTAATAGATCACACTAAGACATTAACAGGAATCTAACAAATCTTAAAACCAAATTAAATTAATTGTACCGACCCTTACTACTTGAAAGTTCATTTTTATTTGGAATAATAGAAGTAATAAAAAACTCTATGTTTTTTACATATAACTTTCACTTTAATTAAAAATTTTTAAAATGACATGTTTCGCTGAACTAGCATCATCAGATTGACATATAAAGTTACATTTTGTTTATTTGTATCTAACTATCTGATGTTGATTAGGTAATATTAAGGCTAGATTAGGTATGAAAGTAATTAGATATAACAATATTAAAGCCTAGATGTTATTAGCCCTAAGGGATTATCCTGGATGTATCTCCCTCTAAGATCAGTATAACTGTGCAATGATATAGAAAAACCAGGAAAAAACTATATCTGCTGATCTTTACAATAACTTAATATATTTGTATTACAATTATATCTTATCTATGTATAAAATGAAGACTCAATCAAAGTAAACAATTTAATAGTGGAGAATTTCTAAGATTAATTTGTTCATTAACAACTTTAAATTGTGGATCTGCTAGATGTCTTTTTATCTCAAGTTCTTCAAGGAAATCTAAATTTTGTTTTTATTACAAATGTGTAGTATTTGGATGTTATTGTTATGTAAGAGTGAAGTTGGATGTTCAAGTAGGTGTTTTGCATAATTTGACTTATCTGGTTGTTTTAATCTATATGCTCTTAAGTGTTCATTGAATCTTATTTCAAATTTTCTTTGTGTTTGACCTATATATATGGCATTACATTTTGGACAATTAATTTTGTAAACACCAGATTTTTTTAAATTAGGTAATTTTGATTTCACATTTAATAATTTTGTACCAACATTATTTAGTGTTTTAAATGACATTAATGTTGATGTTGCTGAAGATATTATTTTTGAAATTGTATTGGAAATACTTCCACAATATGTAATATTTTTATAGCTTTTAATTTCTTTAGTTTGTTTAGGAAATATTAGTTGTAGTGACATTTTTTGTTCTTTCTTATTAATTAATTTATTTATCAAATGAATCGGATAGCCATTAGATGTAGCTATTTGTTTTATAATATTAATTTCTTTATCAAAGTTAATTTTGTCCATTGGAATTGAAAATGCTCTATCTATCATAGAATTATAAGCTGCTAATTTATGTGTTATAGGATGATTTGAATTATATGGTATTGTTACATCTGTTTGTGTTGGTTTTCTGTATATTGAATAATTTAGTAAATTATTAACTTTTTTAATGTTTAAATCAAGAAAATTAATTGAATTATTTTCTCCAATTTCTAAAGTAAAATTAATTTCAGGATGTAAAGTATTAATGTAATTAAAAAATTTTTAGATGAAAGAAATATCCATCCAGATATAATATCAGATATAATTAACCTATTTAATATATGCATTAGTCAAAATTATTTTACTTTTGATAACAAGAATATATATGAAGGTCTTCCAATGGGAAGTCCTATTTCTCCAATTTTAGCAAATATTTTTATGGATAATTTAGAAAACATAATCTTTAATTCTAATTATAAAAATAATATTATATTTTGGTATAGATATGTTGATGATGTATTAGCAGGATTTGTAGGTAGTGAACGACAGTTAGATATATTTTTTAATTACATTAATACTTTACATCCTGAAATTAATTTTACTTTAGAAATTGAAGAAAATAATTCAATTAATTTTCTTGATTTAAACATTAAAAAGTTAATAATTTACTAAATTATTCAATATACAGAAAACCAACACAAACAGATGTAACAATACCATATAATTCAAATCATCCTATAACACATAAATTAGCAGCTTATAATTCTATGATACATAGAGCATTTTCAATTCCAATGGACAAAATTAACTTTGATAAAGAAATTAATATTATAAAACAAATAGCTACATCTAATGGCTATCCGATTCATTTGATAAATAAATTAATTAATAAGAAAGAACAAAAAATGTCACTACAACTAATATTTCCTAAACAAACTAAAGAAATTAAAAGCTATAAAAATATTACATATTGTGGAAGTATTTCCAATACAATTTCAAAAATAATATCTTCAGCAACATCAACATTAATGTCATTTAAAACACTAAATAATGTTGGTACAAAATTATTAAATGTGAAATCAAAATTACCTAATTTAAAAAAATCTGGTGTTTACAAAATTAATTGTCCAAAATGTAATGCCATATATATAGGTCAAACACAAAGAAAATTTGAAATAAGATTCAATGAACACTTAAGAGCATATAGATTAAAACAACCAGATAAGTCAAATTATGCAAAACACCTACTTGAACATCCAACTTCACTCTTACATAACAATAACATCCAAATACTACACATTTGTAATAAAAAACAAAATTTAGATTTCCTTGAAGAACTTGAGATAAAAAGACATCTAGCAGATCCACAATTTAAAGTTGTTAATGAACAAATTAATCTTAGAAATTCTCCACTATTAAATTGTTTACTTTGATTGAGTCTTCATTTTATACATAGATAAGATATAATTGTAATACAAATATATTAAGTTATTGTAAAGATCAGCAGATATAGTTTTTTCCTGGTTTTTCTATATCATTGCACAGTTATACTGATCTTAGAGGGAGATACATCCAGGATAATCCCTTAGGGCTAATAACATCTAGGCTTTAATATTGTTATATCTAATTACTTTCATACCTAATCTAGCCTTAATATTACCTAATCAACATCAGATAGTTAGATACAAATAAACAAAATGTAACTTTATATGTCAATCTGATGATGCTAGTTCAGCGAAACATGTCATTTTAAAAATTTTTAATTAAAGTGAAAGTTATATGTAAAAAACATAGAGTTTTTTATTACTTCTATTATTCCACTTAAAACCAAATTATCCTAACAGTCTTCAATCCTAGCTAGAAAAAAAATAGAGTAAGTAAAAGAGGAAAAGAAAGAGAGGAGAAAGAAATTTTATCTGTCTTCCTTACAATCTCAACAGACCCACTACCGGAAAGACTTCCCTACGGCTTTCCTAGGCTTATCTCTCGTGACGAATTGCAAGGTCAAAATAAAATTCCAGAAGAAGTAGTTAAGATTGAATTTTGTTAGTCAAAAAAGTAAAGTGATTCCAATAGTAGTCATGTTACGGATCAAAATTCTTTAAACCAACGATACGTAAAGGTATAAAATTGTATGAAAGAACGAAAAATAATTTTTAAAAAAAATTCAAAAATAGTTTTCAAAAAAAATTTTCTTTTAAAAAAATTTTCATGTGTCTTCCACTAAGGTACGATAATCGTCTTATATCCATATCAAAGATAACAAGTAGTTTATGGATGATGAACGAGAAATAAGGTACTAAAAAAAGTTTCTAAACAAAAAACAGTAATAGATATTACTGAACGATACGATAATTAATTTACAAGTGCAGACGCACTTATACGGTAGGTAAGCGGTAGATAAAGCAAAAACTATTTTTTCCTTCAAAAAAAAAATACAAGTGTTAAAACACTCATAAGGTAGATAAACGGTAGTTACGAGAAACATATTTTCTCTTTCGGTACGATAAAAACAAGTGTTATTACACTTATTAGGTAAATGGACGGTAAATGAAGGAAAGTAAATTCTACTTTCGAGACGATAGAGATAAATATTAAGGTACTTATTAGGTAGGTAAACGGTAGGTAAGAGAAAAGTATTTTCCCTTTCGAGATGAAAAGTTCAAGTGGTAATATACTTAAACGATAGATAAGCGATAGTTATAAGTCTGGATACATTTAAACGAAAAATATAAAATTGAGGCATGGAGAAAATTATTTAGTATTGAGTCATAGCGAGAGGTTGAGATATAGAGAAGTCAAAGAAAATGGAAAAGGAAAGCTTATACTGATAATTCTGAGAAAACAGAGAAACATTAGTTTCTATTCGGAGAGTTCATCTTCAGAAGAATCATCGGAATCAGAGACATAAGGCTTAAGGTCTTTTATATGCCAGTTTCCTGCTTTTGATCCATCGGGATTTTGTAACGTATATACTAGTGGAGATAGTTTACGGACAACCGTACATAAGAGATATTTAGGAGCTAATTTGGACATAAACTTATCGGCAGCTTTGGAGAGAACTTTATTTCTCCTCCACACCTTATCACCAACGTTGAATTGAATGTTTCGACGACGAAGGTTATAAGTTTTGGAATTTCTTTGATAGGCATGGTGAAGATTGTGTTGTATTTCAAAAAAAATATCCTTTAACCCTTGTATATCTGAAACGTATTTATCGTATTGTTCAGGGGTATTAAGGGACATAGGACGATCAGCGCCATTAGAGGAATAGTAATTTCCAGATATCGGTACATGTCTCGCGAAATTTAAAAATGATGGAGAATATTTGGTGACTTCGTGTCTAGCGGTGTTGATAGCCTGTCGGATTTTAGAAAGTTCATTATCCCAGTTAGAATGTTCATCGATATAACACCTAATAGCGGTTCCAATGGTTTTATTCGTTCTTTCTACAAAATTACACTGCGGTGAATAGACGGCATTGAACCATATTTTTTGGACTTTGTATTGATCACAGAGATGTTTCATCATGGGATTGTTAAGGTTTCTAGCGTTATCGCAGATAAGGAATTGAGGGACACCAAACATGAGAAATACTTCATTTTCTATGAAATTAGCGATATTTTTGGTGGTGGCTTTTCGTAAGGGTTGTAATAAAGTAAATTTAGAAAACCAATCGGTAACAACTAAGAGCCAGGTATATCCTTTTTTGGAGCGAGGGAGAGGACCAATAAGATCAAGTGCGATAATTTGCCATGGGAATTCGGCAGATTTCTCTTTTCCCATTAAACCTATTTTAGTGGAGGTAGGCATTTTTTGGGCTCCACAAACTTTACAAGATCTAACAAAACGAAGGACATCGTTTCTCATTTTAGGCCAATAATATCGTTCTTGGATTCGGTTCAGTGTTTTGAAAAATCCGAAATGGGCACAGGTAGGGGGATCATGACAAGATGACATAATGTCATGTCTCTGGGGTTTTGGTACGAAAACTTTCCACTCTATTTCATTAGTGGCGAAAGGCAATTTGGAAGGGATTAATTTATAAACCAGGTCTTTATCTACTTTCCATTGAGGATAGAGCTCAGGGTGTTGAAGAATTTTAGTACGGAACTCATCGAACCATACGTCTATTCGATTAGTGTCTACCTCAAGATACGAGATTTGGGGTTGTTCAGGGAAGGCACGACTCAAGGCATCAGGAACGAGATGGGAAGATCCCTTACGGTGGATAAGGTCGAAATTATGCTGACGAAGCCGCATAGCCCATCGAGCAAGTTTTCCAGAGGGATTGTTGATATTTTTCAACCAAAGTAAGGAGTGGTGGTCGGTAATTACTTGGAATTTGGTACCTTCAATATAGGGACGGAATTTTTCAATGCTGAAGATGACAGCTAGACATTCTCGTTCTGTGACAGAGTAGTTACGCTCTGCTCGGGATAAGGTTCTGCTAGCATAAGCTATTACGACATCTGAACCATCAATTGACTGTGTGAGGACACCGCCAAGGCCAGTATCACTAGCATCACATTGGATTATGAACGGTTTAGAGAAATCTGGCTGTGTTAACACAGGGGCAGAAATAAGGGCTTCTTTTATTTTTGTGAAGGAGAACTCCGCTTGGCTAGTCCATTCGATAGATTGTTTGTTCTTTTTACCTTTCAATAGATCATTAATAGGAGAGACAAGGGAAGAAAAGTCTTTGATGAAACGACGGTACCAGGAACACATACCGATAAATCTTTTGACCTCTGTGAAAGTTGTTGGACGGGGATAATTGATCATGGCCGAAATTTTTTCAGGATCTGTTTTTAGAATGTTGTTCCCTACGATATAACCTAAAAATTTTAGTTCTGGCTTGAAAAATTCACATTTTTTGACATTTATCGTTAGGTTGGCATCTTTTAGCTTATCTCTGACTTCAGATAGGAGACGAATATGTTCTTCAAATGAATTTGTACAGATAATAATGTCATCAAGATAACAAAAGATATTTGGTTCGTAAGCCGGACCGAAGATAGCGTCAACTAAACGTTGCTGGGTTTGTGCTGAATTGCACAATCCAAAAGGCATTACAGTGAATTGAAAAGAACCTCTGCCGATAACACTGAAACCGGTTTTTTCTTTCGAAGAGGGATCTAAAGGGACTTGCCAGAAAGCTTTTCGTAAGTCTATTGAACTTATAAATTTGGTACCTTTGAGAAGAGAGAGAATTCGATCTATATTTGGCAAGGGGTAGGTATCGTGTTTAGTTACATCGTTGAGGGTTCGACCATCGAAACAGAAACGATATTCATCATTAGCTTTTTTGACGAGAAGTACTGGAGAACACCACGGACTATTTGAGGGTTCTATAACACCTAGACGAAGCATTTCGTCCAATTCGTCGTTAAGAATCTTCGACATATAGGGAGACATTGGGAATGGTCGTTTTTTGAAGGGTTTTGCATCCCCGGTATCGATATGCATTTGTATTTTATCGGTACGACCTAGCCGATTAGTATTACTGATAACAGAAAAGGACTCTATAGTATTTTTAGCTAATGTCTGTTGAACGGGAGTTAGAACTTCGAGAGTATTGAGGGATGTGGTGTTTAATTCTGGTTCCATTTCAGAGAGAAACTGGGGTTTAGAAGTGCTGTTGGAAGACCAGGTATTTTTGGAGAAATCAATAATAAGTGAGAAGGTTTTTACAAAGTTATTTCCAAGAATGAAGGTACAAGGTAGTGAAGGGACGACTAGTGCTTTAATGACATGTAAGATATTGTTAGCTACAATTGGTAAATCTACAGTACCAGAGACAACTTGGTTAGTGCCATCTGCTAGGGAAACATTTCGATGTTCAGAAGAATTTATTTGTACATTATTGACTTTAAGGAAATTGTGGGCTTTATTACCAACTACGGTGATTGAACAACCGGTGTCCAACAGGACGACGAAATTTGTCGAGAAAATTTGTATGGATAGGTAGGGTCTTGTATCGGTAGACTTGTTCAGTAAAACTGGGGCAGTTATTTGTAAGGGGTTTTGAAAGAAATTTTTAACAACTTTTAGCCATTTCTCCCATTGATCTTGTTTTTTGATATCGGTTTTACTAGGGCGGTAAAGAGAGAGTGCACCGATACGACATTCTCCCCTAGTTAGTTTTTTGAACATCGGGGGCAGGTAGAAACAGTGACATTCGGGGAACCACAACGATAACAAAAATAGGATTTTTGTTGATTTTGACAGCTAGAATAAATGTGTCCTTTCTTATGACAATTCCAGCAGGTAACATCCCTACTGTTAGAAGTATTAGTTGGATTAGAAGTACTCGCTACGTTGTTGGAGGTAGAAGGTAAGTTAGATGTTCTCGGTTTATTAGTTCGTTGTTTAGGACGATGATTAGTAGAGTCAATAGCAGATACTTTGGTTTGGAAAGAAGGTTTTTGAAAAGAGAGTGATTTAGCATCCTCCAATTTTTTGACTAATTGAATTAGATCAGAGACGGTATTTACATTGGAGAGAGTTACGTGAGGAATGTATTCCGGAAGTAAATTTCGGGTGATGTATTTTAATTTGCTGACTTCAGCTGGTTCGCGAGAGAGACGTTTGAAGAGAGAGGTGAGTTGAGCAACAAAAATAATAATAGACTCATTCTTTTTCTGTTTATAGCCTTTAATTTCCTCCCAGAGTTGTTCGTCATTTTCTGGGGGTAGGAAGGTTGATTTAAGAACGTTAGTAAGTTCATCCCAAGAGTTGAGAGAGGTTTTGATGCTGCGGAACCATATTAAAGCCTCCCCGGTGAAAAGTTCAACCGCTGATTGAAAAAGGGTTTCAGGTAGGATGTTGCGGGATTCAGCTAGTTCTTTAATTTTTTCTAGAAATTCAAAAACGCTTTTAGGATCACCGTTAAATTTAATATTCCATTTCGATAAAGGAAAACGATCTAAATATCTAATTTCAGGGGTAGAGACGTTGATTATAGGTACTGTGCCTTCTGTATTCGGAACTGAACTAGAAGAAGGTGAATTATTGAAGGGAATGGTTTTATCTATCATTTCTTGTTCGAGAAGGAGACAAGTGGTTTTAGATTCATCGCGGAAATTTATATCATCCTCGGAAGGATTTTCAGGTAGAGGTAAACGTTGTATTCTGCCTAACAAGTGAGCGATCCTAGATTTTACTCTACGAAAACATGAATCTGAAGCAGAACCTTCAAATTCTTCTATTAAATTGGAAACGCTGTCGATAGAATTTTTAATTGCTACCTTTTCGTCTTCTAAGTTAATGTTTTCTAAAGTGAACGTACCGTTTGTTTCTTTGGTTAACAATCTTTTGAGGACTTTCCTTTTATCCTCTATCTTTCTGTTGGTGGCTGTTCCTCTGATCTTTAACTCGTAGTTAATTTCGTCTGCTGTTAGAAAAGTTACCTCAAAATTGGCCATTGTGATAAGAAAAAGTAACGGAAATTGTCGAAATTAAAAGTGTGTAATTTTATTGTCGGAAAAATAGGGATTTTATCATCGGGCCCCACGTTGTGGGCGTCAAATTTATGTGTAACCTCTTTTTTTTCAAGATGTTAAAAGGCTCGTTTATCGAGGTTAACAAATGGCGAACGGCACTCAGGGGGTAGGAGGAGAGCGGGTGTGGATTCGGTCGAGCTCGATGAAATCTTACTAGAAAGATATAAGGGGATATATTTGCTAGGAAAAATAAGATATAAGAATTTAAAAGGGACTAAAGAGAAAATGAGAGAAATGATGGATAAGGGAAAGGTAAATGGGCGCCACTTATTTTTTTATCTTAAGGATGGGGAAATATAAGAAACCCAGATGGAAAAAATGTTAAATCTAGAAGTTGGATAAAATAATGTATTAGATGTTATAGATAAAGTTAAAATAAGAAAGATATAAGGGACGTAAGATAAGATGCAGTAATATTGAGTAAACCGGTAGATGTTCTGGTTAAAATTTTTAAATTAAACACTTTTATTAGAAAAACTAGAAAGAGAAAGTTATACTTACTTTCTGTTCTTACTTATCACAACGGCTCTACTTATTTTGATCAAGTCAAAAACTAAAATTTATGAGTGAAATACGTCTTATTCTTGTTGTTAATGAGATTAGATCAGAATAACTTACACCAGGTCAGAAAATAAAACATATAAATAAACAATAAACAATATTTATTACGGTGTGTAATAATAAGTCAAACAGATGAACGAAACAAATAGACATATAAAATATCAACAATTAAATAAGGTAAAATACTGTAAAACACATTAGTGTTTAATCACATATAGAAACAATATTACACATTCAATAACAGCTAAGTATTTTTATATTGTTATTTCTGTGTACCCATTTAAGCAGAATGTGATACGAAAAAGGAATTGGAAAGTATCAAAATTTAATAAAAAATTGTAAATCACTTTTAGCTTAAAAGATGTTTTACTCGAGTAAAAAATTGGGGGTACCATATAATAATTTATATTAAAACATTAAAATTAAGATAAACATCAAGAAACAAAAAAAATTTATCATAAAGGTGTTACAAAAATATTTAGTCAGACCCTGCGTAACGCTTTCACTGTTAACTAAAGCATGTATGCGACGAACTATTTAGAAATTTGCACACTGTAGGAGTCTGTTGATAAGGTATTAGGTTTTTTATAAAAACCGGTTTCACTGTGGATTTTATGAGCACTTCTTACGTTAATTACCCACACTCTGATATTATTCCGGTGAGTCACAATTAAGTTTTTGTGCCAAAGAAAAAAATGGTATCCCAATCTTTCTGGTAGTTAAGAAATAGTAATTATATTAAAAAACTTACAGTTTGTTTCCTAGATAAGAGAATTTAATACCCACACCCAATTCATACGCTACAGTAAAAACTGGTGATTCTTCGATACTACTAGACAGCTTTTTCATCAGAGAGGTTCTACACTTGCTCACTGACTTTACTTTACTTAGAAACACTAAATTGCAAATAGTTATTTGCAAATTTAAAGGAAATTTGCCGGTATTTGAATCTAGGGGTTATACGAAATCGACTTATCAGCACAAGGACCCACGCTAGACTGACTTTTTGATCGCGGTCAAAATTAAAACCGCGTCGCTTTAAACCACCCCTCTTGCGCCACATCCTCTTATTCCTCCGATTTGATTGGTCGGGCTCGAAAAATCGATAGTTTTGACGGTTAAACCGTTAAAGCCGAGAATTTTCTAGAAGGTAATATGATCAGGGTCGGCTTAAGTAAGGAAATATATTAAAAAAATAAAAATTTTGCATAGTGTTTTTTGGACATGCTACAATGTTAAATGCTCGTTTTATAGAGGTTAAACAATGCGAACGGCACTCAGGGGGTAGGAGGAGAGCGAGCGTGGATTCGAACGAGCTCGATGATATCTTAATAGACAGATTTAAGGGGATATATTTACTAGGGGAAGAAAAGATATAAGAATTTAAAAGGGACCAAAGAGAAAGTGAGAGAAATGATGGAAAAAGGGGAGGTAAATGGGCGCCACTTATTTTTTTATCATAAGGATGGGGAAATATAAGAAACCCAGATGGAAAAAATATTAAATATAGATGTTGGATAAAGTGATGTATCAGATGTTATAGATAAAGTTAAAATAAGAAAGATATAAGGGACGTGAGATAAGATGCGATAAAATTGAGTAAACCAGTAGATGTTCTGATTAAAGTTTTAAATTAAACACTTTTATTAGAAAAACCAGAAAGAGAAAGTTATACTTACTTTTTGTTCTTACTTATCACAACAGCTCTATATATTTTGATCAAGTCAAAAGCTAAAATTTATGAGTGAAATACGTCTTATTCTTGTTGTTAATGAGATTAGATCAGAATAACTTACACCAGGTCAGCAAATAAAACATATAAATAAACAATAAACAATATTTATTACTGTGTGTAGTAATAAGTCAAACAGATGAACGAAACAAATAGACATATAAAATATCAACAAATTAAATAAGGTAAAATACAGTAAAACACATTAGTGTTTAATCACATATAGAAACAATATTACACATTCAATAACAGCTAAGTATTTTTATATTGTTATTTCTGTGTACCCATTTAAGCAGAATGTGATGTTAAAAAGAAATTAAAAAGTATCAAACGTTAATAAAAAACTGTAAATCACTTTTAGCTTAAAAGATGTTTTACTCGAGTAAAAGATTGGGGGTACCATATAATAATTTATAATAAAACAATTAAATTTAGATAAACATTAAGAAACCAAAAATTTACTATAAATGTGTTACAAAAATATTTACTCAGGCTCTGCGCAACGCTTTCACTGATAACTGAAACATGTATGTATGCGACGGACTGTTTCGAAATTTGCACACTTTAGGAGTCTGTCGATAAGGTACCGGGTTTTTTATAAAAACCGGTTTCACTGTGGATTCGATGGGCACTTCTTACGTTAATTACCCACACTTAGATATTATTCAGGTGGGTCACAATTAAGTTTTTGTGCCAAAGAAAAAAATGGTATCCCAACTTTTCTGGTAGTTAAGAGATAGTAATTATATTAAAAGACTTACAGTTTGTTTCCTAGATAGGAGAATTAAATGGGGCCACACCCAATTTATACGGTACAGTAGAATCTGGTGATTCTTCGATACTATTAGACAGCTTTTTCATCAGGGAGGTTCTACACTCACTCACTGACTTTAACTTAATTAGAAACACTAAAAAGCAAGTAATTATTTGCAAATCTAAGGGAAATTTGCCGGTATTTGAATCTAGGGGTTATACGAAAATGACTTGCAAGCACAAGGACCCACGCTAGACTGAATTGTAAATCCCGGTAAAAATTAAGCTGCGTCGCTTCAAACTACCCCTCTTGCGCCACATGATCTTATTCAACCGATTTGATTGGTCAGTCTAAAAAAATCGATAGTTTTGACGGTTACAGTCCACTAACGTCGAGAATTATCTAGAAGGTAATATGATCAGGGTCGGCTTAAGTAAGAAAATATAATAAAAAAATAAAAATTTTGCATAGTGTTTTTTGGACATGCTACAATGTAGTGTTTCACGGATGGTAGAATGAACAGTAGTGGTGTTCCGGGTTTCAATCCGTTGGTTGTTTGTGTCTTCACGACGTTTCGCCAACATATCAGCTGGCATTTTCAAGTGATGCTTCCTTTGCGGCTGCTAAACTTGGAATATATATATATATATATATATATATATAATGTACTTAATTTTCTTTAACCATTTTAATATGTTTCTTTTTATTCTTGGGTAAAGGTTATAGTAATAAATAAGGAACACTGATTTTACAACGTTTCGCACATTTTGTACATTCTATATATATTGTAAACATAATTTGATATTTTATAAATTATTTTTAGACTTGATAAAGCACAATAAAAAATGTGCGAAACGTTGTAAAATCAGTGTTCCTTATTTATTACTATAACCTTTACCCAAGAATAAAAAGAAACATATATATATATATATATATATATAAACAAAGTGCCAAGAAAATGCGTATTATATAAACAAAAGGGGAAAATTATTGGGCATGTACGCAAAAAGGATCATAGGATTACGAGTAAGAATGGTAACCGCAGACATGCATGTTTCTGGCTCATTAGCCGTCATCAGTGCGGCATAACCAAGTAGGGTATTGCACTTGGCTAGCAAAAGTGTTGGGTACTTGGGAGCAAAGGATGTTGGGGAAACATGTGTAAAGAAACATAAAAACACAAAAACAACGAAAGCTCACACAGGAGTCCTATCGCCATTTTGTGCTTTCGGCCAGCTGTGCCAATGGGTTTTCGGCTAGCAACCAGCGTCGCAACGTTGGCGAAACGGACTCATTGTGTTTGAGTCTTTTTAAGCCCAGGATATGAAATAAACAAAGTGCCAAGAAAATGCGTATTATATAAACAAAAGGGGAAAATTATTGGGCATGTACGCAAAAAGGATCATAGGATTACGAGTAAGAATGGTAACCGCAGACATGCATGTTTCTGGCTCATTAGCCGTCATCAGTGCGGCATAACCTCCTACCCCCTGAGTCCGTTTCGCCAACGTTGCGACGCTGGTTGCTAGCCGAAAACCCATTGGCACAGCTGGCCGAAAGCACAAAATGGCGATAGGACTCCTGTGTGAGCTTTCGTTGTTTTTGTGTTTTTATGTTTCTTTACACATGTTTCCCCAACATCCTTTGCTCCCAAGTACCCAACACTTTTGCTAGCCAAGTGCAATACCCTACTTGGTTATGCCGCACTGATGACGGCTAATGAGCCAGAAACATGCATGTCTGCGGTTACCATTCTTACTCGTAATCCTATGATCCTTTTTGCGTACATGCCCAATAATTTTCCCCTTTTGTTTATATAATACGCATTTTCTTGGCACTTTGTTTATTTCATATCCTGGGCTTAAAAAGACTCAAACACAATGAGTCCGTTTCGCCAACGTTGCGACGCTGGTTGCTAGCCGAAAACCCATTGGCACAGCTGGCCGAAAGCACAAAATGGCGATAGGACTCCTGTGTGAGCTTTCGTTGTTTTTGTGTTTTTATGTTTCTTTACACATGTTTCCCCAACATCCTTTGCTCCCAAGTACCCAACACTTTTGCTAGCCAAGTGCAATACCCTACTTGGTTATGCCGCACTGATGACGGCTAATGAGCCAGAAACATGCATGTCTGCGGTTACCATTCTTACTCGTAATCCTATGATCCTTTTTGCGTACATGCCCAATAATTTTCCCCTTTTGTTTATATAATACGCATTTTCTTGGCACTTTGTTTATTTCATATCCTGGGCTTAAAAAGACTCAAACACAATGAGTCCGTTTCGCCAACGTTGCGACGCTGGTTGCTAGCCGAAAACCCATTGGCACAGCTGGCCGAAAGCACAAAATGGCGATAGGACTCCTGTGTGAGCTTTCGTTGTTTTTGTGTTTTTTTGTTTCTTTACACATGTTTCCCCAACATCCTTTGCTCCCAAGTACCCAACACTTTTGCTAGCCAAGTGCAATACCCTACTTGGTTATGCCGCACTGATGACGGCTAATGAGCCAGAAACATGCATGTCTGCGGTTACCATTCTTACTCGTAATCCTATGATCCTTTTTGCGTACATGCCCAATAATTTTCCCCTTTTGTTTATATAATACGCATTTTCTTGGCACTTTGTTTATTTCATATCCTGGGCTTAAAAAGACTCAAACACAATGAGTCCGTTTCGCCAACGTTGCGACGCTGGTTGCTAGCCGAAAACCCATTGGCACAGCTGGCCGAAAGCACAAAATGGCGATAGGACTCCTGTGTGAGCTTTCGTTGTTTTTGTGTTTTTTTGTTTCTTTACACATGTTTCCCCAACATCCTTTGCTCCCAAGTACCCAACACTTTTGCTAGCCAAGTGCAATACCCTACTTGGTTATGCCGCACTGATGACGGCTAATGAGCCAGAAACATGCATGTCTGCGGTTACCATTCTTACTCGTAATCCTATGATCCTTTTTGCGTACATGCCCAATAATTTTCCCCTTTTATATATATATATATATATATATATATATATATATATATATATATATATATATATATATATATATATATATGTATATATATAGGTATACATACCTAAATATCTGCAAAATTGCTATTGAAAAGAACTGGCAAACTATCAGTGCACATTGCTCTTTATCTATTGAAACTTTCTTTGAACTATTAACTATTCTATTCGATAGTAATTATTTCAGTTTTAATGGTAAATTTTACAAACAAACTTTCGGAACCCCTATGGGTAGTACGGTTTCACCAATTTTGGCAGGATATGCAATGGACTATATCCTAGATACTGTCATTCAAGTCCTACCTTTTAAACTCTATTTCATTAAAAAAAAAAAATATATGTGAATGATATATTATTATCTCTACCTTATGAACATTTAGATGAAATACTTTGGTATTTCAATAGTTTCAATTCACATATACAGTTTACGCTGGAAAAAGAAGATGATCAAAATTCTATAGCCTTTCTAGATACGAAGGTGTTACGTAAGGGTACCCTTCTGTTGGTTGATTGGTATAGAAAACCTGTGAGTTCAGGTAGATTTATGAATTTTTGGTCATATCACAAATTTTCCATGAAAGTGAACTTAATAAAAGAAATGAAAAATAGAGTATTAACAATAAGTGACCTATCCTTCCATAACAAAAATCTAAAATTATTATATAACCTGTTTATAGACAATGCATATCCTCCAAAATTGGTGAAAAAGCTTATTTATAATGAATCTAATCTATCAAATTTAACGAATAGTATTACTAATAGAGCACGTTCCACTGATAATGACCATCCTGATAACCAAACTATTTTTGCCTCTTTACCTTTTATCAAGGACATCACCCCTGAACTGACTAGATTATTAAAACCTTTTGGTAACATTAAAATAGCCAATAAATCAGCTCTCATATTAAATAACATTTTCTCAAATATTAAAGACTTAACACCTAAGGATAGCCAATCGGGGGTAGTATACAGTATCTCTTGCAGTGACTGTAATCAAATATACATTGGTCAAACATCTAGAAAACTTGAAGACCGTATAGTTGCCCATAAGAGTGACTGTAGACTTCATCCCGAAAGATGCGCTTTAGCGGAACATGTTCATAAGAATAGTCATATTATGAATTTTGAGAATGTTAAGATTTTGGATAAGGAAAAAAATACCAAAAAAAAAAAATTTTTTAGAAATGACTTATATTTACCAACATGATAATACTATAAACCGTAAATCTGACATTGGTCACTTGAGTGAAATATATTCGTATTTACTTAATTTTGAAAAAATACACACTGCACATAATTCTAACTCCTCATCTGTTGATAACAATTCTAATTAAGAAATAATAGCTCATCTTTAGGGTCGATATCTCTGGCGCCTTGTCTTGGACTTATGGGGTCTCATTAGCCTTCTTACTTCTAGTCAGGTTGCCTGAATATCACTTTATTGAAATGTGAGGGTGAAGATTATTATGCATAATAACGTTGATTGTATGGTCTCATTAGCTTAACGATCGGATGTTTATGCATTATTTGTCTTCTTTCTCTTTTTTTCAATCCACATAATAAATAATTCATGTTTAATAGATTATATAAATTTTCTATATATGAAGGTTAATTTTCATATCATTTTTTAGTATTAATGTCAATAATTATCTTATGTTATTAAATTCAAATAGTGAGTACTGTTATGTATATAGTCAACAGCAACCCTCTGATACATGATGTCAATGATAATTGTATAATAATAAGAACGAACATACGGTTTTCTCATTCATCTAATTAATTAAAATTAATACCAGTGTTTTTTAAATTAAAATAATAAGAAAACTTAATATTAACATGTAGAATACTGACTAGAGGTCTCATTAGCCTAAGGCCAGTTGTGGATATGTTTGTATTCTTCTTTTTTGATTCTCTTGTTTGACATTTCGCGCTCTTACATGACATTGACATGAGTACCAACGGTTTGCACATGGCTTTCATTTTTGTGATTTTAAAATTTTCAATTTCATCCTAAATATTTCATTAGTTTTATTATAATAATGTTTTTATAACGATTTTATATTAATGTGTCATCGTCTTGATATATGTATTTTTATCTTTTACTTTGTGAAATTAACATCAATACGACCATTCTCATATAATGTAAGTAATACTGTAATTTGTATAATTCATAAAAATTTTAAAATATAATCACTATTGTAGTTTCCCTGATGATGGGTATATACATACCCGAAAGCTTGGATTAAATATTATAAAGAGTACACTTGCGTTATTGCTGTCACCCCAATATATTGAAAATTTTATTTCCTGACTAGTCAGCAAAGACTACCTTTCTTCTATATATATATATATATATATATATATATATATATATATATATATATATATATATATATATAAATAACGAACGGAGCGTTATGACAGTCTAGTAATAAACAGAAAAAAAAATGAATGATACAAAGTATCTTGCGTAATACTGTTAAAATTTGTGCGTGGTTAGAGTTTTCTAACACAAATGCACATTGATGCTGCAACATGAATATAAATATCAACTATTCTATACAAGGGCAAAACCAACTACAGACATGTTTCGATCTTGTTAGATCTCATCAGTGCAGTATAGGTTGTCTCTTCAGTCACTAATGACTATATATATATTGAGATGATATAAGATAATATGCTATAATTAACAAAATAAATTAAATAAGGTTATGATTAAATTAATAAAACGAGGATATTCTTGATCCTGGGCAGAATACAAAGTCTTAGATTTTGTATAAATTTGTTCAATTTTTTTCAGTACTATAAGTTTTTATTAGGTTTTTTCTTTCTTCTTTCCTAAAAAGGGAAATCAAAATATGAAAATAGAATATAAAAGTAGTTGTTTTTTACATATCTATTTTAAAAAAAGTTCATATAATAGTTTGTGATATTTTATAATTAAAAGGATTACTTTTAAGTAAAATAAGAAAATTAAACATTTTAAATTAGAAAAATTAAAAATTTTATAAAAAGTTCAATGATATGTATCATGTTGATTTGAAATAATTTAAATTAAATAATTATATTTAAATAAAACAAGAAAATTGACTGTGAAAAATCAATACTAAAAATACATAATTTCAAATAAAGAATAATTTAAATCATGAACCAAATTAAAAATTACTTACGTTTAAAATAATCAATATTGATGTTTCAAAGCCATAATATTAGTTTTTATTTTGAAGAAAATGAAAAATCCTGAAATTGAAAAGTTTTTTGATTATAGTTAAATAAATATAAAATTGTAAATTCATTATAAATGTCATAGTATTTTGGATATAAATAATTGTGTAAATCAAAATAAAAAAAAATCAAGTATTCGAATTTTTTATATAATTGACATGTTATCAAGTAGGTGTAATTTAGGTAGGTATGTAGTTGAATATTGTTATGAGAATTCAATTGTCTGTTTGTTGATTTTGTAATCGCTCTCTTGTTTTTTGATCGTTGAAGAAGTAAGATGTATTAAATTTTGTTCCTGTTTGAATTTGCGTTTTTATTGAAAAATATTGAGATAAAAGAGTTTGATTGATATAAAAATATTACTAAAACAAAGAAGAAGTTATTGAATACATGTGGTAAGCAGAGAGTTTGATTTATAATTAAAAATATAAAGTCCAGAAAAGGCAAGAGCAAAGCAGCAGATTGTACGAGACAAATTGTAATTGAATTTAGAAGCGTATAATAGCTGATAATAGATTGAAAGTGCCAGAATTTACGTACCTGTATAGCGGTTCCCATAATTAGCAGATTATCCAGAGGTTTGAACGAGTTTTATGGTTTTTGGAGATAGTCATATTTGGTCCTGAAGTGGAGACAGCCTAGGTGTGGAGAAGCACTTCAATAGTAACGGTATCCAATTTTCATTTAAGAATAAAGAACTTTCTGTGTTTTACTTTTTATATTTAATTAACATTTCTCACTGTTTCACTGTACACTATTTCCTTAGTTTATAAGATAATTTTCATTGTTTCAAGTGGTAATAGTTACAAAATTTTTCATTTTCATTTGATTTAATAAGTATAGCTTTGAAATATTAGTTAATCATTCAATCGTTCAAAGTAAAGTTAGGTTAACAAAATTCTTCTTTTCCTAAATCTCAGCAGTATAGCACCATTTGGTTCATTAGTATAAAAAAATTTTATATTTTACATACAAAAGTATATAATTAATCTAATTTAAACATTCAATTCTGCCCATGAGAAAAGAGTCATTGTCGGGAAATATAAAATAAATTTATAATATTTAAAATTCAAAAAAACAATTTGCCTCTATAAAAATTTTAAATAAAATTTTATTTTCTGGAATTATAAATTTAAAGGCAAAGTTTATTTATAGCATATTAACTTATAATAAATATTCATAGCAAGTTATATATATATATATATATATATATATATATATATATATATATATATATATATATATTTATATATATATATATAATAAACAAAGTGCCAAGAAAATGCGTATTAATATAAACAAAAGGGGAAAATTATTGGGCATGTACGCAAAAAGGATTAATAAGGCCACGAGTAGGAATGGTAACCGCAGACATGCATGTTTCTGGCTCATTAGCCGTCATCAGTGCGGCATAACCAAGTAGGGTATTGCACTTGGCTAGCAAAAGTGTTGGGTACTTGGGAGCAAAGGATGTTGGGGGAACATGTGTAAAGAAACATAAAAACACAAAAACAACGAAAGCTCACACAGGAGTCCTATCGCCATTTTGTGCTTTCGGCCAGCTGTGCCAATGGGTTTTCGGCTAGCAACTAGCGTCGCAACGTTGGCGAAACGGACTCATTGTGTTTGAGTCGTTCTAAACCCAAGTACCCAACACTTTTGCTAGCCAAGTGCAATACCCTACTTGGTTATGCCGCACTGATGACGGCTAATGAGCCAGAAACATGCATGTCTGCGGTTACCATTCCTACTCGTGGCCTTATTAATCCTTTTTGCGTACATGCCCAATAATTTTCCCCTTTTGTTTATATTAATACGCATTTTCTTGGCACTTTGTTTATTTCATATCCTGGGCTTAGAACGACTCAAACACAATGAGTCCGTTTCGCCAACGTTGCGACGCTGGTTGCTAGCCGAAAACCCATTGGCACAGCTGGCCGAAAGCACAAAATGGCGATAGGACTCCTGTGTGAGCTTTCGTTGTTTTTGTGTTTTTATGTTTCTTTACACATGTTTCCCCAACATCCTTTGCTCCCAAGTACCCAACACTTTTGCTAGCCAAGTGCAATACCCTACTTGGTTATGCCGCACTGATGACGGCTAATGAGCCAGAAACATGCATGTCTGCGGTTACCATTCCTACTCGTGGCCTTATTAATCCTTTTTGCGTACATGCCCAATAATTTTCCCCTTTTGTATATATATATATTGAGATGATATTAGTTACTATGTTATATTAAATAAGAATGTAGAACGAAAATCTAATGGAAAGTAGAGAAAGGAGATTTTCTTATTTCGAGTCAGAGCGCAAATTTAGTAACATTGGGATTGATTATCATCATCTTCTTCATAATTCCTAAAAAAGAAAAAAGAAAATAGAATAATAAAAAAAAAAAAAATATACAAATACATTTCAAAGATTTTTATTTAAAGATTCAAAAATGATTAATCTACATTATATAAAGTTTTGATAATTATGAAATTGATAAATGGGTAAAGTAGATAATTAAAAGTTTATAAAATTGCCAATACGTTAGTAATCAAACATTAATTTTAAATGAATTAGGGGTGTAAGTAAATGAGAAAATTAAATTATAAAAAAAAAGACATCACAAATAGTTAAAATACATGTTAAAACTTCTACTTACTTTTAAATAATACGTATTTACCAACCATATTCTAATTTATTAATAGTTCAAATGCCAAATGAAATATTCTGAAAAAGAGAAAATTATTAGTTTGTAGTGCTAGTAAATTTCATAAGAATATAAAAAAGAATGATCATTGTTTTAAATTGTAATATTGAATCAAGAATTAGATTTTGTTAAAAATTTTATTTGAATAAGAAATTAGTAGGCGATTAGATGGAAAAGATGTATAGATTTAAGTTTGTTGAATTTGTCATTTGTTTTTTTGTTGATTTTGATAGAATCTCTCTTGTTTTCGACCTTCTGAAGAGGAAGGATGTAAAAAGTTTCGATGAAGATTTTTGTAAAAATTATGATGTTAAAAGAAAGTTAAAAGGAGATTAGTAAGATTTATATTATAAATAATTAGTTAAGAAGTTTGTAGAAGATATTTGTCTCTTGTTTTCTGGTTGTGGAGATAGAAGTTGTATTAAAAATTTGCTCCGTAGAAATTTTGAGTTTTTTTTGAAAGTATTGAGAATAGAAAGTATTAAAACAGTTTAAAGTATCAAGATTATCCCAAGGTAACCAGAGAGAGCAATTGGTAAGAGAAATTTATATGATTTTATGAAGAAATAGATATTTCAATTTATGGGGCTGAGCACTTTATGGTATAACTGTATTTTAATTGAGTTGAAGAAGATTAAATTAATATTGAACAAGAAAGAAAGTCATAATTACACTTACCAGAGAAAATAGTAGCCATCCATCGCTTGGTTTTGAAGAGGAAGTGATTATTTGATCTTCATAAAGTTTCCTGAAATCTTTGCTGTATTGGAGGAAGAAAGTAGATTGTCCTAAGAACTGAATCCTGATTCCAGAAGAGGAGTGAAGCTTCACACTAATGGTAACAACTTTGCACTCGATATAATAAAGAGTTTTATATGTGTTTGATTTATGAAATTTTGATGAACATTTTTATTTCACTGTTTTATGTATTTAACTAAATTATTTTTATTCACTTTTTGTTAAGTTTAATCTAAATTGCTCAGTAACTCAAGTCAGAATACTTCATTATATATATTTGATGCATGTTTTGGTTTATCAACGGTATCTTTGAAGTTTGACACATTTTGAATTAGAAAGGTTAGAAATTTATATGCCATTCACGCCTAGAAAATATTGTTGGTCTAGGATAGTGCGGTTATACAGTCATTTTATTGCAAATTTGTGTATTCACTGATTTTAAATCTAGTTTGGTTGAATATTTGAACTCTGACCTTGACATAAGGGAATAGCCGGTAGCATATTTAATTAATCATATTGGAAAATAATTACACTGAGTTAATTCTTACCTATTCACTATTTATATTTAAAATTTAAAATTAATTAAAGGTAAGGAATATTTTATAACATAGTGATTGATATTATTAAAACATATCATTATTATTCATATATGTTATAATATATATATATATATATATATATATATATATATATATATATTGATATGGATCCTCCTTCTGGAACACCCACTTTCAATAAAATTATCGGTCGTGGATTCAAAAATTTTTAAATTGATTGTCCTAAAAATAAAGTACAAAATTATAAATATAAAAAAATTCTTCCGCGTCTTTCTAAATCTTTCTTCTTCCGTTTTTCCACTCTTTCTCTATATCTTCCTCTTCCAACTACTTTCCAACACCTTCTTGCTGCTGCCTTTCCATCTATTTAATACCTTTCTGCTGCTCAACTCTTTCTCTATACCTTCTTCTTTTACAATTTTCCAACTCTGACCTCTCTGTATCCTCTTATCCAATTCCAATTACCTTTTTATTTATTTATTTTTTTATTTATAAACTCTCCTTATTTTAATTTAAATTTCAATATTTAATTTTTTACAATTTTATTTCATCTGACATTTTTACAATTCACTTCTTGACAATCTAATGAATAATAACAAAAATCTCTCAACTCAACAAAAACAAATACAATATAAAAAAAATACTTAATCAAGACAACCAATTTACAAATAATGTGTCACGTTCCAACATTTCATTGAAAGAACGTGCACCATGAAGAAAAATCCATATCAATTTCCCCCAAATTTGATTTGACTTGGTGAATTACTTCACCTTGCCAAATCAAATTTCCTTTCAGTAAGAAATTTTTCTTCACCATCAGTTGTCAAGCTTTTAATTTGGAATATTTCAATTTTACCTAATACACTACCCATAACATATGAGTCCCCTATCATTATATCTACTTTTATATCTACTTTTACATTCTTCTTTATTCTTTATTCAATTTTTCATTTGTTTTACTATTTTTTATAAAATTCATTCCCCCTTCTGAACATTTATTAAAATGTGTTTTTTATAGTTTTAAATTTGTTCCCCCTGTTTTGAAATTTCCCTATACATATAATTTTTTATATACTCCCCTTTCCTAATATTTTCCTACATATAATTTTTCCTGATATTTCCATATATATAACTTCTTTCTAAATTTAAATATTCAATCCCCCTTTCCCTTTGTGGATTCTCTCCTTTTAAAATATATACTGGACATTCATTCATTGTAGTATTTGGCACTTCATTCAAATAACATTCTACCTCATTTAATTTTTCTCCCCATTTCCTATAATTTTGATTTACTAAAATTCTTAAAAACTTATTTACTTCTTTAATATACCTTTCAGCAGGATTTCCTGCTGGATGTCTAATACTAATAGTACTACATTTAATTTGATGATGTTCAAAAAACTTTTCAACTTTTTTATTTTTAAAATATATGTTGCATTATCTAAAATAATATTTTGAGGTTTACCTATCTGTTCTATATATTGATTTAACTTTTCTAACACTATTTTTGTTTTCATATTTTTTGTTGGATATAATTTAACAAATTTTGAAAACACATCCACTATTACTAAAATATTATTATTTCCCTCTTCATTAACTATTAGATTACTAATAAAATCTATTGCCACTATTTCTAAACATCCACTTGCCATTACAGTTTTCACTATATTATAATTTTTATGATTTTTCTCTTTTCCTAATTGACAAACATGACATTTTCTAGTTACCTCTTTTGCTATTTTATGATCCCTTTTACATATATAATTTTCCCTAAAAATTAACCATATTTTTCTTGCTCCTATATGCCCATATTCTAAATGTAATTCCCTTAAAATTCTTATTCCCAAATCTTCCGTTATTACATACAATTCTATTTCTCCCACCTTTTTAATCACTATATTATCCTGTATTATTGATCTATTTTTTTCTTTTTCTGTTAAATTTCTTTGATCTTCTAATATTTGATATAATGAATATATTCCTTCAACATCTTTCATTACATTCACACCTATTTTAATTATTTTCCTATTATCAGTTTTTTCTTCCCTTGTTAATGCATCTGATACAATATTTACTTTTCCTGCTATATATCTAATTTCAAAATCATACTCTTGTAAACTCAATATCCACCTATGAATTCTATTATTTCCATATCTATTTTTTAAAATTGATGTTAATGCCAAATGATCAGTTTCCACATAAAATTTTCCCCCTAATAAATAAAACCGTAATCTGTTTATACAGAATATGATACTGGCTAATTTTAATTCTGATACACTATAATTTTTTTCATATTTCTTTGTTATTCGTGATACAAAACAAATTGGAACTTCAACTCCCCTCTGAATCTGAATTAATACCCCCGCAAACCTATCTTTTGATGCATCAGTACGTAATATAAACTTTTCATGATAATTTGGATGATATACTATTAACTTTTTACAAAATTCCTGTTTTAAATTTTGAAACGCTTCTTCCCTTTCTTTTGTCCATTCCCACTTCTGATTTTTAACTTCCCGCTAAAAAAATTAAAATTTTTTTTAAAATCGGGAAGTTATTGGTTTCACCCCGTTTTTCGAAAATCGAGTTTTTATCGGATCTCAACGTTTTGAGGTCTTAGGAACGAACCTCCCCTGACTATTTTTACGAGGGTGTCTGTATGTCTGTATGTACGTGTGGATGTGTGTGTGTGTGTGTGTGGATGTATGTAAACCTCTTATAACTTTTGAACGGCTTGACCGATCGGAATGAAATAAAAAGCATTACAAAGAGTTTCATCTAACTTAGATACCCTGTAAGTTTGAACCGATTCGCGCCGGTAGATTTCGAGAAATTTCAAAATAACCGAAAAAAACAATTGGTAAAAATGATGTTTTTTGGGCATATCTTTTTTGCTATTACATCGATCAATTTTAAAATCTAATCAGCTCTTAAACTTCAAAAACCAAGTCGAATGCCGTTTTGCAAATTAAAATCGGTTGATTCGTTCGTGAGATATCGTTGTCGAAAAATTTCAAAAAATTGTTTTTTTTTTAATTTTTGAGATTTTTTTACTAATTGATTTTGCACTTCAAATAACATTTTTATGTCTTAAAACACTGCGTCGAATGCCGTCTTGAACATTAAAAAAAAAACTTAAAAACGTCAAAATAGCTTTGCGATTAAAATTTGCGGGAAGTTGCAAGGATGGCCTTTACGGTCAACCTCTTTTCGAATTTTTTTTTAATAATTCTATCAACTTTAATTCTTTTTTACTTAGATCTGGTATTAATCTCTTATAATAATTAACAATTCCTAAAAATCCCCTCAATGTCTTTAAATTTGTTGGCCTTTTATACTCTCTAATTCCTTGTATCCTATTCTCATCCATTTCCATTCCCTTTTGATTTATCTTATATCCCAAAAATGTTACCTCTTTTTGAAAAAACCTACATTTATCAATATTTATCTTTAACCCAGCAATATCTAATTCTCTCATTACAATTTCTATATGCTCCATATGATCTTTTTCATTTTTAGAAAATATCAAAATATCATCAACATAATGCAACACAAATTCATCATAATTATCTAAAATTTTATGAACTGCGCGTACTAATGCTGCACAAGCACTTTGCACGCCAAATGGAACTACACAAAACCTATATACCACCCCATCTATTGAAAACCCTGTATAATCTCTACTTTGTTTGTCTAAAGGAATCAACCAAAAACTATGTTTCAAATCAATCTTAGAAAACCACTCTGATTCACTCAACCTTCCAAAAATCCCATCCACATTCATTGGAGCTTCATATTGTGGAACAGAAAATTTATTAATATTTCTTGCATCCAAACACAACCTTAATTCCCCGTTTGATTTTTTAACAACCACTATTGGATTAATAAATCTAGTGTTACTTTTTTCTATAATACCCGCTTCTAACATTTCTTTTACTTGTTTTCCGACATCTTTTCGATATAAATATGGAATTGGATATGTTCTTATTCTAAATGATTCTATATTCTTTACCTCAATCTTATGTGTATATTCTTTAGCTATTCTCATTTCCTTCATTATTAATTTCTTATATTTAATAATTATATTCTTTACCTGTTCTTTAAATTTTTCATTACATATAAATTCAAATTTATTAATTTTCTCATAATCCTGATCTTTTTCCATCAAATTTATTTGTTTTGATTCATTACCCTTATTTTTTTCAACATTCCATTTTATTTTATCATGCTTAATTTCCACCCATTTATTTTCATAATCAATTTTCACATTATATCTATGTAACAAATCAGTCCCTATCACTATATCAATTCCTAAATTTTCTACTAATAAAAATTCCATTTCTATATTTTTTTTATTTTCTAATTCTATTGACTTAATAACAGATTTATTTACTTCATATAATTTTTTCCCATTTGCACCTACCAAAGTTATTTTTGGCACAGTTATTAATTTTTCTTTTTCATCTATCAATTTTTTATTTAACAATGATGCCTCAGAACCTGTATCTATTAAACATAAAATATTATTTATTCCTAATTTTCCTTGAATATAAATTAACCCATTTTCTCCCTGAAATTCATTATCCTCCCCAAATTTAACAAATTCCCTTGGATGTTCATAAATACATTGTTGTTTATTGTTTTTTGGTAAGTGCCCTATTAAAAATTTTTCCTATGTACTTCTACATTAACATTTTGTATCACATCTTCTTCATTTATCTGTTGACCCTTTTGAATATTATTTACCATTCTGTTCCTTTCTTCTACTGATCTTTCTTGATTTCTATTCTGGTTTTCATTCCCTCGACTAAATTGTCCTCTTCTTCCATCGATACCATTTCTCTCATAATTTTGATTCCTATACCATTCATATTTCCATTTCTTCGATCTACTCTTTCAGAATTTTTATTTTGATTATTATACTCTGCATCCTTGTTGTTTCCATAATATTTTCCTACATTGTATGTTTCTCGACTTAAATTTTGTTCAATTCTCTGTAAGTATTGTTGTAGACTATCTATAGTCTTTATATTCTGAATTGCTATTGTTTCTGTGATATTATATCGAAAATGTCTTGAAATATATTGTATTATGTCTTCTTCTCTTAACTTTGGATCTAAATGTATAGCAGTACTGTATAAATATAAAGCATAACTTGAACAATTCATTCCCCCTTCTTGATATTTTCCAAAATATAATTTTTCCCTAAATTTAGATTGAGCAAAATCACCCCAGAAATAACTTAAAAACTTCTTCTCAAATTCTTCCAACCCAAATATTTCTTCTTCTTTACTAGCAAACCATATCAGTGTCTGCCCATCTAACATCTCACGCAGGTTTTCTCTTATTTCTTCATGGTCTCTACACCATTTTAATTTATTTTTCACCATTCTTATGAAAATTTTCGGATGTGTCTTATTAATATTCCCAATAAATTTATGTTCAATTTTACTTATACCCTTATTATTTTGATTTTTATTTATATTTCTTTTTTCCATTTCTTCTAATAATATTTCACGTTCTTTTTCTTGTACTACCTTTATTTCTTCTACTTTTCCTTCCATCTCACTTATCTTCTTTACTGTATCTTGTTTTATAATCTTTTCTAAGTCATTCATTTTTTTATTTGTATTAGTATTGATTTCTTTGATTTCATCTTTACATTCTTTTATTTCATCTTTACATTCCTTGTTAATAATTGTTTTAATTTTTACTTCTTGTTACTCCTCTATTTCCGTTATTCTCGCTATTATTTCAGTTCTTATTTCTTTCTTTGTTTCTTCCAATTTTTGTTTGTTTATTTCCATTTGTTTCTTCATCTCATTTTTAAATTCTTCTTTTATAGAATCCATATTCTTATTCATGTCTTTTTTTATTACATCCATATTCTTGTTCATTTCTTTCATTTCTTTTTTCATAGACTCCATATTATTGTTTATTTCTTCTTTATTTTTGTTAATATCTTGTTTTATCGCTTCAGTATTTTTGTTATTTGCTTCTATATCTTGTTTTATTTCTTTTTTCATAGAATCCATGTTCTTGTTTATATTTTTTAACATTTCCATCATTTGTTCCCATGATGAATCCCTTCTATCACCTATCTTACTATCCTGATTACCCTGATTATCCTGATTATCCTGAATACCCTGACTACCCTGATTATCCTGACTAACTTGATTACCCTGACTTCCCTGACTATCCTGATTCTCCTGATTATCAATATTATCCCCTTGTTCTGACATTCTATCTGTAATTTCCTTTCTCCCTCTTAATTTCATATAATATACCTATAATTTATTTAATCTTTTACTCCAGAATCACACACTTTGTTTTTAATAAAGCAAGCTTGACACCTAATAGTAAAGAAAAATCTCTTACCCTCAGTGCCGAAGCAGCCACACGTTCTGGGCGCCAATTGATATGGATCCTCCTTCTAGAACACCCACTTTCAATAAAATTATCGGTCGTGTATTTAAAAATTTTTAAATTGATTGTCCTAAAAATAAAGTACAAAATTATAAATATAAAAAAATTCTTCCGCGTCTTTCTAAATCTTTCTTCTTCCGTTTTTCCACTCTTTCTCTATATCTTCCTCTTCCAACTACTTTCCAACTCCTTCTTGCTGCTGCCTTTCCATCTATTTAATACCTTTCTAATGCTCAACTCTTTCTCTATACCTTCTTCTTTTACAATTTTCCAACTCTGACCTCTCTGTATCCTCTTATCCAATTCCAATTACCTTTTTATTTATTTATTTTTTTATTTATAAACTCTCCTTATTTTAATTTAAATTTCAATATTTAATTTTTTACAATTTTATTTCATCTGACATTTTTACAAATTAACTTAATGACAATCCCCTCAATAATAATCTCTTAACAACCTAACTTATAAACTAAACAAAAACAAATCCAATATAAAAAAAATACTTAATCAAGACAACCGATTTAAAAATCATGACCACGTTCCAACACTTCATTGAAAGAACGTGCACCACGAAGAAAGATCCATATCAAAATATATATGTATAGTTCCGATATAACGAAATCTGTGGACACGATAGCGGTCGCATTTCTTAACGGATCGAAATGAAATTTGGTGCAAAAATCAATCGTCCAAAAATCTCGGTCGAGTTCGTTAATGGGCCAAATCGGTAAAGCCGTTTGGGCGTGACATTAAATCAAAATGGAAAAAAATTCCTAACTTTTTTACTTCACCCTGTACAAAAAAATGTTAGAGGACTTTTTTGTTTTTCTTAAAGAGACCTACAACTTTTATCTAAAACGTATACTTTTAATATATTCAATTAATATAAATCTACTGATGCGCCTGGCTTACCAAGGGCCATTTTTTTTAAATCACTCTTAGCTTTCGATAACCAGATCGGTTGTGGTTTTTAAAGATAATTTTACAGTGTATTTCTTTGTGCAAGTTTGTGTTTTAAACTTTTTTGATTTGTTTTTTGGTTTCTATAGATATATAGATTATCGACTCATTCTTTTTTTAAGGTGGTGAGCCAAGATCTAGATAAATCCAAAGTAAAATTTGAAATACATTCATTTGGATTTAATAAAATGTGTTTTTGTGTCATTCCATTTGATTTGGTGATTCAGAAAATTTATAGCATGTTCACAAATCTTAGATTTCTCTATTTTTTCTTTTTTTTTATAGGTAATAATTTTTGTGTTCATTGAGGCGAACTTCAAGAGGTCTTCCTGATTCCCCAATGTAGACTTTGCCACAATCACATGGTATACTATATACACAATTTTTTGTCTTAAATATTGAAATACTTGCAATCATCTAAACTGACAATGAGTCTAAATAAAAATGGCCACCACCTATTTTGACTTTGTTGTTAGGGTAACGACAACATAGGTATATAGATTATTGTTTTAAAATATTATCTCTAGCCTCTGTGCATATTACTTTCAATCAAATTATTTATTTTAAATAACGAATGAATACAAATTATTTGGTGAATGGTTATACAGGCTAAGGGGGTGATTCTGTAACTCTTAACGACGCCGTTAACTAACGAATATCGTTCATGAACGAACGTCCTTATTCTGTATCGCGATGGTCACCGTTTACTAACGATACTTTCGTTACAAACTGATCGTTCATTAACGAATGTCAAACACCTCTCGTTGAGTTTCGTTAAGGACAATCCTAAGCTGTTTTCGGGAATTGATATTGTGCAAGTGAGAAAAAATAATAATAAAGAACACAAAATTAATAAACAATATTTAACAGTCATTGTTTTCAAAAAGAATGTTATATTTTAATTCTAATTTTTTCTCGTTTAAGAATATCATTCGATTGTTTTGCTCAATTATAGTTTCCAAATTTTTATTAATTTTTTTCAGTTCACTTCCTTCTGATGACAACTGGTTCAGAGCAGTTTGTAATGTTGTATTTTTCTTTGTTTTTTTTACAAATAACATCTTCCTCCAAATCCCTCCTTTTTTGTCTCTTCTGTTGGCCTGACGTTGAGAGCATGTTTTTTACTTCATCATTATCAGCTTTTATTTCGAGACCTACATCCTCTACTGCTTCCATTCCTTTAATAACTACTTCACCAGTTAAATATAATAGTCTTTCTTCCAAGTCCGTTAATGGCTTTTCTGGATCATCTATATTACCAGTCTGCCGTGCTGATGTTGAAGCTGAAATATTTCTGGCTGGCCCTTTGTCTTGTTTGAGACTTCCAGTCCGAAAACGTCTAGAATAACAAAAAAATGCCACCGCAATTTAATATTACTACGAGCTGCTCTCAACTGTTCTTAATTATATCTGGAAGACCAGTAAATTTATTTTCTCGAAAAAATCTATTATTTTCTAGTTCGTTTAAATATATTTCATTAAACACTACAGATCATATCCTTTACAAATATCAGACGAATATATCTCCGAAAAGTACCGAATTCCATAAAACATAACGTTGCCGTATATCCAAGTTTATAATTTCAAATTTCCAGAAAGGTCAACAATAAATTATATAAAATATTAAAGTATAATCAACAATTATCATTTAAAACTCAAAGTGAAGTATTCTGCCTTTAAAACTTAGTTAATAAAATATTCATGCAAACTCTATACAATATGTTTCTTTCAAAATTTAAACTATTGTTAGTAGTAAATAAAGACAAAATAAGTAAGAATGATAAATTTGGCATCAATGTCATGTCAAGCAATTCTATCAATATACTATAGTCGCTAAAAACGTAAATCTTTCGTTACGAATAAACTAGTCTTAACGAATAAGATAGAGAATAACCTTTTCACAAATCTTCGTTGACAGTACCCATCGTTAACTAACGATTTCGTTTGTGAACGGAAAGTTACAGAATCAGCCTCTAAGTTGTTAATAATATCGAGGTTCGAGGTAAACCTTTTTTACGATACTAAGACGATGACGTAATTTTTAGTTATTTGTATGGTAAACACAAAAACAAAATAAAAAGAGAGAGTAAATACGATAAACAGTTGGGAATTAAATGTCATAAGTTGGCAACACATCACCATATTGCCAAGTCAACATTGTTAAAGTATTCGTCATTGTTTACAATCTTCAATATTCGTTACGTTTTATTGGTGTTGTATTCAGATTTCTTTAAAATCTATAAAAAACAGTAGTTTTCATTACTAACAGTTATTTTTATACTTAACTTATTGGATTACTCTGCAGTGTGTGTGAAAAGTATTAAAATGCCGAAACCTTTAAGCAAACAATCACAGGAAATGGTGAGAGCATTAATAAGCTATTTTGAACGTGAACGTGAAAATGCAGGCCCATTGCTTCCACTTACTGCTGTGAGAGATGTAAGTATAAGTATATTTACACCCAATATTATCAATACAAATTTTTAATATCTAAAACACACGAAGTTTGTAGGTATTTGAATTTTGGGGTTAGGTTCATGAACCCCGAGTATGTATTTTTGTAAATCATATTATATATATATATATATATATATATTTCAGAGAGTTGCAGATGCATTGCAATTGAGTCTTACAACGGTGAATCGTATCGCAGCCAAGGACAAGAAAGGTGAAGCTCCCAAAAGCCCAGTAAAAGAAAGGCAACGTACAAAACCTATTGTTACAATTGATGGTTTTGATGAAAATGCTATCCGCAATGTTATCTACGACATGTACAAAAACAGTAAGTATTTTGAAAATTTTACACTCACATCAATTAACATAAGTATTATGTATTTCAGAGGAACACATAACATTAAATACGTTAAAATTGAAACTCCAAGAGCGAGAACTGTTTATGGGCTGTGTAACTTCACTGTGGAAAGTATTGAAAAATATTGGTTTTAAATATAAGAAAGATGATCCACGTCGTGGTTTAATGGAATTACCACACATTGCATTGAAACGTGTACATTTTCTGCACGAATATGTTAAGATTAAACGAGAAGGCCTGTACTAGTTTGTTTTTTTGGATGAGACATGGATATTTAAAGATGGTACAGTTGGACGTTCCTGGCAAAATTCTGATCAGAGAAGTGTGAAAAAAACGAAAGTTGGTGGTGCCAGGTACACAGATATAATAATTTTTTTTTAATTGTTACATAATGAAGAGGTAACAATAACTGTTTATGAAGATGTTAAGTGTCACACTATCTTACCCAAAAGTGTTAACCTCTCTTTTCATCAAATTTAGATGAATACTAAGTAGCAGAAGGGCTTAACTTACATGTGTATGACACTTAAAACGTTCATACAGAATAAAATAGATGTTAATTGGAAAATTTAACATAACCGCTTCATGCATTTGACCCTTAAATTTACTTTGTTCATTACATGACCTATCGATATGTTTATTTTAAAATATCTTCGATATAGAAGTTGCATTGTATAGAAAGAATAAAATCACTAATAAATATGACTATAACTACAAAATTCGTAGAGAAATATATTTTAAAGTTTTCCATTCTTGTATCTTGTAATTTGATTTAAAATAACAAACCACTATTTTTTGATTTTAGATACATAGTACTCCATGCAGGTGCATCTTCTGGATTTATTCCTGGAGCCGAGTTGGTATTTTCTTTCAAAACTCGGGATAGTGATTACCATGGTGAGATGAATAGAGAAAATTTTTTGCATTGGTTTGAATATCAGCTTTTAATGAATTTAGAAGAACCTACAATGATCGTTATGGATAATGCCAGTTACCATAGTACGGTGGTCAATAAAGTACCCACAACTGCTACCAAAAAAGCTGATATTCAGAACTGGTTAACTAATAATGGTATTCCCTTTGAAGCCACTTTCTTCAAAACACAGTTATTGAATTTAGTACAAATGTAAGTAAATAGAAAAATATCTGAATTCATTATCTAGATAAATTGAGTAACTTTTACTAAACATTATATATGTATAAAATATGTATTGAAGTAACCTCAGATGAAACTTGAAAGTATAAAACTTAAAAAACTATCATTTTTAGGAATAAACCACCGGAACTGTATGAAGCAGACATTTTAGCTGAAAAATATGGGCATAAAGTACTTAGACTTCCTCCCTACCATTGTATATTCAACCCTATCGAACATATTTGGGGCATTACTAAAAATTATTATCGAGATAATGTGGGAATGGATGGTACTTCGGGAGAAAAAGCACTAGCAACCTGGAAAAAAGCATTAGAAAAAGCAACTCCTGATGTATGGTTGAAAACAGTACAACATACTGAAAAAATCATACAAGATTGGTGGGATTTGATAGGGAGGATGTGCCTCCACTTATTATTAATTTTGATAGTGAAGACGATGATAGTGACGGTTTCATATTAGAGTAGGCAACCTGAATCATACATACAATAACTTGTGACTGTTAATTTGTATAATAAAGAGAGTACTTAGTATGGTAATTTGTTTTTATATTAAAATATTTCCACATAGTAAGGATTGAAACAATCAATTTGAACATTCCTTTGTACTTTGTGTTTGATACTTTATGGTGGAAATCTGACAGTTGTTCTGGAATTTGCAATTTTCAGACATGTTATCAATTTTATATCCTATCAAAGTAAGAAAACAATTATACCATGCTTGTCCTTACTTATAGAACTATGTATTCGATGCAAACCTGTTTTTTCATACAGGTTTGCATCAAATACATAGTTCTAGCATTATAAGTAAGGACAAGCAAGGTATAATTTTTTTATTACTTTGATAGGATATAAAATTGATAACATGTCTGAAAATTGTAAATTACACAATAACTGTTAGATTTCCACCATAAAGTATTAAACACACAGTATAAAACAATGTTCAAATTGATTATTTCAATCCTTAGTTTGTGGAAATAGTTACATAATGAACAAGTATTAAATAACTCCACAAAATGGAAAACTTCTTTTACGACCGGTTTCACAAAGATAGTCGTTGCGTTATTAGGGGGAAGAATAGTTTTCTATTTTGTGGACTTATCTGGTACCTACTTACTTGTTTTACTTGTTCATTATGAAACATTTCCACGTAGTAAAGGATATTAGTTAAATTTTCGAATAAAACATTTTAAGATCATAAATGGATGTCTTTCAGGTCATTAAATACTTCGATAATAGTTAACAGCAAAAATAAACTAAAAAGGAAAACAATCGCATTCCTTTATTTAGGTAAGGGAAAAAAATTACAACGTGACAACGCCGCAATTTTTTAGCTTGTGACGTCATCGTCTTAGTATCGTAAAAAACCTTTATAAAATTTATGCAAGTTAAAAGGGCATTTATATTAAATTGTTCACAAAAAATAAAAAATAAAAATATCCTTTATAAGTTTTAATATTAAAACAATCGTTGACATTGACAGTTGACATTTGACAGCTGACAGATAATATTTTACATGTGACAGTAGAGATTTGACATTTTAAATTTGGCATTTGACAGTTGACGTTTAATATTTGACAGTTGACATTTGATAGTTGACATTTGACATTTGACAGTAGACTTTTTTCAATTGACAGTGCAATTTTTTTATGAATGATTATTAAATCGGTCGTGCATAAAAGTTTGTATGTATTTCGGGCGTAAACAGCGTTTATGGACCTTACGTGTTAATAGCCCTCGCCTGCGGCTCGGGCTCTTATTTACACGTTGCGGTCCATAAACGCCTGTTTTACGCCCTTGATACATAAATAACTATTTTTGATTCCTTTTTTAACAGTTATATTGTGGTTGGAATTAAAATTCAAATATCTGTTAGTATGTGTTATTTTACAAAAAATGTTAGTATTAATTATCAAAAACCTTTATAAATTTATCTAACAAAGAATAAACGAATTCGGAAATTTCAGTTTTGTGAAAAGGTTTAAATTTTTCAATAAGTCATAAAAAAATTCCAAAATTAAATTTCATTACATCTATATAGGAAACAGCACAAAAATTACCATTAGATGAAGAAAATGAGTATAGAATTAGAAAAATAATATCTAATAATAATAAAAGTCTGTAATAGAAACAGAAGAAAATAGAAATACGAATATTTAAAAAAAAAAGCACTAAAAATTTGAAAGAAAATAGGCATTTGATTTCGACTTCCTTGAAGTCGGCACCAATGGTTTATATCTTTGTAAAATATTTGAGTTACTAACATTCGAAAGCTAGATTTAATAGCTAAGATGAAAATAGAGGGTAATTTGCTATAGGAGCGTAGTTGCTTCCAATTATTTTAAGAAATAAATATTTTAATTCTGGCTTATTAGTGCGATTTTCTTTTTTTTTTTTTGAGGACGGTTATTTTTTTTTATCCTTTTTAGTTGCTACTTGGCTTTGTCAGATGTGAGTGCAAATTCATGATGTACTATCTTCAAAACCTTCCGAATACCGTACTGAGTTCAATCCCCAACTATCCCGACATGTACGAATGTGACTTTTTGGAGACATAAGTAAAACATCTAGAGACACTACGCACGTACGATAAAAAAAACATCGTGATGGAACATGGACTTAATTGTTTAAAATCACTAACCCGCAGTGAGCAAGCGTGTTGATTAAATGCACAGTCCTTCTCCTTGTGAAAAGAGGCATTTGGCTTTAGAGTGGGACCGTAACGGACTAATTATTATATTTTTATGTTATACATCATTATTAACATATTAACTTAACTGCAGAGCTTACTCTGTTGATTTTTATAGTATTTCCTGGAATATCTTCCCCCCTGATGACCAGACCATAAGAAAATTTCTATGGGACCACACGGGCACTCTACCTTTTTGAATGCAAAAAAAATTCAAATCGTATTATAAATACCGGAGATATTCGGTAACAAACATAAAAAAAAATATATGGTCGAATTGAGAACCTTCTTCTCTTTTGAAGTCGGTTAATAATGAGCGAATTTAGCCTAGACTACTCCTACACTTAACTCACTAATTTAATGCTCAATTAAATTCCAAAAATGTTTCATTTTAAATGGCACTAGATTATATTAATTAAAGAAGTATATACACTAAAGTATTACTACTATAAAGGAGAAAGAAAAGAAAATGACTGAGCAAAAATAAGGACCAAAGAGAAGAGACAGCAACTTATATGTAATTATTTTGGGTTTATTAATAAAATTTTTACTTCGGTTTTAAACTTTTTGGAGTTTTTAATATTTTTAAATTTTTGTGGGAGACAGTTGTAAGCCTTAATTGTTGTATAGGTAAAAGATTTTTTAAACATGGAAGTTCTAAACCGAAGGAAAGCGAATGGTGCGTGGAAGTGCATGAAGCTGATTTCTTAATATAATTTTATCTTTTATTTAGAAACAACAATTACCAAATATCAGTATTCAAAGTTTCACAGGGATGCCGAAGAAATTTGGGCATCCAGGGAAACCACTCTCACACCGTCAACAAATACGTGGGACTTATAAAAAAATTATACAACGGTGTATTTGAACTCGTTGCAAACTGTCTTAGATATAATTGAACTGATATGCTCTTTTGGTAGGTTAACTATCCAGAACACTTCGGTAAAAGGGAACTTTTTTAAAATTATCATTTTTTTATTTAGATATTGTTCAGAACACGCTTTCGCCATAGAATTTTAAAAAATTCCGAATTTGTAAAATTTCATTTTTTACTTAAATTAGAAAATCTTATTCGAGCACAAATCAAAAACGTCGGTAAGTGATGTTTCTCAAGTACAACCTTCTAATTTTACCAGCTCTTTTTTGCAATATAGTGATAAGCCGCCAAAAAGTTACTCGAGTGTCTTGAAACTAAACAATACGGCCTGCGATTCTGTTTTGCTTGTAAGGTCAACGAACCGTAATATTGATAATGTACAGGTGGATAATGATATTAAATCGAAAATTAATCTTTCTTCTACTACAGCTACTGTTGATAGTACAAAGTTGGTAAAAAATGGAGTTTTGATTAACTGCAGCAATGCAATGTCTTTGGAAAAATTAAAAGAATGCCTTACACAACAATTAATAAGTATTTCATTACTGAACCAAAAAAGTTGAATCCGAGAATAATGGTTCGTGGCGTTAATGCTGCTTTTCTGAAAAAAACAAGTTTTCTACAAGACCTTCTTACTTTAAATGATCTAGACGGAAATGAAAGTGATATAAAAGTGGTAACAAAACTTAAGTACAAGGAGGTTTTCAACGTCGTGTTGGAGGTAGCACCAGCTTTATACAAAGTGATAATAGAAAGAGGATTTTTGTATACAGACTGGCTAAAATGCTATGTTAGTGAACACTTCAATATTGTAAAATGTTTCAAATGCTGCAAAGCTGGTCACCAGAAAAAAGATTGCCGCAGTAATTTAGTATGTCCGAAATGTTCAGAATCTCATGAAAAAAGAGACTGTACTAGTCTAACTCTGTGTTGTAATAATTGTAAAACGTTAAACTTAAGATACAAACTTAACTTTGATATTGATCATGTTACAAACAGTTCAGGTTGAGGTTATTTAATAAACAAAATTGAGCAACTTAAAACTAGAATTCAATACGTCTAACAAAAAGCTAAAATTAGCTCATTTCAATATACGTTCTCTGTTTCCTAAATTCGACGTTTTCCTAGATCTAGTAAATGATCACAGCTTCGACATTGTTTGTTTGTCCGAAACTTGGTTGACTCCGGATATCCCAGATCAGAGTGTGTACATTCCAGGGTTTAAAATAATTCGTAAAGACCGTGGTTCAAGAGGTGGTGGAATCGCTTTTTATGTACGTGATTCAATAAATTTAAAGTCAGAACTTGCTGACCTTCCTTCTTCATTAGGTATTGAACAAATGTGGATTTCTGTAAAAATACATCAAACAACTTTAGTAGTCGGTGTTATATATAGAACTGAAGCCTGCAGGATGCTGAATTTCATACAGTATTGTGATGATACCCTGTCGCATATAGTACCTAAATTTAATAATATTATTTTAACTGGTGATATAAATGTTGTAGATAATCAAATAAATTATTGTTTTCAGTCCTATAATTTTGTTCAATTAGTAGCCGAACCTACGCGAATAACTAACAGTTCGGAAACATTACTCGACGTTATATTTACAAATAAAAGTGAACTCATTAGGCATTCCGGTGTTTTAGATCATGATCTATCTGACCATAGAGCAGTATACTGTGAATTTGATTTAGATATTAATCACAAAACAAACTTTTTAAAAATATACATAAATTACAAAAACGTCAATTATATAGAAGTAAAGGTATTTTAAACATGAAACTGCGTAAACTACTTTGTGAAACCTTGGTAATGTCAATTCTTAATTATGGGCTTTTGGTATTTTATCCTTGCCTAGATCAAATTACGAAATTAAGGTTGCAAAAAATTCAAAATAATTGTTGCAGATTTGTCTTTGGCATTAGAAAATATGATCATGTATCAAATAAAATTAAAGAACTTCATTGGTTAAACATTGATAATTTATACAAATATCAGCTCGCCTCTATGATATATCGAATTATTTCGTCGTCGAATCCTATTTATTTAAGGAATAAGCTAATATTTCGTGGTGATGCTCACAATCTGGATCTGAGATATCCTTATAGTCTTATGCTTCCAAGGTATAGACTAGCTATTTTCCAACGTTCGTTCACTTACAATGCGGTTTTGGTGTTTAATAGTTTATTAAATAATAATTTAAGAGGTAAATCTCTTGATTTCTTGAAACGGCATTATAAGGAATTTTTACTTCAATCGCAGTAATGTTAATATTGTGTTTATTATTGTTATTATTTTTTGTTTTCCTTTCTTTTCGTTTATTGTAATTCAACATCATAAATTATTGTGTTTTTCTTTATCTCTAATTTAATTTTGTAAACTTGAGGTTAAGTGGAGTAGCTCTAGCTAGACTTCGCCTCATATAATTTATGTTTGTAAATTTTACAGACTGAATAAAGGCAGTTTATTATTATTATTATTATTATTATTTTCTAATATGTTCGCCAGACCGAAACCCTCTTAATACTAAATTACATCTTTTCCATCGTTTTTCCTCATATTAGCAGTAATTTTGTTAAATGTCTCAAGAATTTCTCAAACACTTAAATACATATGTCAATTTTACTTAGTAAGCCATGGTGCTTAGGTTGCCATGAAATTTGTTTGACATTTATAGTTAAATAAGTAAATTGGTCAGTTCATAATGCCACTTTTAAGCAAAGAGGTCAGAATATTAAATAAATACTATCGTGAAAAATATAATTATGGTGCAGGAAAAATTGTAAATGCGTTTCCTGAGAAAAAATGGCATATTGGAACGACAGAAAAGTTCTTAAGGCATCTAAGGAAAACCCATGGGTCTATTGAACATAAAAGTGGAAGAGGAAGGAAGCGAAGCTTAAGAACTGAAGAAAATATTGCTAGAGTAAGGCTTGTTTTAGAAAATTTGCAACCTGGTCAATCTGGTGGAACAAGGAATATCGCAAAAGAAACTAGGATTTCCCGCACATCAGTTCGAAGAATCAAAAGGTGTAATGGTCTCTGTTGCACATGTTGGGAAAATCTCGTCTGATTTTTGTTGATGTCGGAATAAAATTCAGAAACATATCAAAAACAAATCTTACAACACCTATTACCTGAAATTAAAAATGTATGTTATGATTACACTTTCCAGCAGGATGGTGCTCCTTCGCACACTTCCCACAATACAAGGATATTCTTGAATAAAATTGCCCGGACTATATTGAGCCAGAGATGTGGCCACCTAACAGCCCAGAATTAAATCTGGTTGACTATTAAATTCGAGGACGGACAACAATTTGAAACCATCGAACAACTCAAAGAAAGAATACAGTTTGTTTCGAACAATTTTGAACAGGGTGTAATGGGGCTATCTTTTTATGGCACAGATGACTTCAAGAAGTGGTAAACAATAATGGTGGCTACATTTATAATATTTTGGTCTAAGTTTTAAAATTATTAAAATGTTTTCATAAATGTGTTATTTGTTAAAATGTTATATTTTCCTAATTTAATAAAAAATGATATTTTGGAACCTGGTAATTTTGAAAAATTTCCCTTTTCCTAAAGTATTCTGGATAGTTAACCTACCAAAAGAGCATATCAAATTAATTTTAACTAAGACACTTTTTATTTGCAACGAGCTAAAATGTATCGTTACATATTTTTGAAGTCATACTACTATTCGTGCACTCGACGGAGGAGATTTGTGTAGGGTTAAATGAGAAAAATCATTACATATGTAATGGTGTGAGTAAGAGAGAGACAGAAACATATATAAGGTATATTGGTGGGTGAAAACAAAGATGAATTATTTACTATACATGTTATTAGTCATAAATAAAGCACTAAAATCAGGAAAACCTCCGAAATTTGTAACGTAAGATGGATCGGAATGCGGGCTTTTTCATTGGATTCGTTATAGTATCAGGAAATTTGTTGCTATTTTTCATAATGTAAAAATGGTAAATTGCATTTCTCATTCGAAAAGTGCATTCCGAACAGACAATAGAGAGAAAAATTAAAACTCGGTAAGTATTGCTGAAAATGGGTTCAACTTATATCCTCGGGGTTTTTGGGGTCGTTGTACACGAATATCATGATGCCGAAAGTCTCCGCGGCACTTGGTGCCTAGGGTATTTATTTACCTCTTCTCCAGGAATTTTATGCAAATTCGATACAAAATGAGTGTACCCTCGGTACTAGGAGGTGTTTGAGGTCGCTGAACACGAATATCATATAATGATTTTGCTAAGTCATTCCTATACACATTTATGAATCCGGGCGAGTGCATAGAAGTATAACTTCTGCCGGCAGTCCCACTGACTGCCACACCCGTTTTTAATTATTATTTTACATTTAGGTAGATAACTTCGATCTGAAACATAACTAATATTCTAAAATTACCGTAATCCATTTTTTATAAGTCCGACCCTGTACGTTAATTTTGCTTCCAAATTTGCAGTTATGTTGCCTACATGTAAGGCTATTACCCCTGCAAAAAGAAATTAAATCGCCCAAAAAAACAAAAAAGTTATTTTCAACTAAAAAATGTACTCTTTTATTTCGGCCCACAAAATTTATAACGATTCACACGTATTTGTTGGTGTTGTGAGGGTAGGTTGCCTGGATGCCCAAATTTCTTCGGCATCCATGTGAAACTTTTAAAACTGTAATTGTTGTTTCTAAATAAAAGATAAAATTATATTTAGAAAACAGCTTCATGACCTTCCTGCGGGAACACCCTCCAAATCAATACAATTACTGGTCGTGAATTCCAAATTAATTGCCCTAACAAACAAAAATATAAAAAAATCTTTTCTTTCTCTTCTTCTTACTTCTTACACTTCATTCCAACTCCTTGTTTCTGCTGCCTATCTTTCTATCTATTGCCTTTCTGCTCTACCCCTTTTCAGTTTTTCTATACCTACCTGTAAGCTTCTTCTTTGTGCTCTCTTACATTTTCCTCTCTGCCTCTCTGCTTTTCTATACCCTATAACTTCTCTGGTTCACGTTACTTTTTTATGTTTTTCTCTTGTACTAATTAAAAATCTTATTGTTATATATTTTTCTTCTAATCTTTTTATTTTAATTTAAATCTCGATCTTTAAAGCTATAAAATTTGTAAATAAATGGAAGTATTAACAAAAAAATGTATTCAACGGTGGGGATAGATATTATAAATTGTAAATAACGTATTCATAAAGAAAAAATAATTTATTTATTATTAATTTAGCAAATTATTTAAAAATTTCGACGAAAATTCTAATTATTTGATTTTTTTTAAATCCCCAATATTCTTTCCGGTCAGATGGTTCAATATATTATAAATATGATTAGACAAAGTAACATCATAATTTTTGGATAGGTAATAAATATAGAGGTCGCATGAAATCGTCGACTTTGGAGCATCCGATAGCTGGAATGCCCTTAAACATTTGTCGGACAATATTACCAGCAAAGATTTATTAATCTGTGATTACCAGTTAATTGTAAGTATTTTTATCAAACAATGACTCCATAACTTTATCATGTTTGGGTTTGGGGTGTCGTTCGCGAAGAAAGACCCCCTATACTTGTCCGACAATAGTATTATACGTTACAACTTACAAGGTCGGTAGGTGACAGTACGAGTAAAGGCCGATCGCATACTTACAAGACATGTGTTTGCAACATGTCTGCGACATGTCGCTTCAACACAGTTGAGCACCAATGTAGGAAACATAACTCCGTAGTTCGCACATCAGTCTACATTATGTCGTCGGATGAGGATGTGGCAATATTATCGGTTCTAATATTGCGAAGGCGAAAGAAGAGAAATAATCGAAAGTATTGCGTTCATCCATATAGTAAAGCTAATCTTCATCTTCAAATTTGACATTAAATGTTGGATTATCTTCCATTATTGAACCCGTGCATTCGGAAGCAGCTGTCGGACACAAATGACGCTTGAAATTGGAGCAAGCAGTGTCGTATAAAAGTTGTTTTCGACAAGTCTCATCCTGTCCGCGGCGTTTCTGTTTGGTTTACGACTCGCCATAAGAACCGCTGTGTTGGCAATGAAACGACATGTCTGCGACATGCCGCAGACATGTTGCGAACACATGTCTTGTAAGTATGCGATCGGCCTTAGGTTACGAGTACGAGTACCTACTGTAATAAGACCTAACGAACATGTGTATTATATTTTATTTCATCCTGTTTTTATAAATTAATAAATTTATAAAAATTTTAAAAATAGTTCGTAACTTCGGTAGTTACGTCAAATTACCTTAACTATCAGTTAGTGTCAAATACTTTAAAATTTTTGTATTAATTGTTAATTCGTGTTTTAAATTAAAATAAAATAAAAAGTAAGTAATTAATTATTTTATTTTTATTTTATAGTCATTATAGTGTTTTTAAATGTCAAAAATTAAAAGTAATTGTCTTCCCTTAAGCAATCAGAGCAGAGTTGCTAGGCGACACATTACAGTAATGTTTTACTTACCGGCGCCAAATTGATTTTAGGGAAGTTTATTTACTGGAGAGGGGGCATCCACAAATTACGTGACGTGTTTTTCCGGATTTTTCGACCCCCGCCCCCACTGGTGAGATTTCATAAGATTTGAGCTTGAACCCCTCCCTCCCCTGAACACGGCGTGTAATTTATGGACGACCCCACAGGATGAAATAAAATGATTTTCGTTTCTTGCATAAAAAAACTTCCGATTGTCAACAAATATTCATGGAGGTTATAAATTCTGTGAATACATCAAATAGACGACTTTTCACTGAACTCCACAGAAAACGCCCCCCACCCGAAAATTTTCTGTAATAGAAAATGGGTCCGACTCAGTACTAATGCCATATGACCATATTTAGGCGTCAATCGATCAACGAGTACTGCAACACTTGCATTTTTTGAGAAAATAATCGATAGTATTGAGGCAGGAGAGTGCCCTGTTCGGATATTTTGTGATCTCAGCAGGGCATTTGATGTGTCAATCACCAACTACTGCCTTAAATTGGATTTCCTCTTTTTTAGAAGACATATATCAATACGTAGCTATTCCAAATACTATGTCAGGAACAATCACTTACGTAAACTCGCAAAAGTTACAAATTAATGTGGGAGTGCCACAAGGTTCCGTGCTAGGACCATTACTGTTCTTATTGTATTCTAATGAGTTTAGTAATTTGTTACCTGGTACGCCTGTTATTGGTTATGCGGATGACATGTCAGTGATCATACCAGAGAAGGATAACCTTACTATTAAAGAAAAATCAGAAGAATCACTGGAATTAGTGATGAACTGTTGTGCTTCCAACTTTTTATTTTTAAATCCCGATAAAACAGAAATTATATTATAAAATTTCACCATTAACAAAAGAAATGTCCGGCAATAGAAATAAAAGTAAGTGATGCATCACTCTATAGTGTTGCAAACACTAAATTTTTAGGTCTGACTGTAGACGAAAACCTAAATTGGAAAAACCACTGTAGTGGCTTAATAAAAAAACTAAATTCTCTCTGTTTTTGTTTAGGTATCTCAAAGCAATACCGGAGAAGCCCCAATTCATAAATGTTTATTATGCCCAAGTCGCTTCCAGGCTTAAGTATGGAATAACTTCATAGTTTATGGGGCTGCTCAAGTGCGTCTAATGAGGTTTTTCTTGTACAGAAAAAGAGTAGTAAGAATTATAGCTGGAGTGTCCAGCATAAAAAATTGTAGAGAATTCTGTATAGAATTTAAAATCTTAACACTCTTCTCTTTATACCTACAAGAATTATGCATATATATTCAAAGAAATAAAAATAAATTCCAACTATATAGTAATATTCACTACTTCAACACCAGACAAAGGAGTCAGTATCATATACCATTTCGTAAATATAAACTATCCAGTAATTTACCAGCAACTTTAGGCCTACAAGTTTTTAATAAATTGCCAATGAATATTAAAAAGTAGAGGACCTTGAATGTTTAAAAGATTATTAAAAACTTTTTTAGTTACTAAATGCTTTTATTCATAAGACGAATATTTTAATAATTAATGTTTTGTGATGTCCTTATTGTTTGATATTTATTATTTATACAAAAACCGATGTACTTTTACTGTACTGTACTTATCTATCTTTCTTTTCAACTTTTCTTCTCTTTTCTCTTTTACCTTCTTTTTGGACTATTCCTATACATAATATGTATGTTTTTTGGGAAAATAAAATTTATTTATTTATTTATTTAATCCATTCTTTTACCCATTTACTTCTACATCATGTTCTTTTCTTTCTTTCTATTTATAACACACACAAACCCATAAGGGCCACTTTTCTTTTTTTTACGTTCAGACATATTCGTAGGTACACATACACGACTGCCAGGATTTTAAACTGGTATAAAATACCTGTCCCGCCATTCAATCCCCTCAAATTGTTACAGATTGAACCCTTAACTAAGGGATCTGTTCCTCCAAATATCAAATCCGTTGATATAATAAAGGGTGAAATATGTAAGTTAATGGAGACTAAAAGATTCCTCCCGCAGCAGTCCAGATATGCGGGACAGATATGACATATCTGGACGGCAGGATGGATCTTTCAAAAATCCCTTTCGTGTGTGCCTAGCTAATAACCTTTGAATATAAAACCTGTTTTATATACACAGTAGCGACGTCATTTGTCATTTGACGTATATGCAAGTAGACCAATACACGGTAAGTCTTTCTAAGTTAAATCTGGCAACTACGCTTCAGGTCTACTTGAAGTCCAGGTTCCAGGTTATAGTAACAAATTTTAATATTTTTCCTTTAAAATTTAATGTCTATTTTGATTTAATTTGCAAATGTATACAAGTAAACAACATACTAATAAATGTATTTGCTAGTAATTCAAGTTTGTACTAAGTGATTAGATCTCACTCAAAATATCTACTGCAATTATTATCCCTTCCCTATCCCTATCCCTATCCCTATCCCTTCCCTATATATTATAAATGTGAATGTAAGTTTGTTTGTTACGCTTTCACGCGAAAACTACTCAACCGATCATCATGAAAATTTGTACACATATTCTTGGAGGTATTAGAATTAACATAGGATACTTTTTATTAAAAAAATCACAAAAACTAGCTTCTTCAACGCCATCTAGCGGTTCAGTAATGAAGTTCCAAGCCTGAGTATTCCACCGTGAAGTGGCGCAGTTAATATCTTATATATTTAAACTAGCAATTACGACTTAATAAAGTACTATGGCGCCACCGTAAGGTGGCGCAGTTAATATCACATATATTTAAACGAGCAATTCTTACTTAAGGTTTATTTCGCATAATATCTCATATATTTCAACAAATTCTTGCTAAATTAATAATATGACGCATCCCTTCCCTTCCCTATCCCTATCCCTTCCCTTCCCTATATATTATAAATGTGAATGTAAGTTTGTTTGTTTGTTACGCTTTCACGCGAAAACTACTTAACCGATCATCATGAAAATTTGTATACATATTCTTGGAGGTATTAGAATTAACGTGGGATACTTTTTATTAAAAAAATCACAAAAACTAGCTTCTTCAACGCCATCTAGCGGTTCAGTAATGAAGTTCAAAGCCTGAGTATGCCACCGTGAGGTGGCGCAGTTAATATCTTATATATTTAAAGTAGCAATTACGACTTAATAAAGTACTATGGCGCCACCGTAAGGTGGCGCAGTTAATATCACATATATTTAAACGAGCAATTCTAACTTAAGGTTTATTTTGCATAATATCTCATATATTTCCACAAATTCTTGCTAAATTAAATAATATGACGTAAGGTGCCGCAGTTGCTACCTAATATATTTAATCGATAAATTACAAAATATAATCAAAAAATAGTATACAGCTGAAAATTTACGAGAAAATATGATAAAAACGATAAAATCAAAAAAAAAAAAAATTGAACCCAAAATAAAATCGTAAAAATTTGAAAAAACCAAAAAATACATCCGTTATATGCGGTACGAAGTCCGCGGGGTCAGCTAGTTGTTTAATAAAATTATGGAGGGTAGAGGTAAGGAGAATCAGTCTGTATATAAAAAGTGTCCATCCAAAAGCGTAAAATTTTGTTTTACTAAGTTGCCGAAGCGGGCGCTGTTAAGCAATAATTCCATGATCTGAATATAGCGATTTTAAACCGACTGAAATATGTAAAAATTAATGAAGTCTTACCCTAAAAATTCACGTGACAGATTGTTGATATGATATATCACGAAGTATAGGTTGATTTATGATTAGATTTTTATTGTTATAAGTTAAAATGGTGAAATCTTGTGTAATTAAAAATTGTTCAAACAGGCGCAAAACGAAAAGAAAATGTTGGATGATGTATGCTCTGTATCATTTTTTCGGCCAACGGTACGTAAAAAGAAATTTAATTATATAAACAAGTAAAACCAAATAGTTATTGGATCACTTTTTTTTAATTTAAGGGAAATCCAATATCAACAACGTGTCACTTTAATTTTTAGGTTAGACCAGGCTGAAAGGCTTTGAATATAAAACCTCAAAGGTTAGACTTCATTAGTTTTTGCGGTTTAAAATGGCTATATTCAGATCATGGAATTATTGCTTAACAGCGCCCTCTTGGCAACCAAGTAAAACCAAATTTACGATTTTGGACGGACACTTTTGAAGCTTTTTTCCATAAGAGTGAATTCTCCTTACCTCTACCCTCCATAAATAAAATCTACGATATTTATTTTTTCTAAGGTCAGGCAACCCAAACTACGAGCATATGAAAATATATTTAAAATGGCAACAGCGCACAAAGCATCATATTCGGCGGAAACTGGCAACAGCGAACACACACTAGCAAGTTGCTGTTATATTAAAGTTAGTTTTATGATATTATGATAAATGAAATCATAATAAAAAATTAATTAAAATGTAAGCATTGTCACTAATAGGTTAATAGGAAAGATTGTGAACTGGAAAGTGATTTTAAAAGACGGTTGCAGTAAATACAAAAAAAAACAGTGTTTTGAAAATACAACACGTTTTGTTATTAAACTAACTGTTGTGGAAATTTCTATGTGGTAAGTGAATTTAGTGAAAAAATATTATTAAAAAAGTAGTTAGAGTGACTTTTTTATAGTTTTTTATTCTTTTTGAGACTGTTACGATTATTTTGCAATTATTTTTGTCTTTACGATTAAGTATCTCCAGTTCATTAAACTATTTCTGTTGTACCTATATATTTTTACATTTTTTTTCCAGTTCTCCAGATTGTTTCTGTTACGCCATATTACTTTACATACTCTTTCTTCAAAGTTATCTTCATACAATTTTTTAAAGTTTGTCTTCAACTTTATTAAGAGTGAATTTATCATATTTATGCTCATTGAATTAACATTATTAAATAGTCGTAACCTAACCGTAACATTAAACAGGTGTGTTCAATTCAGTGAAAATTTACATTATTCTTTTACGTTTAAGTGGTCTGAATTGTCAAATAGCCTCATATTAATTTTGTAAAATTATCGGCTTATTAAAATCAAACTGATTTAGAAATAGTACATAAATTGAATACTTATCGATTGTTCAATGCATCTCATGTTTCATTGAATGAAATGCAGGTATACTTTTAGAACCGATATATTATATAAAATACATATAGATGTAATATCTATTTTAGAAGTAGGTACTCTCGCAGCTAGGGGGTTTTCCGTGGCCCATTCTCCTTCTGTTGAAGAATGTTTTTTTTACTTATTTTTTCTTACTGAATACGAATCTGAAACCTGTTTACCCGAAAAATGGTCGGGTAAATTGTTATTAACAATTTAATTGTTTAAACAATTATATCTAGAAAACTAAGAGAGATACGACAGTTTCAAATACTTTTTTGATCCTTAAAATATAAAACCAAAAAAACAGCTTTAATAATTAAAATCCGTTTCTTAGAACCCGAGATATTGCCTTCAAAATGAGAGGTTGTGAAATATGATAGATCTCTCTTAGTTTTCTAGTTATAATTCTTTAAACAATTAAATTGTTAATAACAATTTACCCGACCATTTTTCGGAAAAACAGGTTTCAGATACGGATTCAGTGAGAAAAAATACGTTAAAAAAACATTCTTGATCAACAAGAGGAGAATGGGCCACAGAAACCCCCCTAGCTGCCGCACTAAAGAATAATCTGATAATTACTTATATTTAGGGAATTCAGCAACTACTATCAATTAAAAGTGTGAAAGGTAATATCTTGATAATACTCTGAACTAAATCATATTGTCTCTAATTTCTAGTCATAAAATTATTTGAATAAACTTCAGATTCATAACATCAAGATGTGATTAATCTGATACTAATCTTTAATAAAAAAGTTGCTAAGGAATTTCCAATTAAAATAATTAAAAGAACAGTAGAACTAAAATTAAGATAAATATTTTCTTCTATTATTGGGGACCTTGCCACTTGCCAGAAATAATAATATATTCGAAAATGGCCCTTGCTTATTTTATTAATGTTAAAGATTTCTCTAATTTATCTTTTTCCTAATTCTAAAATTAAAATCGAGATATTGCAAATTTGGTACAAAAACATTGCAAAATGACCGATCAGGTTACACTACTTTTGGTGTGTTACTTATATCTCCGCTTCTAATTTTTAAATTTTTCATAGTTTATTTCAAAGGAAATGAAAGTGGCTTTCAGATAACTCTTTGTGAAAAAAATGTTTATAAGCATATTTTGTTGCCCTATTTCATAAAATAAATAAAAGTAATATAACGACATAAAAATTTAAGTCGGCTTACTATATTATGTTTATCTGAAACCAAAGGTCATTTTTTATTTAATTTTAATGATATAGAATTTATAAGGACTGCGTACTATGAAGATTGAGTAGGGTAAAGAAATTATCAGTGAAAATCTGCAAGTCGCCCCGAGCGATACAGTACGTGAAAATTATAGGGCGTGCGAGTTAGTCTCTTTAAAGTTCTATAACTTAAAGAAAAATCGACCTAATTAGACTTACCAAATCTCAAAATGTTTCTCTTAAATTGCAGAATATCTTCAAATAAACTAAATATCGAAATTTATGAAATAGAGCAATAAAATATACTTATTTATATAATAAATTCCCAAGGCAACTGATCAAAAAGCCTGTTGGATATTCGGATTCAGCGAGTCAAAATACACTTATGAAACTTTGCTGCTTGTAAGGACCTCAATAGGCTAGTTGACTCTTTTTTAAACTAGGTCCTAAATAGTTAATATTTGTGCTACTAAGGTAAAAAAAATATTACTATATTTTTTCAACACCTATGAAACCACAAAACTGTAATTTAAAATCCATCTATTCATGTAGGTGCGAAAACGCTGTCCGCCATTTTATGACGTCATACGTATTGTAAACAATCATTTGACATATAAACACGGACAATTTTCCAGTTTACTTTACTTTAAAAACATGATTTCAACTAATTTCCATAAAAAATACAGTAATTATCGTTATTGCATCGTCCGAGAATGCAAAAACACATCAAGGAATACAAATAGATGTTAGTTACATTATTCAGAGGTTACGATAAATGAGTAGGCACTTTTGAATCCCTTCTGAAAAGAATAAATACACTCATTCTTCCTTTTTATGTCTACTATTTAACAACTGCACTGTACTTACATAGAAGTCTTGACATTTCTTAGCTCGGCAGAGCAGAAATCTGGATTCAAAGCAAAGAAAGTACGAACCATTAATGTATCAATTTTTGGCAAATTTGTGCTGTTTGCTTTTGTGAAACCAACGTCCATAATGAATTTATTATTGTTTTTCAATAAAGCAAATAAATTAAGAACGTGATAAGGAATTTTTATCGAAATATTTATACTTGTAATAACACCACGTCAAATTACTCGATTTGTTTACAATTTGTATGACGTCACAACATGGCCGACTGCGTTTTCGGCGATTCAAATTAAACACATTTTTCTCAATGTTTGTTTCTTAAACATTTTCGCAATTTTTAATATAAATAAATTGTCCTAACTTGTTTTATTGTTTTTACCTTTTTTTTTTTATTTTAAACAGGAAAAATTCCTTATTTTTTTTTGGAAATTTTACGATTGTGTTAATTTCCTTAGAAACTTCATTAAATAACTTTTTTGTAAACAGTATCCAGGACATCGTTAAAAGTATTCTTTCACCAGATGATGAATTTACAGAAGTAAAAGTTAAAGTAAATACCAGATTTGCAGGGTTCGAAAAAATTTCATTAAATAAGTTAAAGAAAACAATAAATAATTTAAAAAATAAGGCAACGGCGGATGCGGTGTTGTCTGTAAATACACTCAAAAATTTATTTGATATGGTTGGTTATCCTTTGTTAAATATAATAAATACATCACTGGAAACTGGAGTCGTGCCTAACGCGTTTAAAAGTAGTGTTGTTATACCAGTGCCAAAAGTTAACTATCCCAAGAAGCCAGAGGAACTACGGCCGATAAATCTACTCCCTGTTGCTGAAAAAATTTTAGAAGTCTTAGTGCATGAGCAGTTAATGCAGTATTTAGAAGAAAACTGCATATTCTATGCTGGTCAATCTGGATTCCGAAGCAAAGATTCCTGTGAAAGTGCGTGTCAGTTTGTATTGTCAAAGTGGAAAAAACCAATTGATGAGGGTAACATTATTGTAAGTGTTTTTATAGATTTAAAAAGAGCATTTGAGACCATAGATCCGAAAAAATTGATAGAAGTTTGTAGAGTATACGGAATAGAGGGGACAGTTCTTAGGTGGTTAGAAAACTGTTTAAGTGATAGACAACAATCGACTAAAATAGATGGTAAAATATCACAAAAAGCTGAGGTTAATTGTGGCGTGCCTCAGGGAAGTGTTTTGGGTCCTCTACTTTTTATACTCTACATAAACGATGTAAATAGATATATATGTAATAGTTTTATTAATTTATATGCAGATGATACGGTTGTGTCAGTATCAGGAACAAACTTTGAAGACGTAGTCCAAACAATAAATAAAGATCTAAACATCTTAAAAAATTGGTTAGGGTATAAAAGATTAAAATTAAATCCTTCTAAAACAAAATGCATGATTCTTGGTACGAGGCATAATTGTAAATCATTTGTTCAGGGTAATTTTGAAATAAAAATCGATTCTGTGCCAATAGAACAAGTGCAAGAAATAAAATATCTAGGAGTCATACTAGACCCTCAATTAAATTTAAATGTCCATGTAGACTATATGTGTAAGAAATTGGGGAAAAAAATAGGATATTTTGGGAGGATAGCGTATAAATTATCAGACTGGTCGAGACGTATAATTTATAATGCGATAATATATCCCCAGTTTACTTATTGCATTTCACTATTAATATATTGTACTAATGAGAACATAAACAAAATTCAAATTTTACAGAATAGAGCCATGAGAATATTGCTAAAATGCAGTAGGTATACTGGTATAAATGATATGTTATCCAGATTAAAATTTCTAAATATAAAACAAATGGTTGAGGAAGCCAATTTGGTTTTTATTCATAAAATAAAAAATAATTTAATACCACAATTTATGTCAGGATTTTTAATAAAAAGATCTGATATGATGACCTATAATTTAAGAACGGGAGCAGATTATTTTATCGATCGGTATCATACAAATATATTTGAGAAATCATTATTGGTAGAAGGGTTACGGCTGTATAATTCTCTTCCTACAGATATTAAAACAATAAAGAATATAGGTATCTTTAAAAATAAACTTAGAAAAATGTATTTTCAAGTCTAATGTTAATTTTGTACACGATTTTATTTTTTTTTAAACTGTTATCTTTAACAAATTGTAATATTGTAGCTAAAAAGCTAAAATAAAGCATCTATTTATTTATTTATTTATTTATTTATTTATTACGTTTTTTCCTGTTTCTTTTTTTCCGATTCTTAAAATTCTTTACCAGTTTTTAGGTCAACTTTCAATTCGTCATGTATGATTTCTAATGTTTTAAAAACCCACCTACAACAAAAAAACTAAATTCTTTAAAAAACGATAAATATTCTCACGCTAGCTCAAAAATCGTGGTTTGAATTTTAATTTGATTGGTAACAATTCCACATTCTCTACTTCACAAAAATAGTACGCCAAGTACAAACTTTACAAATAGTAACTCGAGTTTAATAAAAAAATATTAGGAATTGAATTTAGAAAACTTACGAATTAATTAAGTGGTGTTATTATTATTTCTCTTTTTTTAGGTTGTCATCCTAGATCGTTTTAAAAATCCAGTATAAGTGAGTGTAACTCCGAACATGCCTAATCCAGTAAGCTTAATTTTGCCACTGCTTGGAAGATTCCTGGGATGTTATCGAATACTGGTAAATAACAAAAGCTTGTGGTCTAACAGAATCTAAGTAGATTTAAGATGAATTAAGGACGGTCAAAGGTAATCTATGGTGATCTAATGGTTTTTCCGAACAGATTTGGACTTTTCTTTTTATCAGGTATGTTTTTCATATGACTCACTTAACACATCCAGTGTGGTTGATGTCTATTACCATCAAGGCAGATTTCCCTCGTGGTCAAATGGTGATATCAATACCTCTCATAGATAAAACCCAAAAAGCCTCAAAAAATAGTTTTTAGGTTAAATATCTCCTTTGAAGTTTCTCATGAAAAAAAGAACTGAAAAATAGTACATTACGTAACGAGTAAAGATGTCGATTATCGTTACTTTTGAGTAATCGTTACTACTCGTTACTCGAGTTATCAGTAATCGTTCACAATATTCGTTACAATGATTACTTTCAGTAAAGTGAGGTAATCGGTACGGTAGCGGTGAGTTTCGACTCGAGATACGAGAACTGAAACAGCCTGGTCGCATCAATCGCAAAGCTGGCTAGTAAAAAGTAAATTAAGACCAATAATAAGAAAACAAATTTCATAACGATTTTATTATAAAAATATAAATATATTTGTGATAAAATAATACATATTTATTATAAATTAACAGTAAATATAATTATACAAAATAAAAATAAGTTCGAGAATAAAATCAAATTTTAAAGAAAAACATACAATAATTAAGGTTTATTGAAAAAGAAAATTGTAAGAAAACAACAGATATGTACGTACTTATATATTAGCACATAAAAATATTTTATAATTTTTGATTTAAAATATTTTTTTAATTTATGCTGAAAGTTATTACACAACTTATTGCCTACAATTCTTCATTGTAATTCAAGAATAATTTTTTTTTTACATTATCATCCTTTAAACGACTTCGTCGTTCAGAAATTAATTGACCAGCTTTGGAGAAAACTCTTTTAGATTGCACCGAGGTTGCTACAATGCATAAATGTTTTTTAGCTAATTTAGCTATATTAGGGCAGATTGCTACTCTGTCTTTCCACCAACCCAGTGGATTCTCTTTTCTGTGAATAAGGTCTTCTGCCAAATAAGACCTGATTTCTAAAATTGCTGCTGTTTTGGGATCAATTTGTTTACGTCTTTGAACTAGTTTATCAAAATCTCCCCATATTAAATCCTCTCCTCCATCTGTTACAGTTTCAGGACTAATTGTACGTTCAGCCGTATTTTTTATTTGGTTTTCGATATTAATTAATCGAGCTACTTCGGTTTCAAGACGCTCTTTTGCCATATTAAAATTAAGCTCTGAATTAAATACTTTAGATTTAAATCTAGGGTCTAATACAGCACATTTTGCCATTAAATGATTACTCTCGATTGTTGAAAACCGTTTTAATGTTTCATTTTTATAATGAGTAATTAGAGCTTTTGCTTGACAAGTAACTGTTACATCTTGAAGTTTTTGTAAAGCTGATTGTAAACCTTTTATAATAATAATAACTTTTGAAAGAGTCACGTGTTTTTCAGCACTCATTTCAGTGGAAATTTGCTCAAACGGTTTTAATATGGCACAAATTTCTTTTAAGACAAACCATTCGTCTTCTGAAAGGAACTCAACAGGGCAATTTAAAATTCCCACAGTTGCTTTCAGAGGTTCTTGTATTTTTAAAAATCGATCAAACATAAAAAAAGTTGAATTCCATCTGGTTATTACATCATTTTTTAATTTTAATGGAGTAGTATTTTCATTAAGTTGCTTTTGCATAGATAAAAGTTTGTTATTAGCTTTAGTACTTCTGTGAAAATATTCTGTTATTGCCTTTACTTTTTTTATGCAATGCTGCTATATCTAAAAGGCTTAGTCCACTCTGAACGATCCAATTTAATGTATGTGCGAAGCAGCCTACATGCCCCCACTCCGTCAATTTTATTGCTGCTTTTATATTAGCAGCATTATCTGTTGTAACGGCTATGACTTTTTCGGAAATATCCCACTCATTAACAACTCTAAATAATTCGTCACGTAAATGTTGGGCAGTATGACTTTCATCATACTGACCGCATTCTAATAAACAAGAATATATTCTCCAATCTTCAGTAATAAAATGAGCTGTATAGCCAATATAACTAGACAAATTATTTGAAGCTGTCCACGCATCTGTAGTCAAGCAAACTGAACTTGTTTTAGTTAACAAAGCTTTTAATTTTTCCACCTGAGCATTATATTTTTGCGGTAAAAATGAATTGGTAAAAGTTGAGCGACTTGGCATATTATATGAGGGTTCGAGACCTCTAATTAAAGCTTGGAAGCCCCTATCCTGAATAATTGATATATGCTGCAGATCTTTTACAATCATATTTAAAATTAGGTCGTTAATTTTTTGCTGTCTTTGTAATGATATTGGTCGAATTAAATGACTTAAAACAGAAGTTTGTAGCTGACCTTTTCTTTTTTTTTTCAAAATATGTTCAGTAGATGCTGTACTTCTTTGTGATGTAGAAGGCGTCGATTGACCCAAAAGAGACACAACGTCATCGATCAAACTATCTGTTTCTGCTGACATCTCTCTAGAAGATTGAGGCATTGATGACGATAATCTTTCATCTGCAAAAATAATTAATTACTATAACTTTAGTTAAAGTATTAGGTAAATTAATTATCTACCTCTAGTTGTTGAAGTTGAGGCAGATGATGCAGAAGTTCCCACCGGCAAAACATCCTTTTTTAGAAAAGTATGATGTCTTGCTTCTAGATGCTTCTTTAAATTAGATGTTGAGCCACCTTTGTATGAATGTTCACAAGTTGCATTTGGCAGATCCAGGAGAAATGACAGTGAAATGAAGCCAAATTAAACTTATTTTCAGTTTTTCTTCCATCTTAATCCTATAGTAAATTAGTAAATTGTAATAAATTCGCAGCCTCTAACACTCTTTCAAAATATATGAATTAAACACTTTATAAGAAAGTTACATTTAAAATACTATGCATCTGCTTTAAAAATAATAATTAACAATATATTCAATTACTTAACCTTTTAAAGTTACTTATGAATTCACAATTACCACACAAAATCACAAAACAATGAATATTGAGTTCTTGAGTACCTATACTTATGAATAATCAGAGTCGCTATAACACTGAATAAATTGAATAAAAAATTCAGTTCAACTTCTATTTATACCTTTGGGTTTGGGATCCTGGGTAAAATCCCCAGTTTCGAATAGACCATTTCAAAAATCCGCCAATAACCAGCAGGTTAAAGAATTCTTCAACAATGTCACGCGAATAGCACTACCCTGCAATAGAGGGCAGTACATACGAAAACAGTTGACATTTATTTATTTCTGTATTTTGTGTTGTATATGCATGCGTACTTCCAGAAAAAAGTAATCAAACCAAAAAGTAACTATTGCCACTTCGTGTTGCTACTCGTTACTTCGGGTATCTTCGCGTAACGAATACTCAAGTACCGAATAGTTACTTTTTCGACATCACTAGTAACGAGTGCGGAAAGCAGGTGATCCCATCACGAGTGATGGGATTACCTGCGCACCGCACGAGTTGCGTATTCTATTTTTCATCACTCCGTGAGGAAAGCTCTTGAATTTGTCTAAAATAAAAGGAAAGAAGATAATAAAAGTAGTATTAGGTCTGATCCGCCTGCACCGCGAAGGCGCTGAAGGAGTGTTGGGGAGAGGCAGATCCCCCCATTAAAATAAAAATTTTTAGAGTTAAGAAATTATAACATTTTTATTAAAAAAAAAAACACTTTTTTATAACAAAATTGTTTATAGTTGAATTATGAATTATTTGAACAGTGGCTTAATTCTATAGACATATTTTTTTTATTCAACTTAAGTACATTAGATAATGATTGAGAATCAACAAAATCTTTATTTAGTAATGAAAAATTCGTGGTGCATCTACTACCGCGTTATCAGATGCAAAACTATTAGAAAATTCATCCTCAATTTCTCTTAACTCAGTTTCTATCTCATTTATTTTTGATTGCGAAACATTTATCAACTCTGTTTTGGTGATTCATTACTTTCTGCACGATCGAAAGCAGTGCTTTCCGCACGGAGTGAGGAAAGGTTTATATTTCGTAACGTTGAGGGAAGCATTGCTTTCCGCACGGTCCTGCATGGTCGAAAGCAGTGCTTTCCACACGGAGTGATGAAAGAAATATTTATATGTACCTGTAAATTCGAGACTAAAACTTAAAATACTGAGTCGACAGATATAATGTTTTATACGTCATTTCTCATCGACAGACACATTTTTAGACTCTCCTTTGTATCAGTTAGGCTTTTTATAAGACTCACTGAAACGTCCTTTCTGACCGACCTGCACAATAAAAATGGCGAACCATGATTCTCAAATTAAATATTACTTGTTGATAGAAATATTCAGGCGCAAATATTATGCATTTTGTTGTGACTTTTTTACATTTTTATACGTTTTTTCATCTTTCGCGTATTGTAGTTTTTGTAGCATATTTTGGGTTTTACATTTTTGTACTTTTTCTTTTTGACAATTCTCTCAATATTTTATAATGTACTACGCTATATTACGTTTTTTCGATTTTTTTCATATATTTTTCTCGATAAAAATTTATAATTTCTTTTCATAAATTTTATGAATTCTGCATTTTTTACGTGTTTTTACTCGTTACTTATTATCTTCTTTAATATTCTTTCAATTCGTTATGTTTTTATCAATCTTCTGTGTCCCCTTTTTTTTTGTTTGTCATTTTTTAATTTTGATATTTATGCAATTCGGTTTTTTTCCACATCACGATTTTATATTTTACCTTTATTTCTATTTTGTACTTCGATTAACACTAGTTCATATGGTTTATGTCCTTGAAATAATAATAATGACAATAATTAAGGTGCACTGACCTGAAAAGAAATACATTACTTTAAGTAACTAAACTATTTGTTGTTTTTATTTTACAAAAAAATGCTCAAAAATATTTTAGAAAAATTATTTTCTTTAGCTTTTTTGTTTGTATCGTTTCTTATAATAGACTAGTAACCGAGGGGGAAGACACGCCTAATTTTCATGTACACAGATATCCAATTTGGATATCTATGAGGAAAGATATCCAAGATTTTTAGAAATATCCATAAATATCCATTTGACATATGGCACAGTTTATTTTCCCATTTAATCTACCACTTCTTTCCTCAATTGAAATTTTTGATCTCTGATATCAATTTCCGATAATTTTGGTAATCATTTTTTTTTACTTGAATTTTTAAAAAGAGTCAGTAAAAAAGATTTTTGCGTTTCTAAAGTATGCTTGGTTAATTCCTCTTAACTCCATTCTGTTTTCGTTTGAATATTGTCCCTTTTCACTATTTTTTGCTTTTCTGCAATTCTGAATACTTTCCTCAAAGGTATTAGATTTATCGGAAGTCGATGCTTGATGAGTTCCATTAAAAGCGCAACATCGCTTACCTCGTTCATTTTCTTCCTTCAGTTTAGTTGAAACATAAAAAAGTAGTTTTTTATGACCGGGCGATATTTTAAATTTTGATGTATCTCCGGAATAATTTACATAAAATTGTTTCAAATCATCTTTTGGACTCATCAATGTATGCAAAGTTTCTTTAGCAAAATTTTCGATTTCAACAAAATCTTCATTTGAGATATGCATAGGAATTGGCCAACTGTCATAACCAGCGTATACCAAAATATTCCGCAAGTATATTGGAATGGGGATTTTTAATGTTTTAATGATATATTCAAATAAAAGTTCCCCACAGAGTTCGTGGAAATCTGATTTGGAAGTGGATTCCGAAGCAATTCCTGTTCTGTCCATTTCATTTGAAACTGCAAATTATTTCTCATTATACATTTCATCTTTATACAATATTATATTACTTGCCTTTTAACTAAGAGCACATATAACGAATATAAATTATTGTATTGTATTTTTCTTTTAATTGACAATCGGTTTTCTTCTCGGTTTTCTTTATTTTACCGCTCATTCACCCACCGTGTTTCGTTGGAAATTTTGATGTTAAAATTATGTACTGACCGAATGTTTTCATAAACCACGGTCAGAGCTGCGTTGCGTATCCCAACACTGGTAACACAGAGCATGCGTAATAGATCATCAACTCGTTTTTTATGTAAAGAAATCCAAAGATGTCCAAAGATATCCAATGATATCCAAATATATCCACAGATATCCTCTGATATCTAAAGATATCTAATGATATCCAAAGATACCTAAAATGCTTTCAAAAAATTCATTTTTTGAGAGATTTTTTGGCAAATTTAATAACTTTGTAAATAAGAGTCAGAATTGGCCCAAGTTAGGTAACCAGGGGGTTTTAAGGTCGCTGATCACGATTATGATGTGTAAATTGACTCCCCGAACACCTGGAGCTCAGGAACGTCGACGAACGTCATCTCCGGGGGACTATCCCGAACTTCATGCGAGGAACGAGAGAAAATCGTAACCACGGGTTTTTTTGGGTCGCTGAATTCAAATATGGCTCCATCGAACACCCCACGGACACCTAGTGCGCCCTAACCTGGATGCGGACGTCATCTTCAAGAATTTTCCTGGAAATAGCGACAAAAACGAACCGAAAATCATTATGGGGGCATTTTGTATGCGCTGAATTCGAATTTCATGTGAAAAACGACCCCCCGAACCCATGGTGCGCCCTAACCTGCCTCTGAAAGTCATCTCCGAGGTTTTCCCAGACACAACTGAAAAATAGGAACCGACAATCGTTACTGGTGGTTTCTTGGGGAGCTGAAGTCAAATATGGCACCGGCGAACAGCCCACGGACACCTGGTGCGCCCTAACCTGGCTCTGTACGTCATCACCGAAGTTTTTCCAGACACAAGTGAAAATGACGAACCCAAAATTGTTAGGGGGGTTTTTTGGGTCGCTTGGTGGTTTATATTGTGATCTATATTTTTAGATGGCAAGAAACCATACAACTTTTAAATTGAATGACGTTAGACAACTTTTGATAAATTCTTTTGGAAACGTAACACGGGAAAATTGGACCAATGCCATAAACCATGTGAAGAAGAAAGAAGAACGATTGTGGAGTGCTGATATCAATATTGAAAAACTGTTCGAACCCATTGTAATTCCTATCGGACCAGGCAACGAATCTGACTCATCGTCGGATGAATACGACGAAATGGACAATTAAAGGAGTAAGTGCTTTTTGCATTAATTTATATTTAATTCTTACTTTTTAATATGTAGCATATTTTTATTTTACTTTTAATTTTTATTTTTATTTGAATTATGCTTAAAAAAAACTTCGGTTCTACGGTCATAGGATCTATTCAGCTACCTGTTGTGACAATATTATCTAGGGTTTCTATTGTGTTTGGGTTAGTTAATCCCTAAATACTGGGTGGACTCTTTGAAAAATAACAACTATGACTATATTTTAATAGAAATGTATACTACTTTTAGTTATTTTTCATGAACCACCCTTCCTTGGGCTTTGAAGGATTTGCATTTATAATGATTTCACTGTGCTGCCAACTGCAAACAAATAGACTTTAGCTTGTATGTGATGTATTCATTTTTGATTTCGATGTTATTATGATATTTTAATGTTTTTTTAAGTAATTCATTTTTTTTATTTATTAAGTTCAATACTCCGTTTGTGAGCCATGGTGTTAGTTTTGTGGTTTTCCTTAAGCATTTTTTAATTTCTAAAAGTACTAAAAGTACTTAAATCTAAATAATTTCAACAGTTCTATACCACAATATGTAAATTTTAAGGCTCTATATTTAATTTTATTTAATTTGTATTTAAACTATTGTTTGGAATTTTTAAAGATTTTTGCTTTATTTCATGAAATAAAAATATTTTATAAAATATCTTATATCGTCAAGACTATCGTGTTTATAAACTTTTAATGGATCACACGAAGAAATTAATAAAATTATTTAATAACTTATTTACATTCACAAAGTTTCTATTTCGACACTAAAAACAGTATCGAAATAGATTCATTGTAACACTGTTTTTGGTAACTTTTTGTTGTACACAATTGGTTGCACTTCACTGATTATCAACGAAAGATGAAAGAGTTCAGGTAGTAAATCAAGAATTATGTTGTATTAACTACATTTTATCAGCGATATTGCGAAATTCAGAATATTTTATTCAAATTTGACAAACATTCAAATTTAAAATCATTAAATCTGTCAAGTGTCAAAAGTGTCAAGATCGCCAACATAGATAAATATTTCGAAAAACTCTCATTTTATTTATTTTTTTATACTTTTAAAAGTTCATTATAAAAAATAGTATGTAAAACTCGAATTACAATGACGGTTTGTAGTACTCGTTCTTTGCGAAACTCACCGCTTCGCGGTTCGTTTCACAAACTTCACTCGTACTACGAAACCTGTCATTGTAACACTTGTATTACAATATACTATATGAAAACTGTTCCTTAGCATCAAAGGATATTGCAAAATCTGTAATCCGTTTTTTTAATACTTCTATACGAGAGAAGATAAAATTCTTCTGAACCAGTGAAGATAAAAAATTTTGAATATTTCAAGAAGTGCTTTCTCTATGCGTTCAGTATAAGATGTTTGGGAAAAGCATAAAGAGAAAGAAATGATATTATTATTCTGTTTCACTGCGTCTGCGTGTAACACTTTTCTCAACATAACGTGTAACGCATATCGCTTTCACTCGATTTTACTACCCATATTTATTTCATACCAGGCGCCTTATATATCGTTTCTTATGGAGTAAACTCCAAAAAAGAACAAGTTGAAAAAATGTGTGAAGAATTCAAAAATCTTTAAAAACTTAACACAATCCGAAAAGTTATATAACAAAAACGTGTAATATAGGTGAAGATTGTAAATAATGTGGAAACCATAATTTCATCCTCTGTAGGTTCCTAAATATGTAACATCATAACCTAGAACCCTTTACATTTATGATCTTCATTATTTTAAACATAATTTTTCTTGAGATTGTGTTTTGAATTAGTTCTATTTATTATGATTTAAGTCCATACAACCCTGGAAAAAAATATTGTAAATTTAAATATCATTTGTAAATAATTAACTTTATTTCTAATAGGGAATTGTTTATTTCAGAAATGAAGCTGCAAAAGAAGACTGGTTAACATAAAAATCCGTTGTATACCCAGTCAGCACAAGTCCGTCTTATGGACGTTTTAAACACGTCCACTATGGACATTCAGGACGTCTTAAACACGTCCATATCCGAACGACGGACGTTTTATGGACGTATTGGGGACGTCCATTGTTACTAATCATGATGTCTTATAGACATCCCTTATAGGTCTAGAATATTGGGACCTAAAATGGACGTATTGGGGATATTCAGAATAAAATTATGTTTGACTTTACTACGATATATTTATAGTACACAATTATTAAATATTTAAATTTTTTTTAAGCTGGACTGCTGGCGCTCGCTCGCTTGAGTCAGGATTTCATGGATACCTCTGGTTCTTTTCTATCCTTGGCCTTTTTGGCTTTTTCAGCTGCTTCTACAAAAACAAATTTCATTTAATCAAATATGAAATATATCGATGACTATATGTTCTCTTCAGCATTTCTAACAAATTTAAGAATTTGTTAAAGAGAGTGTGACAAAAGTCCTATATTTGTCAAAGATTCATAGTTTGAAAAGAGGTTTACTCACCCAGGACAAGTTTGGCCATTAATAAATTGATAAATGGCTTTTTGCCTTTACGGCCCAACCAACTGAATCTACTTGCCTCTTCATTGTTTATCAATAATGTCATGACACGTTTTACAAAATTGTAATTGTTGGCTCCTCCCAATTTTGCTAATTCAATCACCTAAAACATATTACTATATATAGTTTGCTGAAAAAAAAAAGAATAGATGTACTTACAGCTGCTTCAAAATTTTCTTCTTTTTTTAAAACTTCTTCAAAATTTTCCAAATCCTCCACACAATTTATCGGAACATGTATATCAAAGTCTGTATACAGGGACCGGCACCCATCACTTTTTTCCAAAGTATCCCTTTCTCCCTTTTCTTTTATGGCTGATAATATTTCAGTTAAGATACTGCGTATCAGATGGTTCTCTTCTATTATCACCTTAAGATTTGATGCTATAATATGCAGAATAAGTAACTTTACATATAACATTTCAGTAATTTAATATGTAAACATGGCAACTTCATTACTCAGTATAATGTACTAAATTATGCTTCTATAAATTTATAAAAGTACCTATGCCTTTATATATATATAGGTTATATACTTGCCTTCAATTCGAAAAACCCAGCACAAACGGGCACAAGTAACTCTCGAATGTAACAGTCTATAATAAGTAATAACAGAGAATTCATACCAACGGTATTCTCTGCTAATAGTCCTAGTAAATAGTTGAGATCACAACGTACAACTTACGTTGTGATACAACACACGAAATTTTTCAGTTTGTAATATTAAAAAAGAAATGGCTTCATCTGGCTTCTTCCTACACAACAAGAAGTACAAAGCAGAAATAGTACACAGCCAAAAGGGTGACAATTGACAACTGATGCAACTGAATACAGCTCATAGCACACCGTGCTGAGGTGAGCATAGAACGACGGACATAAGACTACACGGTCGCCGCTTGTCACGCTACAGTTACGCGTAGGAAATTCAAATATTGAATAATACCCTTTGCAAAATGACGGGATTTCTTCAGATTTTGTTTTTGTAGCAAAAAAATTGGTAAAACAATAATCAACTGCACCCGTTGATCCACTAATGTTGAATTTAGAAGTACTTAAATAAAATTTATCAGTTGAACAAGTTTGACGATTTATATAAATTTTATTTTAGTGTACTTCCAAATTGAGGATAACATTGTGCAGTTGTTAATTGCATATAATCAATTGCTACAGAAACAAAATCTAAAAAAATCTTCTCGTTTTTGCACAATGAGGTATATATTATATTTCATGCATGTATTTCAATGGAAGATTACAATAAACTGCAGTGCTCAAATCGCTACTTAGTAGCGATTATGACTTATCAAAAGCTTCTAAAATTCTAAACTGGAAAGTTTAATTATTTAATATTTACAAAACTACAACGTCCATATACTGAACGTTTTGGGGACATTTATTTCAGGACGTCTTAAGTACGTCCATGAATGGACATCCTTAAAACGTCTACAATAGGTCTTGGACGTTCGGACCAAAACTGGACATAAAATGGACGTCTTCGGAACAACCAGTGCTGACTGGGATAACACCAACAATCCTTAATTAGTTAACTGAAAGATAAGAAGATATTTCGCATCCGCCTGTTAGCCTGCCGGTTAAAAAAAAAAATAGGTGCCAATAATTCTAGAGTCTAGAATCTAGACTATTAATCGAGGATACCATTAATTTTTTTTCAATGGTTTATTTAATATTATCATTCTTGACATTTTATACAATCTTAATAGACATATCGTCGCCTTAATAAGAAAACTGCCTAACTCCACTTTTATCCGAAATCGGACTTTTAGCGTCATCTGTTAAAGTATTACCTAAGCTACAAGTATGTAAAGTTACCTATGTGCTAAAATTGTATTCATGTTTTGAAACGCCCAAAAGAAAAGTGCCTATTTCTCTCCATCATTGTATATGTCACTAAGAAATTTGCCCATTTCCATCAGTTTAGATCAGAACACGTGTGTGTGAACATCAGAGAAGTTATCAATAATAGGTTATTATTGTACTTTAATCAAAAAGTTAAATTCCTATGATCTTCACTTAGATTTTATATATTGTTGTTTATGGTAAGTACATTTTTTCTTCTTTTTATTAACTTAATTTCTAAAAACATTAACCAAATAAACTACATACATTGGATTTAGGCATTTTGCCATTAGTTTCTATGATTCATATTCTGTAATAAATGAGGACTTAGGCATATTTCCTAAGCACAAAAACTGTAATAATTTTTAGGACTGAACAAAATGAACATTTTGCAAGGCCAAAAAATATTACAGCTGGCATTATTAAATAAAACTAATAATGATGAAAATAAAGAAAACAGAGCTCTTCAAGTATCAAAGATGCTCTACACTGGTGATGATAAATTACAAAAAAAGAATGATGTTCAAAAACCATTTAGTATTATTGATGAATTTAAAGAAATCACAGATGAACTGCTTATGCAGCAAATCGATTAAAGTCTCGTGGCTATAGAGAATATTATTGTGTCATCAGTGGATAAGAAACAAAGTTTTGATAAGGTTGCCGATAAAGAAAATGTGGAGGAAAGTGAAAATAATGGTGAAACAAATGAGGTCGGGGAAGAAAACAAAAAACGTAAAGATGATAGCCGAGAAAATGAAAAAAATATCAATAGAAATTTTAAAGAAACCTTACCAAATCCATCACCTGCTCAATCAAAGGAAGCATCAGATAATGAACGTGACCAGGAGTGGAATCCAACAGTTTTGGGTATCGATCAAACCGAAGACGACATGGAATCAGAAAACAATGTTACAGAAAAAGCATTAAAATCTATTCAAGTTAGAAAAAGATCTTTAAATAACAAAGATAAAGAAACTAATTGGAATCAACTCAAAAATAAAAAGAGAAGGGAACAAGGCCTAGAATACAGAGGTAAGAAGAAAGTTAACGAAACACAATGGAGCTATGAAGTAGACAAGTCGGCTAGGTTTATATCAGAACCCTGTAATTGCAAATTAGGCATAAAAAAAACAAAACTTTAATGTAATTCGTTGAGCTTAGAAAATAGACAGCGCCTTTTCAACCGTTTCTGGTCCAAAATGTCTTGGGGTGAAAAGAAAACATACATTAGAATTGATAATGATATTTAAGTAGAATAAGTACAATTTGACGATTTGCTTTAGCCATTGTATCAGTAACAGTGACATAGCTATCTTAATTTGTTCGTATTATGTGTAAAAGCTCAGTGGTAACTATGTCTGATTCGAATTTAGTATTTTTTTCTGCGTTCATTCGTGCTTCTCTGTCTAAATGACATTTTTTTTCTATTTTTGATTGCGATATCACACATCCATTACAATGAGAACATTTTAGTAGCTTATGGACAACTTCATCGTCATCCAATGTGTTTATTTTTTCACAGTAAAAATTAACTAATAGTTCTTTAATGCAGTAGATAGTCCTTCAATAAATGACCGTCATTGATTTTTTATTGCAGTATCCACCCTAACTTTATCTGCGGTGTGACTTGTACAAATGGCCATCACCTATAAGTAACTGGTATAGATGGCCGACCTCCAGTTATTTTAGAAATATATTGCTCTTTGTTATTTAATTACATAACAAATTGTTCCCTACTCATATTGTCTGAGCATTAGTTTTAATAAGAAATGCAACTGAACATACAGAAAAGCACTATAATTTGATACGTCAAAAGGGTTAAATCTTTAAATTTATTTCTATTTGTATGGTGTACATTTAATTCATAACAAAGCCTAATCTAATCACGGGAAATTTAAAAGTGTCTCTAGTTTTTAAACTAACTGTTGATTAGAAAATAAGTGAATTATAGGAACTTGACAAATTTGCTTTTTAATATAAACAAAATATATCACTGAAGACTTTAGTTTGTGTTTTAATAATACATAACTAACTGCTTTAAGGCATTGTGTTTATTTATATAATACAATATTAGTTAGTTATGTGCACCAAAGTGAATCATCAACCCAACGTCCCGGAAGCATTTTTGTATCGAGCGTACATTTTTTTTCCTGTTGAAACCTGTTTATTTACAATCTACTACAACATTAAGTTAGTATTTAGTAAATATGATGACTATGATTTTGGCTTTGTAGGTGTTGCCGGCCATTGCCGGTTCACCTCCATTTACAATAAGTCCTCAGGCCAGTGTCTTTTGAGTCTTCTCTCAGCTAGTGGGGCATTCGTGAGATTGTGGATCAATTCATTTTCATGGTTGAGGTTTCTGGCTCTGTGCTTGGTGGCTTGTGGATTGTTTATGACTTCTGTAATATATGGTATTTTCAAGTCTTCGTGGAGTGTCTGGTTTGAAACATACCAGGGGGCATTTGCTAGCATTCGTTTTTGACTGATATGTCTGTAACTTTTTTATATTTAAAGGTTTCGCGCAACCCCAGAGTTCTATCCCATAGGTCCATATAGGTTTTAATGTTAATTTATTTTCTAGCGATAGCTGAGATCTTCTACCAATGAGCCAGTTCATTTGTCGTGTTTTAATATTTAATTGCTGCTTTTTAGCTCTTATGTGAGTTTTCCAAGTTAGTCTTTGATCAAGATGAAGACCTAGATATTTTACTTCATTTTTTATTGGAATAGTGTCATTGTTTAGTGTAACTTGAGCGCATACGACTGGTCTTGTTGTGAATGTGATTTGTACTGATTTTCCATTGTTGACTTTAATTTTCAACTTTTGGAGCAGATCCAGATGGCGTTGAAGTTTTTCAGCAGCTATGACGGGATTCAAATCCAGTGCAAACAATGCTGTGTCATCGGCAAAGGTGGCTAGTTCGGTGTTAGTTGTTGTTGGGATATCAGCAGTGTAAACAAGATAAAGATAGGGGCCTAAGACACTACCTTGTGGTACTCCAGCTTGAATAAGTTGGTAGTTATTATTTTCTTTGTCCATTTTAACCCATTAGCGCCGGAATTAATTTTTTTTTGGCTGTGAGCTAACAAACTATATATATTTGAACAGAAAATACCATATTTACAAAAAAAATTTTGATGGCTTTTGAGAAAAAAGGTGGTGGTGGTGGAAATCTTTGAAACAGTCTATGCATAATCCAACGTTACATTTTTGACACATTGTTCTAACTCTGCTTTTATACAGAGACCCTGCACACCTTCTCCGGCCTGCTTCTCCTGTCTGACCCTCATAGTGATGCATTCCATCGTACCTAACATTTTTATCAACTCGAAAGTCGCTGCCAGATGCCTTTGATGTTCGACCTGGGCCTTTTGGTTCGTTTTTGAATCGTGTCAAATATGTCTGAAATTCAAAACGAATATTGATTATATAATTATCTTGATATTCTATAAATTACCTGTATAATATTCCTTCTGAAATCCAATTGACTCATATTTCGGCCAGTTTTTCTGTAGAGGTTCCATGCATTTTGCACTGCAGCATCGATCAGATATGTGAAAATAGGCCAATACCATTTTTTTGATCTAATTCCTATGCGATAACTGAAAAATCAAAATATCATTTAATTTTTGGAACGAATATATATATGAAAATATTACCAAGCAATATTACCATCCATTAGATCAGTTCCTCTCATATTCTTGTTGTACTGCAAGACGACATCCGGACGTGGAATGAAATTTTTTTTTTCTTCTTTCTTGAGAACCTTTCGACATTTTTTATTGGTGCCACTTCAAAACATGTGGTAGCCAAAGTAACAGTACTGTTGTCCATCCATCGCACAAAAATAACTCCTGAATTTTTCTCCAACGCAGAAGAAAAATCACCTCTATTCCGTTTCATCAGGTCTTTTTTTAGATACAAGAGGACATTCCTTAGGTATTCTATTATCTCGTACAGTACCAGTAGCACCATAACCATTGGCTTTCAACGTAGAGAGCAAGTTAATACCAGTAAAAAGATTGTCGAAAAATATGTTATATCTATGACATCTCTTTTCAGCTAATTATTCTAGCATAAGGATTAGGGGGGCCGCAGGTTTTCCAAACAACTTTTCGTACTTATTATCCATTCTGGGATTTTTCCCTTGATAAATTTCAAAATTGACAAGGTATCCACTAGGAGTATTCAGAGACCAAACTTTGTAGCCGAATCCCACCGGTTTGCCACGAATGAATTGCTTGCATTCATGGCGGCCAAAATACCTTATCATCGGCTCGTCGTATGCAAGATTCGGTTCAGGGATGAAAAGTTCTTGAAACTTTTCTTTCAGAGTATCAGTAAGACCGCAACTTGAACATTTTATCTTGAGCATCTAAAGCAGAACTATCTGCAAAATGCACGAAACGGCAGATCTGTAAGAATCGATCTCGTCTCATTCCTTCAGAAACTAGAATGTTTTTCATGTCAGATGAATTTTCCCAGTAGCTTCTTTTCGAGGGCAGATTTATTGTAACCACTCAGAAGTAAAATTGCAAGAAAAACCTTCATTTCTGAAATCGACACTGATGGGTCTGGGCAATTTTTAAATAGCGCATATCTGCTAATCTCAACAAGAATCTTCTGCAGAAGTTCGTCCGAAAAAAATAACTCAAAGAGCTGAACACAATTCATCTAACAATATTTGCTGTAGTCTGGTTCAGGAAAAATATGTTTTGGAGGTTCGAGATCTCCTAACTGACAAAAACTGAAATGTTCAGGCTTTCTGACTTTCATCAAGGTACTCGTATAATCGACTTCTCTATCATGAGTTTTATCGTGTTCATGCATTTGCCCTTGATTTGATTCAATTTCTCTGTCAATCTCCATTTCCTGTGTGTTATTGGTATGTTCTATTTCTGTAGGTTCATCTGTACCACCTATTCTAGAATTATCACTCAACACAATTTCTACAGGAGCAGAAAGTTGTCTACTACTAAGATTATAAATCAAACCCCCTGTGTCCTCGTCCGCCGAGTCTTCGTCAGTCAAAATATGACTTTCCGGAGGTTCTATGAAAATATCTCTGACGTTACCCATTTCTTCTGACTTATCATATGCCATTTCCAATGCCTCTTGCAACGTCAGTCGCCTAAAATATTGCACATCATATATCAATCATTCTTAACAGTAAACCGCCTAGCGGTACCATATGGGATCAGAATTGTTTACGCTTCAAAAACAACTATGACAAAACATTTTATCAAATGCCTGTTGTATATCTAAAAATACTGCAGCACATATTTTCTTAGATTCTAGACTCCCCCTGATGAAGTTCACTATTCGGTGGCACTGTTGAACCGTTGAGTGGTTCTCTCTGAATCCAAATTGGTGGTTGGGTATCAAATTATCGTGGTCAATTGTCTCTTTTATTCCGTTCAGTATGAGTCTTTCAAAAATGTTTGATAATAACGGTAGCAAGCTTATTGGTCGGTAAGATGCCGCTTCAGTTGGAGGTTTACCCGGTTAATCATTAGATTGAATAAAGTGTTTAGATGAACTATCGCTTTTCTAGGTAAATGTTTCAGAACTTCACCTACTATCAGATCATATCCAGGTGCCTTTTGCCGATTTGTGAGTTTTATTTGCTCTATTATTTCAGATGGCGTAATAGAACGAATTGGCGGTGATAATTGACAGGGGACTTCAAGAAAGTTGTTAATTTTGTCATCTTCTTGTTGGTCTATTGGACTAAAAGTTTTTCCTAGATGAGTGGCAAAAATTTTGGCTTTTTCACTGTCTGATCTAGCCCAGCTTCCGTCTTCTTGTCTAAGCGGAGATTTTGTCATAGTTGGCCTTTTAAATTTTTTGGTGGCCTTCCATAATGAGTTGTCGTTAGGTTCGAGATTTTTAATATAATAGTTAAATGTCTCGTTTTTAAATTCACATATGGCAATGGAGTCTATGGGTGAGTCTATTGAGATGTCCCTTATCATCAGGATTTCTGGTACGCTGCCATGTTCTACGAGCTCTTTGTTTTTCTTGGAAGAGTTCTTTGATACGGAGTGGTATACTGGTCTCGGCTTTTTCACTGTCTGATCTAGCCCAGCTTCCGTCTTCTTGTCTAAGCGGAGATTTTGTCATAGTTGGCCTTTTAAATTTTTTGGTGGCCTTCCATAATGAGTTGTCGTTAGGTTCGAGATTTTTAATATAATAGTTAAATGTCTCGTTTTTAAATTCACATATGGCAATGGAGTCTATGGGTGAGTCTATTGAGATGTCCCTTATCATCAGGATTTCTGGTACGCTGCCATGTTCTACGAGCTCTTTGTTTTTCTTGGAAGAGTTCTTTGATACGGAGTGGTATACTGGTCTCGGCTTTTGTGTGGGGGTGTGTTGGAGTTGCTTTCCAAGCTGCTTGCTGTATAAGTACCACGTATTTGTGCACTGCGGATTCTATTTCTTCTTGATTCTTTAATCGTATTTTTAGGTTGATATTAGCGTTAATGTGTTCCTGGAATTTTTCCCAATTTGTTTGTTTAGAACAGGTATGGGCAACCTTTGACATGTCGCGGGCCAAACTTTAGTGTGCAAATACGTTCGCGTTTTTGAAATCGCTAAATCTGTTCGAAAATTGCTCCGACAGTACCTTGAGTTCTTCAGCATATTGAGAATAAGCAATATTCTCATGCGCAGAGAGCGTAGTGAAATGGTAACTGTTACCAGACAGCATCTGTGCCTCCCACAAGCGGATTTTATTCTGAAACGCTTTCAAATGGCTGTACAAATCATTAACTAACTGTCCTTGTTTTTGGAGTTTCAAATTTAAATCATTCAAATATCCAGTATGGTCGACCAGAAATGCTAAGTCACATATCCATTTTGGATCACTCAATTCAGATACTGGTTTGTCTTTTATTTGCATAAACTCTTTTATCTCATTTATAAGCTCGTAAAACCGTTTCAGCATTTTCCCTTTGCTTAGCCATCTGACTGCACAATAATATGTTACGTCGTCATATTCGGCTGATATTTCATCCAAAAACGCCTTGAACTGACGATGGTTGAGCCCTCGGGATCCAATAAAATTGATGGTTTTTACTACCACATTCATAACATTCTGGAATGGAATCCACTTAGAACACAAGTTCTGTTGGTGTATAATGCAATGAAGGACAATCAAATCATCTTTTTGCACATTTAATTCAGTTGCTTTTTCATTCAAAATTCCGATGAAACCTTTACGTAAGCCGACCATAGAAGGTGCACCATCTGTGCATACTCCAACTAATTTTGACCATGGCAAGGCAAAACTTGTAAATACCTTTTGAACTTCATTAAAAATGTCCTCTCCTGTAGTGGTTCCTTTTAGCGGCTGTAAAGCAAGCAATTCCTCAGTAACAGTGGACTCTTTATCAACTCCTCGAATAAATATAACCAGTTGAGCTGTGTCCGACAAATCGGTGCTCTCGTCTAATGCTATGGAAAATGATTCAAAACCAGCCATACGGTCAGTCAGTGTTGTTTTTATATCATTAGCCATCATTTCTACACGTCGGACAACAGTTCGTATTGACAAACTAATTTTTCTTTTCAGGACACAAAACACTGCAAACTTCTAACATACACTCCTTGATAAATTCTCCTTCGGCAAATGGTTTTAATGACTTTGCCAATTTTGAACTAACTATAAAACTTGCTTTCACAACATTATCAAGTAGGTAGTGTTCTTTGTTTATGAAACATTTGCTGCTGCTTTTCCAAATTTGCAGTAAGCTTCTGGATTTTATCTTTTCTTATTTGTCCTGTCAGTGAGTGCAGTGTAGGATGCTTACTTAAGTAATGCCTCTTTATATTGAATTCTTTCATCATTGCAATGGATTCATTACACAGCAAACAAATTAGTTTACCATTGTGCAAAATAAAAAAGAATTCTTCAGTCCATTTTTCTTTAAACTGGCGACCCTCTGCATCTACTTTTCGTTTCTTTCCACCAGACATCATTTTCGTATACAAAATATAATTAGTAAGCACTCAAGATGCACACAAAATAACAAAGCAAATTGACGGCACTAGCAGTTCGCTAGGATATTGCTCGTCGAAGTTATCACCTCGGTAACTCAAATAGAACTGAACTATTCTGGCCATCCGCCCGTCTAGTGTAGAACAGTTGAGAATAAATAATCTTTTGTGCACCGACAGTGACGCGGCAAACATCAAAATATTTGATGATCGCTGCCATTAGGCTTGCTCGCCGCTCACTTGATTCCGTGAATGTCTCGGCGGGCCGGATCAAATCATATAGTGGGCCGGCGGTTGCCCATATATGGTTTAGAACATAATCTAGGTTCAGGTTCTGTATGCAGTACTTCAGTACTAACAGTAATAATGATGGGGCTGTGATCTGAACTGAGAGCAAAGCTCGATTTTATGTTGCAATGTATGTTAGGTATTCTTTTCGTAATTGCAAAGTCTAGCAAGTCTGGTATTTTGTTTCTATCAGTAGGCCAATACGTTGGTTCTCCGGTTGATAAATGGTTTAGATTTTCTTGTTGAATTGCACCAAGTAAGTTTTTGCCTTTTTTTGTTGTAATCCTCGAACCCCATTCAACATGTTTAGCATTCCAGTCTCCGGCAACTATGAAGTGAGATCCTAACGTGTTGAAGTAGCGTTTGTACTCTTCTATTGTGATTGTATGTCTGGGAGGACAGTATATTGCTGCTACAGTAATAGGAGGCCACTGAAAATTTGTAACTGTTACCTTTGTACACTGGATCTTGTCAGTTATGTATGGATTTAGTTCACTATGTATAATTGTATTTCTAATTATTATGGCTGACCCTCCATGTGCTCCACCATCAGGATGGTTAGCGTAATAGATCATATAATTAGGAATCTTTATCACAGTTCTGTTTGTAGCATGGCTTTCAGAGATCAAAAGGATGTCAATTTTGTTTATATATATTTAGAAATAACGTGATTTCGTGAACATGGTTCGATAGACCATTTGAGTTCCAAGCTGCTATTATCAGTGATTTAGTGAACTGCTTTACTGATGACTGTGGTGAGCATGTTCAGAATCATACTGTTTTGGTTCAATAGTTGGTTAAACATTTCTCTGAATTGGTTGAGGAAAGTGGATAATGTGGACGCTAAATTTTCATCTCCATTTTTTGCTGTGGGCTCATTGGGATTATTCTGTACAATCTTAGCATATGTGTAGTTTCCTGGTCGTATAGTTGCATTGTTTAAAATTCCTTGTGGTCGTGGTTAATGTTGACTTTGTTGTTGGGTAAGGGTTTGGTTTTTGGTAGTATTAGTTTTGTTTATTAAGTCTTGATACACGGAGCAACCTTTATAGTTAGCTGGGTGATGGCCATTATATAGTGCACATTTAGCTGGAGTAGTCTTGGGTTTTTTGCAACTCTTTGTGTCATGCGCTTGACCACATTTAACACAATTATATGTGTGCAGTATGTGTGGGAGTGCCCGTAAGTTTGACATTGTATTATCTCTTTTCTTAGGCGGTTCAACGGTAATTCTTGTCTGATACAGGACTTGAATGTTATATATATATATATATATATATATATATATATATATATATATATATATATATATATATATATATATATATATATATATATAATAAACAAAGTGCCAAGAAAATGCGTATTTATATAAACAAAAGGGGAAAATCATTGGGCATGTACGCAAAAAGGATCAATAAGGCCACGAGCAGGAATGGTAACCGCAGACATGCATGTTTCTGGCTCATTAGCTAGTTGCTAGCCGAAAACCCATTGGCACAGCTGGCCGAAAGCACAAAATGGCGATAGGACTCTTGTGTGAGTTTTCGCTGTTTTTGTGTTTTTATGTTTCTTTACACATGTTTCCCCAACATCCTTTGCTCCCAAGTACCCTACACTTTTGCTAGCCAAGTGCAATACCCTACTTGGTTATGCCGCACTGATGACGGCTAATGAGCCAGAAACATGCATGTCTGCGGTTACCATTCCTGCTCGTGGCCTTATTGATCCTTTTTGCGTACATGCCCAATGATTTTCCCCTTTTGTATATATATATATATATATATATATCTTTATTGTTCTTTGGGTCTAGATCTATGTAAAATAGTGGTAGCGGAACTTTGCTTATTCTATGTTTTATATTTCTAACCTTGTGTCCCTTGGAATTTAATTCTTTTTGGATGTCTTCCACAGGAGCTGAGTAATGATTTTCTTTGCGCGTTCTTCTTTAAGCTGGTATGTATGACCGGCAATTCCTTCTTGGTTTATATGTTTGACTATTTTTCTAAGTTTCCACTTCTTTTGGAATAATTTTTACAGTATTTTCAGTTGTCGTTCTAGTTAAGTATTCTTCATTTCAGAGGCGTATACAGGTTTTTCATTTGGTGGGGGGGGGGGATTAAACCTTTGTGACAAGCTTTTAATAGTTGTTGAACTATATTGAACTATAATATAATAATAATAATTATACCTACTACCCAGTACCCACCTCCTTAAGAGTGGACCTCCAGAAGTCTCCTCTGAGACTTGTGCGGAGGGAGGGACGGCTATTATTATTTGCCAGTGAGGTCCAGGTCAACTTACTGATGATTGGCGGTAGTATTTATTCTAGAGATGACGGAAAACCTGGTAAAACCCTACCTATCACCTCCCAAAACCAATAGATAATGGGACATGAAAATTTACATATAAGTTATTTTAATAAGAAAAACTAATAAAATTGATACATATATTTTTATTGAACATAAAAAATATATTTCAACAGGAAAAAAATATTTAAAAATAGTTACACAATAAAGAATACAACAAAACTAAAGGTACCTATACCTATATGTCTAAACCAATGAATTTCTAGTTTACAATAAAAATCTACAGACTATAGTAAATAAGATGCAATTAAGTATCATAAGGAAGGAAATAACTATTTAATAACGTTAAATAATAAATTCAAGTTTTCGAGTTCTTTTGCTAATATACCTGTCGATCACCCTGGATATATCGATATGAACGTCCCTATGAATATGTAGAAGAGCTAAGCCAACTAAACGCTCTTGAGACAAGGTTGACCTTAGCCAAGTTTTCAACCTTTTTAAGGAAGAAAATCTTCTCTCTGCCGAAGCTACGCTTATTGGTAATGTTAAAAATATCCTCAAGCTTTTTTTTAGACTAGGATATAATACAGAATCACACTGCTCGTATGCGGTCAAAATTGTTTGAGGAGGACTGGGGTCATTTTCCCACTTCGAAAACCACAAATCTATTTCAGCGGATAACTTACACATGAGGTATTCACCCTCTAGGTACCTATTTTTTTTAAGTAGGAATGAATATCATCAGTACCCTGTTTGATTTCCTGCTTTGATTTTTTTTTTTGATACTTGATGGAATAATCAAATTGAAATTAAAAAAATTTAAGTTGTCTTCACAATCGGCAATAATATTATCAATTAAAGGTATATAAACTGTTATTCTATAATAATCTTCACTAGAGTCTGTTTTAACATTACTTCTATTTATTTGTCTGCCTGTAACACGTGGTACTGTAATTTCAATGTCTAAATCATGATGTAATGAATTAATTTCTGAGTATAATAATTTAAAACTTTCTTTGGCATTGTCTCTCCTTTTATTTAAAGTTTTAATTACATTGTAGATTGCATTTTTTGCATATTCTGTATCCATCGTTTTATTTTGAACTGTTAAACTAAGTACATCTGATAAACAAACTAAACTGACTAAAAAATTACTAGTTAATAATGAATTATTTAAACTTAAAGCTTTGGAGGATGTATCTCTATCTTTCCAGTTCGATATTATAGTCAGTGATTCTGAAATTTTGGCTACAGACAGAGACATTTTAAAACGTATCACTGATTCATGTCTATCTACCCAACGAGTCTCACATAATGACTTGAGATTTACATCATTTCTATTTTTTAAAACAAAATTTCTCTTGGCCGATGCATTAAAAAAACTTACTACCTCTTTAATTATCCCTGCAGAATTTCTAATACTTTGCACTTCGCAGCTTTTAGACAAAGATAAATTTAAGGAGTGGTTAGTGCAGGGACATTTCACAGCGTTAACTAAATGTTTTTGTAACTCCTTAACAGCGCCGCGTTTTTCACCAAGCATTACACTACATGTGTCTGTCCCTATTCCCACGCAATTATCAAAATCTAAATTAAATTTTTTTAAGCATTTTAAGACCGTATCGGCTAAAACCTTCCCTGTTAATATAGGTTCCCTTGACCCTTCGTTATAATTTTCTTCGTGGCAATTAATAAACCCTACAAAACTTTCACAAATTTCATTATTTTTTAAATATGTTATTACCAGAGACATTTGAGAGGTGTGACTAATATCTGTCGTTTCGTCAAAATGTATACTGTAAAATACATTCTTTTGTACATCCCCTATTATTAAATTAAGTATTTCTTCACCACAGCAATCAATTAGCTCATTTTGGGTGACACTACTTATATAGGTAGCTTTCGAGGAAGTATTTTTTAAATGTTCCTTTAAGACTCTAAAACGAAGTAGCTCTCTAAAATTACCTTCATTTTTCACGGCACTATCTTTGCAAAAAAAGCTCCACTATCACGATGACCGCGTAATGGAATATTTTGTTTCCCTAAAAATATTATAGATTCAATAATTGGGGCTAACTTTCTCCTATTTTCCATAGCCTGTTTATTTCTATCTATATCTAAAAGGTTACGGATGTCACTATCCGGTTTTATAAATGTCATTGCATAAATAACAGCTTCTTTATGATACCTATGTTCATTGTGAACTAATAGATCACTATCTTTTCCAAATAATTTGGAGTATTTCTTTAGTTTAGAGGTGTCGATCTATTAATTCCTCCATATTTTACAAATATTGAACAAAATTTACAGAAAAGACCTTCTAATTTCACAGAATAAGTTAACCAATTAAAATTTTCGAAATGTTTTTTTGATAAGAAACAGCGTATTTCTTTATGATTTTTTGTATGAATTGAATACGGAAATATAAAAACATTGTCCGGTACCATCGCAAATTTAATACAGTTATATTTTTCTAAATCTGACATACCCACATAGCAAGGTGACGTAACATTGACGTTAATGAAACGTCACGTTTTACGTCAAAATCACCACGGTATTGACGAGAAAATCACGTCCTGAAGACGGCAATATGTCACAGATATTTAACGTCATTATGTGACGTAGAAAAGGCGTCACCTTTTACGTCAAATTATCACTTATTTGAAACCTAAATTTACGTCTTTATGACGACAGTATCTTCGATAATCGCGACGTCATTAAAAAAAAGTAAAATATTTATTTGAGTAAAATCGATAATGCTAAAACTCACAATTAAACCACCGTTATACAATAATTGGTATTAAATGTATTTAGCCATTTCCCACATCTATATTTTTAACCCTTACAGACCCACGACACGATCAGGCACCACAGGGGATTGTAAATGTCTTAGTTTTATAGTATTTGTGTTAAAATTAACACTGAATTTTTTCCAGAATTTTTTAAGGATCTTCAGGACGTTTTTAAGGACCCTCACAATTGTGTGCCTTAGTTCCTTAAAGTACACCCTCACAATTGTGAGATTACTACAATTTTATATGCTGTGACTTAAACTACAGGGCAAACGTTTATTGTAAAGACAAAACTAAATTGTTTTATTTAAAAATGTTGACAACGGATATATTTATCAACTAAACTAACATGTAAAAAAACATTACTACTTAAACTAACGCGTATGAAATATTTTAAAGCAATTTTTGAAACCCTGTTTTCATCTTCAACATGGAAAATTGTGCGGAGTGTAAAAAAACGATTTCTTGACATCGTATCAGCTACAACGGGAAGTCTAAAATTTGATTGCCAATACATGCGTATTCTTGGATATTTGATGCATTCAATAATTGCATGCATTCCAAAAAACTGTTTAATTTCCTCGGATGTTACATGCGGTTTAAATACATTTCCATTTTTGTGTAAATAGTACTGATTTGTACGTTCTGCGGCCAAATCAAAAAATTCTTGCGGTAAATATTTATTGAAATATTGAAAAGGTGACAATATTTCTCCAATCGTCTCATTATCGTCATCTGGAACATCTATTGGTGGATACGGTTTTCTTTCCCACGTAAAACGTGGCTCTTTTTTATTAAATTTCTTGTTTTCCTTTTCATGTATTTTTGCATTTTGATCTGATGCATAACTTGTTGAAGCAACACTTTCATTTATCAAGTGATCGTCATCAGAATCACTATTTTCTGAATTAGTAGGTTCAAATGTATCGTCGTCTTCTTCATTTTCGAACTCAAAATCCGAATCAATATCGTCCAAAAGCTCATAGATTTTATCCGGATTGGCTCTTAATTCGTTTAAGTTAATTTTAGAACTCGACCCTGTAACAAAAATACCTGATTTGTGCAAACATATTTTAGGCAAGCTATGTCGTCGTTGCGACCCAAAGGTCACAATTGTGACATTCCTCTAAGACCTGTCCTGTGCAACCTAACATGAAACTTTTTTTTATGCTTTTCTACAACACTGGACGTATCAACCATTGTACAACATTGTATCCATATTTAACACTACAAATACACAATGAAAATAAGACACAAGCAATACTTACGTTTTGATGCCATGGTAACAGTGGAACACTATTTTTAGATGTACACTTCTTTGTCATAATTTCAAAACTGACCACTGCCGCACAAAACTTAGGTAATCCGTACCTAACACAATCCCTCTATTCGGGTCTGAACGAGATCGACTATTATTTTGACCTTTATTTATTAGTTTGTTAAGACACTCACAATTGTCCGTACAGGGTCTGTAAGGGATATGAAAACTGGATAATTAAACAAAAGTTCAAGTTCAAACATTATATTCTTTACTAAAAACAAAATTATACAAAATCCAACTTTTTACTACAATCTTAATATTTTTTATTTTAAATAAAATAATTATTTTTAAGAACTAAAGAAACAATTATATTACTTTTATGATCCTATGAGCTTTTCCAATTAATATTTTTTTCTTGGAGACTTAAAATATTTTTGTAAGAACTCACATGTATATACAGGATTGTTCTGAAATTTGACCCATTAGAAAATGTTCAATTTTCTAATAAACTTGAGATTCCATATAAGCCATCTACCATAATTGGTGCTTAAGAGTCTGAATAAAACATAAAGTAGAGATAAACTTCAAAAATTAGCCAGTATGAACAAACATAATAGGCTAAATTAAGAAATGCAAGTGTAATAATAATAATAATAATAATAATAATAATAGCTTTATTGCCCAACAGTAATCCATTTATAGGACAATTTACAAAATTTACATAATAGAAAAACTTATATCTAATTAAATATTTAAACAATATATTAGTCCAAGAAAATAGTAGCAGTATTAATGAGGGTATTTATGGAACAAGAAAAAATGTCACAATGTGTACATATCTTATTATAGTTCGTACACATTACATTTATTGGGGATTTGCTAAGGATATTTGTTCTTGCTCTATTACACCTAAAGGTTAATTTATTTCTGGAATTAAAACTTGGCACTTCTATATTAATTTGTGACAGAATAACTGCAGAATCAATTGAATTATGAAGCAGTTTGTAAAGAAACTTTAATGAACAGAGGTCTCGCCTTAGATTTAAACTATCAAAATCAAATCTAACAGAAAGTGAATCATAGTCACAACCTCGTTCTGGATATACACCATCAGTTTTGAAAGCCAAATATTTCAAAAATTTTCTCTGAACTTTTTCAATGCCTGATATATAACAATTATATATGGGGTACCAAATAATACTTCCGTATTCCAGCTTAGATCGTACTAGTGAGTAAAATAATAATTTGATCGGAGTTGTATTTGTAAAACTTCTACAATTTCGAATAAGAAAACCATACATTTTCATGGCTTCCGATATTTTTAGCTCAATATGGTTTGAAAAAGTTAATTTGGTATCAAATACAATTCCTAGATCCTTTATAGTATTACATTTTTGTAGTTTCGACATTTGGACAGAGTATGCATAGTTAACATTTTCATTTTTTCTAGTGAAGGTTACTACTTTACATTTTTTGGCATTCAAAGTTAATTTATTCCTGTTACACCAATTATTAATCAAGTTTAAATTCTTCTGCAGCTCATTACAATCATCAATATTGTTAATCTTTGAAAAAATTTTAAAATCGTCCGCAAATCCTAATTTTTCACAGTCCAAAATCTCTAGCAAATCATTTATATATATCAAAAACAATAAAGGACCAAGGTTGGAACCTTGGGGAACTCCTGAAGTAACAGAAATAATCTCAGATGTAGAAGAGGAATTGAAACAAAACTATCTTGGTACGGCAAAATCATACATTTTCCAATTATTTCAGTAATGTGCCAGGTTTTTGAGAAATCGGATAAGCCCGAGACCAAAAGAATATGTAAATCACTAGAATCAAATGGATAATCATAAAATGAAGTATAGGAAGTAAAAAACTTTCCTGAAATCTTTACATTATTATTTCTTTCACTAATAATATCTTCTATTTGAATAACACAGGTGTTAGTAAAGCAGTAACAATTAGCTTTTGAGTAGGAGTAAATGGTCAGAAAATAATTTTTTAAAGATAATCTTTTATAACTTTTTTGAATATTACCACATAGCCCATTGAAGTGTTCAAATTCTAATTTCAAATCCTGATTTAAAAATTCACAATTATTTACATTTGTACTTCCTGCTTCCAATTCCATTATTCTTCTACAAATTTGTTGAAGTGGATTTTTAGAAGATCGAACTAAATTTTTCATGGTTCCTAAATAATTTTCGAACGGAAAAGCAGAAAAATTGTCCAGTGGGCCAAACCTTAAAACATCATCTGGAAGATGTGTTAAAACATGAATATTGTAAATTGTAAATTCAGGACTATATAACTTTTGCCCGTGACTAATAAACGTTTGAAGGATTCTTTTAGAGTTTTCACAATTTTTTGTTTTTGAGGAATTATCTTCAGACATTAAAAGTGCTATAGCTGTATGAAACAAAAGAAAATGCTTATAAATAGCTTCATCAACAATGCCCCGTATTGCTACAATTCCTGTATAAAAAAGAAAGGTTCTAAATTCAGTAGCCTTGAATCTTGACAATTCAGACAAAGACCTTGGCTTACGTTTAATTTCTCCAGGAATAAAATCTTTGTAACTTAACAGATTATTCGAAATAAGAGTGACTAATCTATTTGGTAATCGTACATTTAAGTGCCCCCCCACCCAATAATTCAGAAGCTTTTTCATTACACCCAGGCATACATTATGCATATAATCAATTGGGAAAATATTTACTAAGTCAATTTCCAAATCAACCAAAGGAGATGTTCCAACATGGTGATCTTCATCAAGCTGTTCTCTAAAAGACTCATCATTCCTTTTAGCACTATTTGTATTTTTGAAGACTACTCTGCCATTGACATAATTTCCAATTTCTATACATTTATCACAACTGGAATATCCACCATGAGACTTTATACATTTGATATATGCCTTAGCAGGAGCATCACAAATAAAACTGTGTATAAAGATGGAGTATCTTTTGTTATCAAACAATAAACCCTCAGCGTTTAACTGATTATATTCACTAATAAAAGCATCGAAATATAAATTTAGAGGGGAAGGTTTAGACGTTCCACAAAATACACCAACAGGAAAGGGATTCATATTATTGATGTTTTTAACTAAGCCTAATATAGGCCAAGCTTGCATATTGGTGCTCTTATACAAAGGAAGACCATCAATATTAAAACTAATATTTATACAATCTCCAGTAAAGTTCTTATGGTTTTTTAAAAAGAGTCTTAATGCCCGCTCTAAGCCTAAATGTATGTATGATCCAGTATCTAGTTCTACTATATTAAAGTGTTGTGGGGTGGATAAAAGGGTACGGCTGTCAAGAGGAAGTTCTTGATGATAAGGTTTCAAAATGGACAAAAGTTTAGTTAAAGCAGAATGGTCACTTTTTGTGATACTGCCCAATTTGCTAAAGCCAATTTCAAGCAGTTTTGATTACTGATATTTAAAACTTCTTCAGAATGCAGATTATATTGAGCTGGACAATCCATTTCAGTACCACTGAGAAAAGAATCATCACTTTGTACTGAATTTGACTCTAATGTGTCATGGATATCAGGGTATATACTATCATTCGAAACGTGATTTGCTTCTTGCAACTCAATAGTATTCAATGGTTCACTTATTTCAGAATGTTCATTACTAGTACCGGGATTTAGAATAATTTTTCCTAATTTAGAATTCACACGCCTGTACAATAGGGAACCGGACAACTTTTCAAATAGTGTTTAAAAATAATCTTTATTCATATATATAGCCATAAAAAATAATATTTTAATTAAATAAATCCTCTGGAGTACTTGAAAACGTCAAAAACATAATTTATTTCAAATTGCCGCGAAAACAGCACTTCATGTCAATTCAGATCAAGTGACGTCATGTGTAAGGTAAACAAACTTCTAACCATATTAAAAGTGATCAATGCTTGGATAAATGAAGTATTTTGTGTTTCTTAATCATCATGGACCGAAAAAGATATCGTTGGTGTGTTGTACCTTGATGTAGAAATACATCAGTAACTACTCCAAATAATTTTTTTATTGATGTAAGAAATGATTAGACCTAGCAAGACGAAAGTGCGATGGAATGTCTGTTACTTCACCAATTTACTTTTGTGAAGATCACTTTGATGTAAGTACTGTACCTAGAGTGTTATTACACAGCCCATTATACAAATAATCATATTTAGTGTGTATGTAATTTAGGTGTTATAGGTTATGTCTTACGTAGAATGTTTTACGTGTGCATAAACAATCTTGTATTTGTGTTTTAGCTGCCAAAGAAGCTATAGAGAATATTTAAACTTAATTATATCTTTTATATACATTTTATTTTACTTTATATTGAGAATGTTAATAAAAAAACCATTGACAAATTGTGTATAATTATTTTATTTAGTGCTTTCATATAAAATAGGGAATATATTTTTTTCCAACATTCACTTATACTAGAGATATAATGTATAACTAAAGTTCTGTTATGACTATAGTCCTTCAATTTGTAAGTAATTACAATTAAATATTTTTAGAAAAATGCAAATAAAACGTAGAAAAACGCGAAATAACATACAAAGCAGTACTGTTTACTTATGGCTACGTACACATGACGTTACGCACTGTGATTGGCGTTTGGGTTCTTACACGTCACAGATAATTTACGCAACTTTATTTATTGATTTAAAAATATAAATCATTGTTATTTCTTAAAAATCTTTATTGAGTGATATTGTTGTATAACAAACTTTATTTTAAAACACATCTTAGATTTTTTTTCGATTACTGTCCGGTACCCTATTGTCTTTGGGAAACCACCTTTTTCAATTTAAGTTTTGGCATTTTTAGGGAAGTTAAAATGTTAATTATATAAAAGTAAATATGAAGATTGCAGTAAATATAACAAAAAAAAAATACCTATAATATTTTTAAGTATAAATATTGAAGAATAAAAATGATAATTCTACCCTTCTTGTTTTTCTTTCTTTCTAACTGTAACCTTTTTGGAGCATGCTTCAGCCAAATTTTTATACAGTCATCGATTTCTGCCGCATCTCCTTCAGTTTTGGATAAAATGGCATCTTAAATTGACAAAAAAGAAAAACGTAAAAATATTTTCATATATACATATATTGCAATTTCCTTGTGATTGCGCAGGTCCGTCAACATGGGTGGTCCATTCAGGACGATTATGATGTACAAAGCAGGGTAGGCAGGTTCGCAATTCAAAATCCAATCTATATTCAAGCGGCAACTTGCACCAAACTTGTAATAATTCACAAGGTTTTGCGTACCTTTTCAAATAACATATAGGAAAACAAGCCAATTCCTGTTCAGTAAAGTCAATCAGTTTCTTTTCACGATTAATGTACGCCAAAACTGCCTCCATCGTATAGAAATTCTAAACAAAGATTGCCGCAATTGATTTGATTAAAAGTCTGGTAAGGATCGTGGTTGTAAACAATTTTCGTTGCAGGTCCCAGATACTGTACAAGTTCTTTCGGCGGTTTCAACTTGCCAAATGAATCAAAATATTCCACGTTATTGTTAATCTTCCGATACGCCACCCAATGAGTTCCATGATTTTTGCTTTCATCCAAATTTAGGATTGCGCATTCGCGTTGAACAGGACCGGTTTTAGGCAATGTGTCTCGCATAAATACACCTCTAAAATTTGGGATTTTTAGACGTTTAGCATATCGTTTTAGTTCGTAATCATACAATCCTCGATTGGGTAGCGTAATTAGTTTTTTTGCTTCTTTAGAAAGAGACCAAAGCCTCCTCTGGCATTTTTTCGTAAATATAGTCCTTTACCGAGAGATTCCATAGCTTTGTTATGTCGATGTTCTTCTTCCAATTTTTTCTGTGCATTTTTCGCATCAATCACAGTTTTAGCGATTCCAGCAGCTCCACCGGATAACGCCCCCAGTGCACTTAGTCCAGCAAATAACGGAATTAACGGTAAAAAGCCTCCAGATTTTGGTTCGATGGGAATAATCCTAGGTACTTTAACCTGTTTTTTTCCACCAGCATTTTGAACAGCTACCCTGGCTGCTTTAAGAGCAACACTGGTTGCTCGTTTTAATGTAGCCAAAGGACCAGCTTTTTTTATATCTCTTTGTATTTTACTTATAATATTGCGTTTAAACGATTTGGGTTTCCTAACACCCATGCCAAGTTTACGTTTAGCTTTCATTGCGGTTGTGGTTAGCCAAGCTGCGGCTTTTTCACCAACTGAAGCGTCCTTGGACTTTACTATTTCCCACGCTTTATTCTCCAGAATCTCGTCTGCTTTATGTCTTTCCGCTAAATCTTTATGTTTAGAATATGCAATGTCGTGTTCTCTGGCTGCGTCGTCAAGCAGGTTAACCCCCCGTATCTCCACGTGCAAGTCTTTTATGTAATTTAGTTCCAGGACCCAAAAAGTTGTAACTAGGATAATGTAACTCAAACGGTAGATTATTAATTAAACTGTTGAGCACACCTTCACCTTCAAACACCAACATGAGAAATGAAATAATTTAAGAATTACTACTCTACTTATACATTGAAACATTAAAAAACATGTTAAACAATGAAGATCATTCAACAAGACCAGACGCTTCCGATTGAAAATTTAGATGAAGGAAACGATCGAATCGCTGCCAGTAAACATGGACCATTGCTACCAAATTCGTTTCGGGCGCTAATCTGTGGACCCAGTGGGTGTGGCAAAACGAATGTTATGTTATCGTTACTGTTTCATCCACATGGCGCGAAATTTAAAAATGTTTACGTTTATTCAAAGTCATTGTATCAGCCCAAGTATAAATTGTTGGAAGAAGTGCTGTCGAAAGTTAAAGGAGTGGGATATTTTGCGTTTAAAGAAAACGATGAAGTTATTAGCCCAAATGATGCAAAGCCAAATTCAATTTTTATTTTTGATGACGTCATATGTGAGAACCAGCAAAAGATTCGAGAATACTACAGCATGGGTCGACATCGGGATATAGATAGCGCTTTTCTTTCACAAACCTACTCGAAATGCTGTAAACAAATTTGTAGAGATAACAGTAACCTAATTGTACTTTTTAAACAAGATGCTATCAATTTGAAACATGTCTTTGATGAACACGTGTCACCGGATATGAGTTTTGAAGAATTCAAACAGTTGTGTTCGAAATGTTGGCAAGAAAAGTATGGGACAATGGTTATTGCGAAAGACTTTGATTTAAACAACGGTCGATATCGAATCGGTTTCGATAAATACATAACATTGTAACATTACAGCCATTATTCGACAACATGTCAGACAATCCAGTTGACATTGCCGTTCGTAAGAGAAAAATTGCCGAACTTGCTCGATCGATTCGAAAAAAATATAAAGCGTTACAATTGGGTAGAGTTGAAACGGATGAGACACTAAATAAATTGTTTAAACCTGTCACGGAACCTCTACACAAAATTGTAAAATCTTCTCTAAACGAAACAGTGATCTCTCATCCTCAACCAGCCAACGAGCCAGAGCCTAAAAAAGAACCATCTAAACAAAAAGAAGAATCACCTAAACAAAAAGAGGAATCACCTAAACAAAAAGAGGAACCAAGCATACCTGAGTTTATAAAACTCGAAAATGTTGCCGAAACTACTAGTGATAATGATGATGAAGTATTCTATGAAGACGAAGAACAGGCTGTTAAAGATCTAGACATTTCAGAAGATGTTATTAAGGAATACTTAGATCAGTATCCCCCAATGTCTCATCCATATATTCTAAAATATTGGACACAAAAAGATAATAGAGATACGGTTTATGGTCCTACTTACGATGGTGATACTTCTAAATGGTTTCTGGGTGGCAAACAAATCGACTTTGATAAAAAGCATGGATTTATTATTACACAAGGCAAACAGATAAGAGGTACACCGGGTCTATATGAATTAATTTTTGATGATGAACCTAAAAATTTCAATGATGATGATTTCAAGCGTTATGGAACAATACTAGAATTAACAAATCCTCATAAAAACATTAAAGGATACCTTAAAGGAACAAACCGATTTAAATACACACATATCATAAAACCTCTGGCTACCTCTCACTTACGAAAACATTCGAGCACTATGGGCTCTGGGATGCAAATGGTTTACAACGATAATAAAATTGACCTTCAATATTGGGATGATCCAAACGAACTTGTTGACAGGCTTCGGCTTTTAATAGCATCAAAAGAAGCAGGAAATACTTCGAATGATAATGAAATTGTTGCAATTATTGAGGAATTAAAAGAAGCACGCATTATTGCTTAAACATCATTACCACAATGAGTGTCGACAAATTCGGACGTACTAAACATGATATAGGCAATAAAAACCTATTGCTAATGTCTAAACCAAGCTTAGCCCATACTGCAAACGGTGATATTGATTTTGAAAATTTAAAACTTTGTAATGTTAAAGATCCTGATTTAGATAGCGATGCCGTCAATAAAAAATATATGGATAATAATTTACAAAAGTTGACTGAAAACGTAAATGCTATGAAACTTACATTCAATAATGACTTGATGGTCATAAATAGTTTTATATCAAGAGATCCTCCGTTAGCCAGCAAACATATGGCTAATAAAAAGTATGTTGATGAATCAATTGTCACCGCAAAACAGTACCTACGAGGAGATATTAAAAATTCGCTTAAAAGTTTAGAATCACAAATAGCAACGATTAATGCAAACTCTACACAGTTAGCTGTAAATCAAACAAATGCAGTAGAAAACGTAAAAGATAAAATCGAGAAAGCGATAATAAAATTATATAATCAAGATATTCCAGATATACGACAAGATTTGTTCGATGAGATTCTTAAAAGAACTGACTCTGTAACGAAAAATGTTAATGTACTCTCTGGAAAAATTTTGACTATTGAAAAAAACATTGCTGAGTTGACTAATACAATGACTATAAATCAAAATAATCTGCGAAATGTTGTAAATATTATTAAAGCATTGGAGAATCGGTTAGTACAAAATCCCTAAACATTAGATTTAGTCACAGTCATGTTTTAAAAGGAAAAGGTTCAAGTCGTTAATGAGCTGCATAAACCGGCTCGAAAAAATTATGCTCGGCGACGAACAATTATCAAAGGTTTGGACGATTTATGGCAAATTGATTTGGCTGAAATGAGTTCTTACGCAACTCAAAATCGATCGTTTAAAATGATTCTAGTGGTAATTGACTGCTTCTCGAAATTTCTCTGGACTCGACCGTTAAAATCGAAAACTGGCGAAGAAATCACGAAAGCTTTTGCCGATATTATAGGAAAACGCAAACCGAAAAATCTTCAATCTGATCAGGGCAAAGAGTTTTACAACACAAAATTTCAAAATCTAATGCAGAAACATGGCATAAATCATTATAGTACATTTACAAAGATGAAAGCAAGTATGGCGGAAAGAGTTATTAGAACACTGAAAACGAAATTGTACAAGCATTTTAGCTTAAACGGTACGTACAGGTGGATAGATGTGTTACCGAAAATTACAAAAGAGTACAACGAAAGCAAACATAGAACGATTGGTCAAAAGCCGTCTCAGGTAAACAAGTCCAATGAAAAAGAGATTCTACAGCAACATTATAATCATTTGAAAATAGCAGGTCCACGAAAATATAAAATTGGAGATGTGGTGCGCATAAGCAAGGCAAAGCATCTATTCGATAAAGGCTATACACCTAATTGGACTACAGAGCTTTTTAAAATTACCAAAGTGAACATAACTAATCCCGTAACATACATGTTGGAAGATTTACATGGATCACCAATTAAAGGAGCATTTTACGAGGAAGAGCTACAAAAGTCAAAAAATCCTGATGTTTACCTTGTTGAAAAAGTGCTGAGGAAAAAAGGCAATAAAATCTATGTTAAATGGCTAGGGTTTGATAGTTCACATAATAGCTGGATCGAAAAATCTAATATTTTATAAACTCTGTTGTTTCTTACTTTGAACATTTTTTACATGTATTCTTATGACAAACAGGATACGTTTTCATAGCTTCCGGGGGCCTTTTTTGATTCATAACATCTATTGTTTAAACCGTTCAGTCTACGGTCCGACTAAAACTGTCCTTAGAAGCAGATGCAATTATTTTTACTTAGTTTCAACACAAGTTTTATCAAGTATTAAAAGATGATGACACAAGACAGTGGTTATTGTAGTGAAGAATTGCCGTCATATTCTGAGAGTAGTTGTAGTAGTGAAGATTCTATCTATATGGAAGAAGTAAACAGAATTTTAAATTTTTACGAAGACAAAGTAAAACGTGAAAATTATTTGCTGCTACAATCATCTTTCACAATTGAGGGGTATGTTATAACAGTTGGCTTATCTCCTGCAAGAACATTTTCTCCAGCTATTATTTTATCAGAATACTGCAAGCCAAGTAAATTGTCGTTTGGAAAAATGGAATGGCTTGATCTTATAGAATTTTTGAGCAAAAGCACATTTTTTATTGAACCACTACCAACCTACGCAGATGAGTATGATCCAGTAACATTTTCCTGTGGAGATTTTTGTACAATACGACAGTTGGTATACGATGACATAAAGTTCATAGAAGTTGAAAAACATGGCGTAAGATATCATCTAACGGAAAAGGATGCAGATGAAATTGTTAGAGTACACCATTGTATCGTAGCTTATCAGATTTCGCTTCTAGAAAATATTAACTTTGGTATTTATTATAATAATGTTATAGATATTGTAAAAAAACATTTTGATTATAACTGGTTTCAAGCATTAGATGTATTTTGTGAAATATGTACTGATCCTTTATTATGTAACGCTTTGCGTCAGTATATTTACTTTTATAAACAAAATGTAATAAGAGATTTAGAAAATATGCAATAAACTTTTATAAAAAAAAAAAAATAATGACTTTTATTTCAAAATCGATAAATATAGCGTCAAAAAATGTTATTTTATCGAGACAAAATTTATGCACGTCACAGTTCTAAAATTTGAAACGTCCAAACGTCAAGATAGCGTTAAAATTTGACGTTTCAACGTATTAAAAAATTGGTTAAAAGAAATTTACGATTTACATGTATTTCTTATGGAAAAATGTCGTTTCAAAGTGGCAAAAAGTGACACTTTTCATCGTTTTTTTCGTTCCTAAATTCATAAACGTCAAACTATCGAATAATAGATGTCTAAACGATGAATTTGAACGTTTTTTTGATCGTTTCAACAGAACATATTTAAAAGAAAATAATACACCATAGATTCAGATTAAAAATTTTTATTGTAAACATAAAAAGTTTAAGATATACCTACAATAAACAATAGAAAACTAATTAATTTACAACTGTTATTTAATTTTAGATATACAATAAACAATAGAAAACTAACCTAATTAATTTACAATACACATTCACATTTTTATTTTTTATTTTTTAATTATGAATAACATTATTCGAGCATTATATCTCGATGACCCCATGCCAAAGTATTAAATGATTTATTACATAAAAAGCGTTTATCGTCGTGTGGACTTAGACCGATTTTGGTTTGTTCGATTGTATATACATTATGATTATATGCACGGAACGTGCATTGGTTCACTGTTTTCAGTTTACTATCTCTCAGACATAAAATGTAGTCATCAAAAGTAATTTTTTTAGCAACGACATTCTTTTTCACCCCTTTTGACTTTTTAATACATTTATCATCCTCTGTTAAATATGAGTACATTTTTGAACGCAACCCCACAAATTCAGTTAAAAGTTTGCCGTTGCATTCATCTTTCATTAATCCTATGACTTTTTTATTCAAGAGTGAAATACCGTACGCATTATTTGGTTCATAGTCTGAGGTGTCAAATTTATCTGGATAGGCTTTAATTAGTTCGGTATAAACATCATTGCATTGCAGTTCTAGAAGAAAAGCGTCGGTATCGGTGTATAAGAGTTTACAGTTGTCTACACCCATCGTAGGCAGTAGAAAACTGTAATAAAAGTCATACATACACGTCTTTGAAATATCGAGAATCGACATGCCAATGTACAATGGTTTATTGAATACAAGTTCGGTTTTATGAAGCTCTATCGCTACAAGGTTTTCATCAAAGATTTTGCTCGAACTAAACCTAGGACTGCTTATCAAGTTCTTTGCTCCATATCGACCCTCCCAAGATCTAACGAGTTTAACAATGCGGTGTTTCCTTATATTCTCCATCGTCTTGCCAAATACAGCGTTATTCATTAGTTTATATAAATTCTTTTCGAAATCATTTTTGGCAGCTGTTCGAAGAGTTGTGTTTAGGTCGATGTAAGACTTTAACCATGGGCTTTGCTTAAATTTCAACACTCTGTGAATCTTTTTCACGTTCAATCCATGTTTTATAGCCTGCTTTAAATTTCGATAATGTATTACGTATTTTTCTTTATCATATAAAGTGGTCATTAGTTTTTGTATTTTTGATCCTTGGGGTTTTCGATGTTCTGGGCAAAACGGTAAATCGTTGTGTAGATCATGTAAATGCTGAGGGTATTCTATATCCACTTCGAGAATATAACCCTCATCATTATCATCTGGTATTTGAGTCACATCGATGTTTGTATCAGTCCATTGGAATCCTCCGTACGGAAGAGGTTGACTCATTGCCCAACCATATAAATTGTTTACATCCAAGTACATTAAATATTTTTCGGATTCTGTTCGATTAAAATTTTTCATGTATCTGTTGTTTGCTTTAGCATATCTATTGCTACATTGACTGACTCCTCCTCTTATACCTTTCTCTATAAACATGATTTGGTCTATATCTTTGAGTATTTCCAATTTAGATTTGGTATATTTTAACATAGCATCCCACGTATAACCAGGGAGCGTATAATACCAAGCAGGATCGAGACCATACGTTTTTCGACATTTTTCACGAAAACATTCAAACACAGATGCTAAAAGCAAGATATCCGTCTTCATATACAGCATGCTATATTCTTTTAAATTTTTAATTTTAAATGCTTTCCAAACCTTCTGAGCATGCATGTATAAATCATCAGTAATATTTTCATCTGTCAGTGTGCTATAAAATTTATCTTTGGATGGCAGTTCCGTATCGTCTAATTTTTCAATGGAATCAATGTATTCATAAGGAAACACCCCTTTTCTACTTAATAGTTCAAATTGTTCAGATGTTAAATTGGGAAACTGTGAACGTAGATAATGTAGATCTGATGGTTCTAGTAAAGCAGACAGTTTATCTAAGGAGGAATCTAAAAATCGTAGCGAGTCTATAAATCTAAACTTTACTTCGCTCTCGTCATTACTTAATGTACACGAAATGTATTTTTCTTTGTTTATAGGAAGCAAGCTTATATTACCTTTTTTGGATAAATCTCTAATTAAAAAATGTAAGTCGTATCCCGAAAGGTTATGAAAGACTACGGGTACAACAAACTTTTTTTTATAGTTTAAATTGCAGCTTTGGTGTGAAAACCCTCGAAAATTCCCCGTAAAGTGATCGTGGTCTAAAACGATGGTATCCTTCTCTTTGAAGGGGTGTTCGCATATATGACATGTTGTTGCATTAAGTAAACTAGGTTTGACAATCATTGGTTCGATATGTTTTATTTTCTCTTCAATTAATTTAGCCATCCTTGTCATTTCAGCAGCGAACCAATCCATGGAGTCTTCCCCACAATATTCATTGTAAAATGATAGCGAACTATCATAGGAGCAATTTAGATAATATCCTGCACTATACGCCTCGTGTTTCTGAAACTTTCGTGTATGTTTCCCCAAGTTCTTATTATGAGGACGTAGCACTGACTCAAAGTCAGCATAAATGACAAAAGGTGTCGTTTGCTTGTATACGTGGTTTTTAAACTCTACATGATCAAATGGTGGGTACGATATTTTGCAATTGTTCATGTCTTTGCAGTAATCTTCATGTTTACTTAATTTTTCCTGACTATGAAAATAATTTAAACATCGATCGCAAATATATTTTTTCATCTTAGAGTTGTTAACTTGACTTGATATTAATCGAGATAAATCTTTGATTAAACAATAGTGATATTTGATATCTTCATTTTCCATATCCATTGATGGAGCTTCATAATCGTTTAATTTTGGAAAGTATTTATCTTGAATAAGCAATAAATTTACATGTTTATTTAATTTTTCTTTTGTTAAGCGTGCAGGATAAATTGTGTAAAATGATTTATCTTTCGCGACATTTAATTCTAAAGCATACACATTAATTGAAATATTATTTAATTTTTCAAATTTTGAAATAGTATTTAGGGGCATTGGCATGTCCAAACCTTGTGTTTTTAAAACTGCTGCATAGTGAGGATACGATTTTACTAAATCTACATTTTTATTAACTGGATACAATGATGCTGTTACCGACCAGTAAAAACATGCTTTATCTAAATTTTTAATATTAATACATGCTTGCTTTTTTAGTATAGGATCCGGTAGCTTAATGTATGATGTAGCACCGTTACCTATCTCATATTTATTAATGTTTATTTCCAATGAAATAATTTTGTCTAAGGCCCATCCAGAATCTTTAAGTTGAAATTCTGATAATTTACTAATTACTTTATCAACAATATTTTCGTTGAACCACAATGCAAGATCCGTACCTGCATCTATTACCGCGTTTTTAGTGTTGAAATATTTAAACTCTAAAATGTCTTCGATTTCCCTAGATTTCTTAATAAATTCCCCGCAAAATGTTGCATTTACTTTGATCATGTTAAATTTTTTTAAACTGTTAGCTATTCTACCCTTAATCAACTTGAACACATCACCAAAAAAACTATTTAGGCCTTTATGTTTTAAATTAACAATAACAGCAGTCCTAATTCTTGATTGAAAAATAGATTCTAGATCGACCCATTTTACCCCTGATTTTTCAGTTAACCCCGATCCCTGCTTAGACAAGTTAATAATTGCTTCTTTAAACGTTTTTAAATGTCCTAAATTTGTTTGTAAATTTCTAAGTGTCCCAATATCTAAATTTCCCCTACGAATATCTTTATGAAAACTGATAACATGCTGTTTAATTTGTTTGATTAATTTATTTGCTTCCCTATGCGAAAAACTGGAGATTAACGCTTTGTATGCTTTAGAAATATCTTTAACAATAGCATTAGACCTATCAATAATGTTATTCATAATTGGAAAATAAAAAAATAAAAAAACTTACAAAAAATTATTCCTTAACTATTTCAAATGTATCGGTAGGATTAGCTTGACCAATTTGTTTTTTTCCTTTATATTTGATAAAATAATGTCCGCCAGACAATTCTGTCAAGTGAGGCCTTAATGTTTCAATGGTTCTCTTAGGTAAAAAGCAGAGCCCGTTTTCTAGCTCAACCAAAATTGTTTCTCCAAATTTGCTCTGGACCAGTTTAGCGTTCAATAATTTTTGCGGAACATCCACTGGAAGTTCTCCTAATTTGATAATAATCTTCTCCTTATTTTTTTCTGCAAGACATAACGAATTAATTTTAGTTAAATCCATCTAAAAATAAAAAATTAAATCAACTTAAAAATAAAATTAAATTAACTCAAAATAAACATAACTAAAGAAAAATAAAAAATTAAATCAACTTAAAAATAAAATAATAATTCTTACCTTTGTGTGTGGTTGTAAAAGAGGAAAACAATATCGAAGAAGAAGAAGAAGTTATATTCCTAAACTATTTCAAATGTATCGGAGTGATTAGCTTTCCCCAATTTTGCTTTTTCCTTTTATATCTTGATTTTAGTAAGTTCCGGCAGACACTTCTTCTGACAAGTGGACTTCAGTGTTAAAATAGTTCTCTTTTGAATTTATTCTAGTTAAATCCAACTACAAATAAAATTAAATCATTACAAAAAAATTAAATTATGACAAATAAACTTAACTCAAGAAAAATAAAATTAAATCAACTCAAAAATTAAAATAATTCAAGAAGCAATAAAAATTAAAATTAAATTAAAAATTTTGAAATAAAATAAAAATTCTTACCTTTATGGATATGTAACAAAAACTTTTGCACTTGAAACTGAACTCACAACTGGATCTATGGAGTATCAAAACAATAATGAGCAAGTTAAATCTAGGACCTTCTTTAAATATACATGGCTTAGCCGAAACACATAGACGTCGATAAAAATTAAAACCTAATTGTTGCTTTACAATATATTCTATATGTTGTTTATTTAATATTATATTTACCAATCACATGTGACGCTAATGTCTATGTATACCATAACTCAACCAAATAAACGTCATAGCTTTTTGTTTTTGCGGCATCCTATTTTCATCGACACAAACCACAGCTTCCTGATAAAAACCGAATTTTTGTTTCTGATAACTGTATGTTATTCCTTTTTATTAATAAAATAAGTATTTTTTATTTAAAAAAATTTTAATTGAAAACATTATATTGATGTAAAAAATATACATTTCATCGTTACCTTCAACATTTTTTAGTTTTATGATAGTTTGGCTTCTAAGAATGTATATTATTTAAGTTTTATTAAAGTTTAATATATTTTTTGTTAGTTATAATGCCCTTTTGGCCTCATAAATACGGTCTTTTTGACGCTTCATCTTAACCTATACAGCAACCCCTTTACAATGATACGTCATACGTCGAAATCCGTTCGACCGTTTACGAGATATAGCTATAATGCCCTTTTGGCAGTATAAATACGGTCTTTTTGGCACTTAATCTTACCTTATACATCAACTCCTTTAAAATGATATGTCACACGCCGAAATATGTTCGGCCGTTTACGAGATATAGCTATAATGCCCTTTTGGCAGCATAAATACGGTCTTTTTGACGCTTAATCTTACTCTATACATCAACCCCTTTAAAATGATACGTCATACGTCGAAATCCGTTCGGCCGTTTACGAGATACAACGTTAATGCCTTTTTGGCCTAATCAATAAGGTCTTTTTGATGCTTAATCTTACCCTATACATTAACCCCTTTACAATGATACGTCATACATAAAAAATTCTTTTGGAATAAACTAATTTAAAATATTTCTAAGTCTGTTATCTTTATTGCGATAAGACCTGTTTATTATTTTTTTCTACTATTGTTTGTCAAATTTTATTAAATACTGCGATGGTGTAGTGGGTAATGTATTTGTTTATCATACGGGGGGACCCGGGTTCGATTCTGCTTGGTTGGAATTTTTTTAATTAAATTGTTATAACACAAAAGTTGGTAGCACTGTGTAATGTTGGTTGCATGCATGAAAAGTTGGTATGATGACAGCGAAGCGCGAAAAAATTCAAAAATATAACAAAAAGAAGAGTTGGCTGTTTGTGTCAACTGTCAGAGGCCACTCGAAAAAAGAAGAATTGGCTGTTTGTGCCAACTGTCAGAGGCCACTCGAAAAAAGAAGAATTGGCTGTTTGTGCCAACTGTCAGAGGCCACTTGAAAAAAAAGAAGAATGGCCTTTGACATTTAGGGCAAGCAGCCAACTCAATGGCCTTTGACATTTAGGGTAAGCAGCTAACTCAAAAAAAAGTGAGGTTATGTTCAAAAAAATAGCTCGTGTCCGTATAGCTCATCTACTAATTGCCAGTTATATAATTGTGTTGATCAAAAACTGGTCAGGGATTAATGTTGAATATTGATGATAATTCGATCAATCTATGTAATATTAAGACAATAAAAGTTTATAATGAAACATGGATAAAACTTTACAATATGTAATTTTTTATGTATACCATATAAACATAAACATCTTATCACAGAGAGTGACAGCAATATCAATTATTTTCAAAATTTAATCCTAAGATGAAATTTTTTTAAGACAAGAACTTTTATTAAGGCGCATTTACATGGTTCACTTTGGATGAATCATCCAGAGTGAATTTGACCATTTTAAAAAAAGAGGTTTACATTGATCAACAAAATTGAATTATTCAGTTCATTCCAAAATGGCGCCGAATAATCCAATTGTACGTGTAGGAATTGCGGTAATTAGTGAATACCTTTCGAGCAAACTGGAAAAAATAAAACGTAGAAGAAATAGGCGTTGGTGGATCAGGCCGTGGGTAAATCGACGAAATATAATGGGGGCATCAACTTGTTTGTTAGAAGAATGGATTGCAGAAGATCAAGCAATGTTCAAAAACCATTTAAGAATGTCTACAGTGCAATTTGAACAACTCCTTGAGAAAGTGACGCCACTAATTAGGAAGCAAAACACAAATATGAGAGAAAGTCTTCCTCCCAGGCTAAAACTGCAAATCGTACTGAGATATGTTGCATCAGGAGATTGCTTTGCAACACTAGAAGCATTATACCGTATACCAAAATGTTCTATTTCTCGGTTTTTACCAGAAGTATTGGCTGCCATTTACAAGGTTCTTGAAGAATATATACAAGTAAGTATAGTTAAAAATTATTTTACATTAAAATAACAAGGTACATCATCATTGTTATAACACACATTTATTTTATTGAAAAAATTATAATGAAACAATACATTTTATTTACCGATAATCAATAGTAGACAAGGCTTGGGATATTATATCCCCGGCTGGCTGTTCTGCATATGTTTCTTCTTGAGTGGCATTTGGTACAGAATTCGACAGGTCAGTAGTATGTGTCAAGTGAGTAAATGGTGAAGCCGTGGGAGTGGAAGTCTCAGAATAGGAATTTATTTCATAGGATGTTATCGAGTTTGACATGCCATCATCCGGCGAGGGGGAGTAGGTCCACTGTGGCGTAGATTGAGAAACATTCTGCCTAGATTTTTCCAATCTGAATAAAGACATTCGCTCTTCAGTCATTACTTTTAGCAGTTTTTCCTGACAAAGTAAAGCGCGATCCAAAGGCATTCGGTTAAGTTGAGCTGCCAGACTTTTGCAAAAGTGATCAAATTCATTGTCACTCTCTGTGGCTGAATTATTTGCAGAAATTGAAGATAATTTATCAATTACCCTTTCTACATCCGAAATCTCAGAAAAGCGGCTCTTTTTTGAACGTGGAGTTTTCCAGTCTCCCTGTGCGCTGACTCTTTTACATACATTCTCATTTGCAGATGCTTGACGCACATTCTCCTTTGCAGATACTTCACGTACATTCTCATTTACAGATACTTCACGTATATTTTCATTTGCAGATTCGACCGCAGATGTGGTTAATCATTGTAATAAAAATAATGAAAGTTGTATTATGACCTAATTTTGTTAAAATGCTATTAAAAGAAAAATGACGTGTATATTTCAGTGGATGCAATTATATGTTTTGTTGTTTCAGGTTCCCAGCACAACTGCGGAGTGGGAAACGGTAATGAAGGATTACTACACGTTCTGGAATTTTCCTAACTGCTATGGATGGCAAACATGTTGTGATTAGATGTCCTAAGAAAACCGGTTCCTATTTTTATAATTATAAAAAAACCTTTAGCACCATTCTTTTTGCAATTGTGGATGCTAACTACAACTTTATATATATTGATGTCGGTACAAATGGCAGAGCAAATGATGCATTAGTATTTTCCAAATGCACATTCAATGAGGCTTTGGAGAATAATTGGCTAAATATACCTGATCATGGTGTCTTTGTGGGGGATGACGCTTTCCCGCTTAGAACCTCTCTCTTAAAACCTTACAGCAAAAAAACGTTATCTGATCAAGAAAAGATATTTAATTACCGGCTATCAAGAGCGCGTCGCGTGGCAGAAAATGCGTTTGGAATACTTGTATCGCGTTTTCGAATATTTGAAAAGCCCATCCCACTTAAAGTAGAAACAACTGAGCTATTAGTGAAAACAACATGTGCTCTTCATAACTGGCTCAGAAAAACTTCTACCCGCAATAACCCATACGTTAGTGAAGGATTGGTTGATACAGAATTATGGGAGCAAGGCAAAATTTTACCTGGAGCTTGGCGGCACGTCACACATCAAGGTCTTGGAGATATTAAACTTGTGTCAAGTAACAACTACAAGAAAACGGCTGCAAGCTTGCGGGATGATTACGCAAAACGGTTTTATTTCACAGACATTGTCCCATGGCAATGGAAAATGATTTAAATATTTTTTTATGATTGTACAACTTGCTAAATAAAAACGAATTCAATAAAAATATTTTTACATGACTTATATGCATTTTGATATTGGATAATGTAAAAATTTGTAAAACTGTCTCGCCAGCCAGCGCACGGTATAATACGTTATTAGTATAGTTGTGGGTACGCTGAACAAAATTGATTTAAAATAAAAAAACACATATTAAGCAAATATCAAGTACACAAAATGTCATACTTACTGTAGTTGCTGTGCTACTCCTTGGTACACATACTGCATTTAGAAAGGAATCTGCTAGTTTATACCAAAATTACCACTTTGGCTTGCTGTTGGCTTATGGTCTTTCCCTTTTTCAATAACCCCTGAAGAAAATCTCTCTAAAAAATAAATAACTTTAAGTAATTGAACCACTATGAAAATTTAATTTATTTCTTTAGTATACCTGACTTTTCTAGCAATTGAACTTCTGGTGGTAACTCCTTCAAAGTTTTTGAGTAGGGTTTAGTGTTTACAAAGTGTTCTGGAAGTTAAAAATGTTTTTAAAGAAATTATAGTTTGATCACCCATCGTTCAAACATACTGTATAATTTTGGTCATATATTTTATGAATTAAATAGAATTAGGTGTGGGATTAGGGTGTTTCATTCTTGGGTGGTATTTTTTTCTTTCCTAACTGAAAATCTGATTATAAAAACAGATATTCCTGCTTTCTCATATAAATAACATGGGAAAATGTTTTTTCTGGCTTCAACTCAATTTGGGATGGGATATCAAGTGAAACCTCTAATTAATATTTGTATATAGGTATTAATGATCAGATTTGCAGGTAGGATAGAAAAAAATATCACCTAAAAATGGAACACCCTAGTGTGGTGTATTACAGTATAAATGATTAAGGATTACATTCTACCTGAATTATTTCAATTAAAAATAAATCTTACTTTTTTGTGCCTGAGCCTTGATTTCTGATGACGAGTCACTGTCTTCTTCACTTTCAAACAACTTTCGATTCGGTTTTCTAGGCCTTTTCATTGGCAAAATCTCCTCAATGTCTGTGGCAACATCGGAGGTATCTTCTGCTCTTTTCAATTTTACTGTAGCCTTTTGAAAATTATCTACAACAAAAAAAGGAAATTTACATATCAATAATCTAACTTTGAATTTCTTCTCCTTTATAATACATTCTTTGATACACAAAAATAGATATGGACCGTGGAAACAGGCTCTCTGAAAAATGCCACCCTAAATTTGTATAATAAAAATCTAACATACTAAAATGATAAAAATTCATACAACTTACCTTCCTGAAAAAACGTTTTTGATATTTTAAAGAGACACCATTGCTCGTTCGGAGTTTCTCCCTTCTTAAGGCTTCTTGCAAAAACATCCTTCTGTTTATAAGGAGGCCAACAAACTTCCTTTTTGCGAGGGGTCAGCCATTTTTCATGCACTAATGAAATAGATCCCCCATCAGGTTCGGCAAATTCAACACCGTAAAACATCTTTTTTCACTTTTAACGCGATAATCAGCACAAAAACACTATACCAAAAAACAAAATAATCGATTATAACAACAAAAAGTTTTAATTCAGCATTTAAGACTGTAGAAATACCACGTGCTTTATTCAGCTTTCTAAAATGGCAAATGGCGAAATGCACAAATTACTTGGCGAAATGGCACGGTCGACCGTCGCGTCGTTGAGTTTAAAACGTAACTCAGTCACGGGACTGCAAACATGCGCAGTTGCCCACTCACTCACAGCGCTTATTGAAAGAGTAGTGGGCTTATAACTTTCTGCGGATCGAATCCGCGCCATATTTAAACTTTTTTTTCTTATTTTCTTGTGACTTTTTTTCCTAAATATTTTCCTTAATATTTTCCTTGCCCTTTTTCATAAATTTCAATCATTTCCCTTTCCCTCATAAAAAGAATACCCTGTGATTATTTAAGAAATATAGGTACAATGCAAATAGATCCTTTATTTTTACATGGAGACCCTCTCCGTCGTGCTTTTTTACAACAACTATATTTAAAGTCATTGAAACCACGTGATAGTGACGTAATATTTTGACCAGATTAGGGTTAATCCAAATTCGAGTTCAAAATGACGTTATTTTGACGTCCCCTTTTGGGACCCTGAATGACATCGACGTGTTTGACCTGATTTGTACGTGACTTTGACGTGTTTTGACGTCACCTTGTTAGCTGGGTAGTTGATCTAGTTATATATTCCCCAATATCAATATTATTATTAATATTTGTATCTTGACAAGAGTTTTCTAATATTGTGTGCTCCTGATCAATGCTTGGGCTACTGGATGCCCCTGATCCGGAATATTTTTTAGTGTTTTGCACACAAAGCTATCTAATGTACTCGTAGATATCTTTCTCTTTCTCATTTCTGGAAATTAAATTAAAATTTTAATCGTTTATAGTTGATCCAGTAACAGTAACCTACATAAAACTATGTAGTATTATCATCCGAAGTATAAATGTTTCCAAAAAGTGCTTACCTATATCCTGAAATCCCGATTTGTCAACTTCTACTTCTGATGAATCTTGAACCTCCTGATGTCTGATATTATCACAAACACAAACTAATTTTTATAAAAACTTTTACTTTAAAAAAAATTGACCAAACTATACTTGCTGATGTCACAAGTTGAAATGAATTAGATTGGTAGGAGTTCGTGCAAACGCTCTTGACCACAGCGCAAAAGACGATAAATACAGCATACTAATCAAATTAAAAATTGACTTGAGATAGGGTTACCAGATCAGTCCAGTGAAAAATCAGTACACCACCATTTGCACCCCCCCCCCCTCATATAATATAACATATAACCAAACCTGGCACAGTCAAACGCCCTTAAAAAAAAATTGATGAATTAAACTAACCAATTGTGTCAAATAAAATTAAATGCAAGATAGTGCTGATTTAAGCTTAACTGTTTAAAATTAACATAAGGCCAGGTACAGATAAATCACAAATTTTAGAATATCAAGTAGAATTTAATTATTTTCAAACATCAAAAAATTTACATTGCCGTTTTTTCATACTTCTTGGCACTTCCAATGGCTTTTAATATATTTTCAGTTTTTATCAAATACTTATAAAAATCGCTGCAAGACATAATCTTATAATTATACTGTGTGACAATAATGTTACGAACATTTTCAACGAGGAGACGATTGCGCTCATCACTCCATTGGATATTTATAAGGGAGAAAATTCGTTCACAGTTGGCGTTATGCCCGGGAATAGAAAAAAAGTACTGTGCAATTTTCAAAATTTCTGAAAAAGAATCAATGTTAGAATTTGCTTTAAAAAATTCACATATTTGATCATTTGAAGTTAGAGGAAAAAATTTAGCAGAATCATCTTTATTTTCTTTTTTCATCTCTATAAAATGAGGAGCAACTAGCTGCCAAACGGAATTTTTTTGACATAGCAGGCTTTCCAAATGTTTTAGGAACTATTGACTGCACACATGTCAAGATCCAAAGTACTGGTACGTAGTATTTAAAATAACCAATCTAAGAACCAAATTTGTTTTTATTTGTAAATAACTTATTTATTATAGTTAATTTCTTTCCTAGGAGGAGAAGATGCCGAAATATTTAGAAATAGAAAAGTCTACTTTTCTATTAATGTACAGACTACATCTGCAGCAGACCTAAAAATTACAAACCTAGTTTCAAGATGGCCCGAATCATCGCATGATTCCACCATTTTCCAAAACAGTAGAATATGTCAACAGTTTGAGCAAGGGATATTTGATAACTGTGTATTGTTAGGAGATAATGGATATGCTTTGAAGGTAAAACATCTTTAGTAGGGGAAAGTCGGTTATATTGTACCACTTTTCACTTTAAATCAAATATTTAGTTAGTAATGGGATTTACAAAAATAATTATATATGTTAAGGAAAGTTTAACAGCTTAGCTACCACCTACAACAAAATCAATTTTATTCCTATTCCTTAACAATCTATAAAACTACTTTTTTTTTGCAGGGCTGCCATCAATAGGATTTAGCCAACCAGTTTTTTTAATCGTACCACTAGTATTTAAATCGTACCATAGGTGTTTAAATCGTACCGTTGAATTAAATTACAAAAAAATTTCAAGAAATTATTTATTTAAGACACTCAAATGAACATTTTATAGTTAATGAGAAAATTAATTGAAAATTGATATTAAACTTTTAAAATAGAAACAATATCTTTAACTAACAGTTATTTAATATGCTAATTAACAAACAATAGGTATATCTTAATGATTAAAGTTTGAGATCCCAACATTTGACATTAACTAATAAATAATAAATATTTGCAACGACTGTCTCAGATCACTTACAATAACGTTATTAAAGACAACCATCACAAATATCAGGATTAGAGGTACATGTCTCATGAACCCACCTATGGCAGCGAATACATTGGATCCATTCTACCTTTGGACCCTTTTTATCGTAATCCACATATATTTTCAAGATCAGATTCAGTATCGACATCGTTATCTGATTCTAGAATAATTTTATCATTGCTTTCGTCGCTGGTGGTTGTGGAAGATGATCGCTTTCTTTTACGATTTTTGTTTCTTTTTTTGGTCGTCTTTAATACCTTATTTTCTTTGGCTACTTTTTGGTTTTTCTTGGGTTTACAATTTTTTTCTTTTTTGACATTATTTTTCTTCTCCTTTGCTGTCTTTTCTTCAAGTTGATTTTTATATGGACTTGATGTGATTTCTGCAGCTTTTTGAATAGTGGTCTTCCTTTTTAATGTATTTTCAGGTAATGGTGACAAAATTTTTATTGTTTCTGTTATAGATATAATAGTGTCCAATTGTGTATTTGTTTTCGATATAGATGGTTGTAAATGGATTTCAGGTACGGTAGAAATGAAAGGTTCATTTTCTTTTTGTACAACAGATTTCTTTTTTGGTTTTGTTTCATCTATTTTTTCCGAATTTTGCAACCCTGATACACTTTCATTGCTAGAATTTAATGTATTAGATTTTAGTAAATTATCAGCTGCCTCAAACATATGCTCAGGAAAAATGTGTCTATTAATTGGCCAAATTCCACTTGCTTTGAACCCATTTACAATATTGCTAATTACTGCTGCCCTTTCATAAGCTTCACCAAACAATTTAGCAACTTGATATTGCGTTATTTGTCGCCCAGGATGTGTCCATAACCATGTTTCTGTACTTTGGATATAGTAGTATGGCCTGGAAGTTGTAACATAATTATTCCGTGAGCTTTCGCTAAATACAACGCTTCGAGATTTTTCGAATGCGTTGTATGGCCATCGAGAAGAAGAAGAACTTTGTTGTCCTGTAAGGCCTTTACATTTGTGCTTTAACCATTCGACAAAAAGAGCTGTATTGATGTAACCACTTTCAGACACAGTAACGATACTGCCAAAAGGAGCGCCATCTGCCAGTTGAGGATTTTGTCTCATTCTTTTAAATATAAGCATTGGTGGCACAAAGTGGCCTGATACGCTAGCGCAGCATACGGCAGTGGTATTCACCCCTCGTTCTCCACTAGTGGTCGCACCGATTTGCTTTTTCCCCTTTAATCCAACAATTTTTTTAGCTTTTTTTTGAACTGTGGAAAACTCACTTTCATCCATATTAAATATGTTAGTGGGTGCTATATTATTTTTATCAACAATCTCTTCTAACAAATCAAAAAAATTAAAAACATTTTCTTTGTTAAATCCTTTTATTCTATTTAGTGATGTGTTCTCTGGTTGTCTTTTCATAAATTTATAGAACCATCCTTTACCAGCCATACGCTTCTCTTTGTTAAAATTGTTCGGGATTTTGTGAATTTCCGCAATTTCATATGCAAGACAGCGAATATTGTTTATCGTAAGACCAAACATGTGTCTTTCTAGTTCTAGAATGTGTTGAGCTAGCTTATTTTCGATATCCAGATCAAAAATGACAGGTCTGCCTTTTTGAAGTTTGCCGTCAACCGCAATCTTATTTCTTTTCTTAACGTGTCGCAAAATTGTGGGTTTTGGAATAGAATAAGTTTTTGAAATTTTGTTTAACCCCATTTTTCCTTCCTCGTATGCCACAAGAGCCTTCTCTAAATCTTCTTCACTCCACTGATAGTATTTCTTTTTGGTATTAGGATCTGTCATCTAAAGTAATAAAAAAAAAATCATTAATTTTCAACGACTCATATTCTATTTAAGACAAGGCGACTAAGTTGTGTTCGTTAAATCGTCAACTTTTAGTTCGGTAAATCGTACCAGTACGATTTACTGGACTGCAAATGGTACGATTTAGTGAACACGATAATTTAAGAAAAAAAAATTTTGACAAGATAACCTCAACACTAAAACACACCAACCAAAAAAAAGAATAATTGGACTTAGATTTGTGATCAAATAATGTAGATCGTATAATTTTAGCTTACCTTTAGTACAAGTTGTAACCTTATAAATCAACACGACAATTTACATCACATAATACAAAAAAAATATTCTTTTTGCTCACGAACGAACTTTCCTGCTGATGTCATTTGCAGTCGGCTGATTAATCGGGGGTGGCACTGAAGCTTAGTTTAGTGCTGCCAGATTTGACGTAATTAGTTATTATGTAGGAAATTTGAAAGTGGTACGATTTAAACGGTGGTACAATATAGCCGACTTTCCCCTAATAATAATGTATTTACTTCTTGTCCCTAGTATTGAGCTTTAAAAGGAAAATATTTTAAGGATATTCTCAACATGACAAAAGTCATACATACACATATGTTCTTACAGAGTTTTACGGTGGCGAAGAAATTATAAAAAAACAGTTTTTATTAAATATTTTGATAAGAAAATAAATTTTTGATTACCAACAGGAACATACATTTTTTTTAATTAAGTACTGGATGTCACCTACGCCTTTATGTAATTTCCAGACACATTAATATAATATTTTTTGCTTCCAGAACACATTCTTTAAATATTACCCATTCCCCCAAAACTCCCTGCATAAACTACAAAAGCATTCATTTTTATATTATCTATATTTTCATTTCAGAATTATTTACTAACACCATACCTGAATCCACGTAATTTGCCGCAAACTAATTACAATAGAGCACATATTACAACAAGAAATACGGTTGAAAGACAATATGGAGTTCTAAAAAGAAGATTTCCAGTTCTGGCTTTAGGATTAAGACTAAAGTTAGAAAATTCGGTAAAAGTCATAATTGCTTGTGCTATACTTCACAATATTTGCATTGAAGAAAATGAAGATCTGCCACCAGATGAAATTGAAAATATAGACGCTTTAATTGAAGAGGGCCAAATTGATATTACAAATGAAAATAATGATGTACATTTTTCAACTCGAGAATTAATTGTAAATAATTTATTAATATTTGAATATAAGTGTGAGTTGATAAAATTGTTTTATTTCATGTAGGTTATATACTGGGTGAACACATGTTATATTTCTATAATACAAAAATACCTAACAAGTTAAAAAAGATAGCAAATCAGTTTTAAAGTATTAAAGTATTTATTAAATATAGGTTATACAAAAATTAAAACTACAGATAACCTAATCTAATCCTTTAAAATTAATCCTACTAAAACGATTAAAACTATTAACTGATCCTAATAAAAAAATTAAAATTTTTTCTTTGTGTGTCATTGGCATCAACTGCTGTGGTCATTAGCCTCATGTTCTGTGTAAGCTTTGTTATACTGTCTTCCTGTGCCACTATAGGGACAGCAACTATTAATTAGAAGCCAGCAGTGAATGCTTGAGTAGGGAATCACCGTCAGGCTATTAGAGATGTAAACTTTCGTTACTTTTGAATACTTGTACCGATTCGTTACTTTTAATATCAATACCCGGTACTTTAAACTCGTTACTTTCGGTACTTTTAGTTTTCAGTAACGGTACAATATTCCAATATTAGTTACTATTTTTATTTTTTATTCATATAAAAGAATCATATTAGACTTATTTCGGTACTTCTTAGTATTAAAAAAATAATCAGAGAACACTGGGATAACTCGATAACTGGGATTTTATTCAACAAAACTCCTTTATTTTCACAAAACAAAAAAAAAATATAAAATAAAATGTAATCGACAAACAAAAAACTAAAGAGGAAATTAAAAATAAAAATTAACTTAAGACAAAATGCTTATTTTTATAAATCATTATTACAATTCAAAAATATGAGCTTTTCCACATTTTTTGATTTTTATCGGTTTCTGCGTTCCGTTACTATTTGACCGGCTTTAGAAAATATGCGTTCACACGGAACAGAAGTGGCACAAACACATAAATACTTTTTGGCTAATTTAGATAACCAGGGATACACTCTTTGCCTCTCGCACAACCAAACGAGGGGATCCTTTTTTCTTTCAAGGTTCGGCTCTTCTGAAAACATTTTGATTTCAGCGATGGCGACTGCTGTTGGGCTTGTCACATGCAAAGAATTTTTTACACATGTATCAAAATCCTGCCACATCATATCGTAATTTTCTGTATTGTCCGATGGCTCCTTGGTATTTTCATTTTTTGTTTCAGGAACGGTTTCATTTTCAGTGTCGTCAGTAATACCAGTAGGTTGACGTTCAGTATCTTTTTTTATAAGATGAACTAGTTCATCCTGAATTTTATTTTTAACTCTTTTTAAATTGTCCTCATTGCTGAATGCTTTTCTTTTAAATCTCGGATCCAAGAAAGAGGCTTTGCCCATTATAAGATTGGTTACAGGATTTCCAAAACGGATAACTATAGAGGCAAGCAGAGAATTGATTACAGTTTTTCCTACTTGACTAAGTACTTTAACTTTAATTCGTTCTAAAGACGAAAGTAATCCTTTAATAATTAGTATAACTTTGGAGAGGGTTACTTGTTTCTCTGTGCTCATCTCAACAGTAACTGCTTCAAAAGGCTTTAAAATATAGCAAAGTTCTTTTAATATCGTCCACTCTTCTTCAGTTGGAAGATTAATAGGGTTGAGCAAAAGACCAACTGTTGCAGACAAAGGTTCTGATAATGTAACTAGTCTTTCAAACATGTAGTATGTCGAGTTCCACCTTGTCGGCACATCGTTAATCAATTTTAAAGGGATTCCATCGGGTTTCATTTGATTTTGAGTAGCTATATTGCCCGATTTCACCAACCAATTCTTAAAGTTAGGTAATACTTAAACCGGATTTAGGAATTCGTAAGAACAATTTGCGTTTCACCAAGCTCTAAGTAATTCTTAAAGGTGATAGGAAATACCTAAAGTTAGGACAGGTCAGAGGGCTTGCCTAAAGCATTTAGGAAATACTTAACCATACTTTTCAACTTTCAGATGTCAGTATATTTCAGTATGTATTAGTTATGTGGAACATTTGTAAAATATTCTTGAGCTTCAGGGGAACAGAACTTCTTCAATTCCTGTAGGTCTTTATATTTTTCATCTGAAATAGGCAGTTCTGCCTCATAGCGTAGACCAGGTAATAGGAACTCTTGGTTCTGGAGATTTCTCAAACTTTTATTTCGCCCTGCTATTGATAGTTCTTCCCATGGACCATTGTATGTTGTACGGAATAATATTTTCTTATTTGATCGTTCTATTTTTAATTCCTTTATAGGACGTGATGGAAATGTGGATTTTTTAGCATAGATTTGATCGAGATGGGCTGTCCAGGATTTAAAATATGTTCTATCAACCTTCACAACATTAAATGGAGATGGTTTTTGACGGGCATTTTCAAAAACTTCAATCCACTCATCGGGAACTTCTACCCTGGATTTTGAATTAATTAATCCCATGTTTTTGTCACATTCCATATAGGAATGTCCTCGGACTGGAAAAGTAATCATAACTGATTCAAGTTTTCTCTCAATATGCACCATATGATATAAGAAACGGAACACAGTGAAGTTTTTATTTTGTCCACTGCAAGAGTCACAAAAGATCTGCAAATGTTTAGTATTATTCTTTGCATAATTGTAAACATAGTGGTGAATAAAGGAACAAACATCGTCACTCCCTTTTTTTCCTACTGTCTCAGGATAAAGGTAAAAAACACTTTTACTTGAATTCAGAACATAAACATTAAACGCATACATAGACAGCTGTCTCTTGTAATAAACATCATTTGTCTGTATATTTGGGCAAGATAAGTTTTTACCATAATCTATGCACACCGCTTCCATAGCATGAGTAGAATCTTTACAATGGATTCGAGCTATCCGTTTTCGGTTATAAAAAGTCTCAGCTTTTAGTAATGCAATTTCTTCTCAGTGTTAAGTTTCAGAATATTCTTCTCGAGGACTGATACACGCTGTGAATCAGCAACTGCTGTTTCAGTTTCCATAGCTTCTAGATTTACCTTGAACTGATCGCATACACTACAAGTGTCAGTGCGAGGATAGCCGAATGCAATATTAAAATCATTATTAAATATAGTTAGATATGTCTCATAGGAAACCTTCACACTTTCGTCATCCTTGTGTAACTCCATAAACATGCTATGCATTTTTTTAATGTTCAGCTCCTCTGATAAATATGTTCGGAATGAATCATGAAGACTGTAGTGGCTTGTACGACCTGAATATACAAATCGTTATAATTTAAAAGACCTGAAATATGTTTTATAAGTACTTGAGTTAAATTAAATTAATAATAATATTATATTTTTACCTTTAAATGAATTTATGTGTTGTCTTATTAGGCTAGTTACTGCAGTATTCAATTTAGGCTGATGTCCATGTTTCCCCCTTTTATCTGCAGGTGCACATCCAAAGGCCTTGAGACTAGACACCAAGTATTCGACCTGCTTTTTTGTTATTCCGTGAATCGCCATAAAAGCTGACTTGCATACTTGTACTTCTTGAACCGATGATTCAATCGTAGCACGAATTCTGTATTTATACACAGCATCATAGTGCACTGCGGTTGGGTTTTTTGAGCATCTATTTAAAAGCAAGACTGAGATCAATCCACATAAGTACGTATTTTGCATATCATGAGATGGTAGCATATTGAAGTTCTGCAAAACGTCACGTCTTGACTGAGGTGGAATTCTCTCAAAACACTTCTTTTTGCAAGAACATGCCGGTCCTTCCTTATGACTAGACAGTCGTATCTTTTTCATAACTTCATTCATTCTCCCGTAACGTTTTCTTTTCTTAGTTCTTGGGTGACAATTTAACTGGTTTTCTTCATCGCTTTTGCAGTAATCGCGGTCCATTTTATATTATTCTAAACAAATTCACACAAGCACTAAAAATTACGCCTTGACGTTTAACTTTTATCTGTCACATTATGTCATTTATTTCATGATGGCGGCGGTATGGGCGCGTTCTTGTTTTGTAAACGTAAAATGTGCTCCTTTTAACTCTGATTGGGTTGCAATGAGCACCTTTTAATCTAGTTCGATACGAAATGAGCTCATTTTATTCCTTGACGTGTTTTTTAATATTGAGGATTACAAAGCAATGGGCCCTTTTTAGTTTGTTTTGAATATGTCATATCAAAGGCCTGTTCAAAATCTATCAAGTGCGATCATTTGTTTGATTTCGTATAAATTGTCGATGAGCCCCTTTTTTCCCTGTACCCATCATTTTATTTCATCCTGTTTTTATAAATTAATAAATTCATAAAAATTTTAAAAATAGTTCGTGACTTGACTAGTTACGTCAACTTACCTTAAGCGTCAGTTACTGTCAAATTTTGATTTAATAGTTATTATAGTGTTTTTAAATGCCAAAATTAAAAGTAATTGTCTTCCCTAAAGCAATCAGAGCAGAGTTGCTTGGCAACAGATCACATTACAGTACATGATACCGTAATGTTCTACTTACCGCCGCCAAATTGATTATAGGGAAGTTTATTTACTGGACAGGATGAAATAAAAATAGATTATTACTATGCGAGTACCTACCTAAACAGTTATTTTTTTAGAAACGAATCATTATCCCCTATTAACCAGTTGCTGCTAACACTGCGTTTTTACGCTACAGGAAGTTATTTATTGTTGGTTGGGGACTTAGCTGGTGTGAGTACTAGTACAAGTAGCCGAGTAATTAAAAAGGTAACTGCAGCTATATGTGTGATGTATGGTTCCATAACCTATTTTGAAAGGAAATTAGTTCTGTTTTAACTAGTTCTACTAACCTGTTAGCTTCTCTTTTGTCTTCTAAAATTCCTGTTCGGTTTGCTCTGTTTCTTGCTCTGTTTTTCATCACGATCAAGTCTTTGATGTTTTGTGGTAGGTTCTTATACCTACTGGGTCGTTCTTTTGGAAATTGTTTTGTTGTGGAGTCGATTACTGCTCTTATTGCTTGTTCTAGTTGTTCGAGGGCTGCTTCTAACTCTTCCTTACTTCTTATGTTTGGAATTTGTATTTTTGCTCCTATTCCTCTCCTGAAGGCTTTCCAATCTGTTGTTCTCTTTATGTAGTTGGTTTCCTCGTTGTCTTGTGTGCCTAGTATAAGGATTATAGGGTTGTGGGCACCATTTAAGTCGTCTATACTGTAAATGTCCATTTCTTAGTGTACCTCGTTGGTAATCGCTATATCTATGACATCTGGTGCTCCTCCACCTGGTGGGTAGTGTGTGGCGTGGTAAGGACCGAGTACTGTACATTCTTGGTTGTTTTCTTCGAATTCTATGATTCTTCTTCCTCTTGTGTTTGTTACTCGACTGTTCCATTCTGGAGATTTGGCATTTAAGTCTCCTATGACTATTGTACTTTCGTTTCTAGGTAGAAGCTTTTCCAGGTCTTCTAAGTGTATGGCATCTGTTGGTCTCACATATGTTGATAGTATTCTTATGTTTTCTTGTTGTGTTTTGACCATTATTGCTGCCGTTTCTGCTGTTCGTAGTCCATCCGGATTTGGTAGTTGGTAGTGGTCTATATTGCTTTTTATCAATATCGCTGTTCCTCCTGAGTTGTTCCTTACATCTGTTCTGTATACAGTATATCCTGGGTATTTTAGTTTGTGTCGTTCTTCAATTCTTGTTTCTTGTAATGCCATTACATCTATGTCTTATCTTTCCAAGAATTCTCCTAGAGTGTTTTTGTTTGTTCTAATGCCACCTGAGTTCCATGACCCAATCTTGATTTTTCTTGGTCGTGTTGGTCGTGTATCCATTGCTGATTTCTGAGATTTTTGTTACTTTACATCCGCAGAGCATTTTGGGTTTGATTGCATTTGTTGTTGGAGATATGCTATTCTTGATATGTGTTGATTAAATTCGTTCATTATGTTTATGGGAATTTGTTGTGGTTGTCCTGTCAGTTGTTGTGTTTGTTGTAATGTTTGTTGTTGCTGTGGTTGTCTTGTTTGTTGTTGTTGTAGTTGTCTTGTTTGTTGTTGTTCTGGTATTTGTCCTTGTGTTTCTTGTCTGCGTTGAGCAATCGCATTTGCATATGTTGTCTGGATTATTCTTGGTGCTCTTGGGCATCCTCTGAAGCTGGCCACATGTTCACCATTGCAGTTAGCGCATCTGGCCTTTTCTGTTCTGGGTTTTTGGCATTCTCCGCCTCTGTGATCACCTGCGCATTTCACGCATTTAGGTGGAGCTGTACACATCGATTGCACATGGTGATAGCCTTGGCATTTATAGCATTGGCTTGGTCCTGTTTGCTTTCTTAAGGGTTTCGTAGATACTATAGATCTGCCCATTTTTGTTAAGTTCTTAGCTTTGTCTTCTTCATCTAGAGGTAGATCTACTAAGATCATATCCAGTTCTTCTTTCGTTAGGCATGCACAAAAAGGTAATAATTTAACATAGCATACACTTTCATGCCTCCGACTGCAATTCTGTTTATAATGTTGCAAAAAATTGAATGACTACCGTGCTGATATTTCTATTTGTACAATACGTAGGTACGTAGGTGTGCACTGTTTCAATTTATGTTTTTAGTTCTAAGTACCTAATCATTGATTTTTTTTAAATACCAAGTCATTGAATTTTCGTCTTGTTTTAGTCTTTTCAATTGATTTTTAGCTGTAGCTATCCATGCAGGCGGGTTTTTTGTTATTTTTTAATTATTTTTTTATTATAATTTCCAGACACGTTAATATAATATTTTTTGCTTATTTTCACTTCCAGAACACATCCTTAAAATATTTCCCCCGAAACTCCCTGCATAAACTACAAAAGCATTCATTACTATATTATCTATATTTTCATTTCAGAATTATTGACTAACACCGTACATTAATCCACATAATTTGCCACAAGCTAATTACAATAGAGCACATATTACAACCAGAAATACGGTCGAAAGACAATATGGAGTTCTAAAAAGAAGATTTCCAGTTCTGGCTTTAGGATTAAGACTAAAGTTAGAAAATTCGGTAAAAGTCATAATTGCTTGTGCCATACTTCACAATATTTGTATTGAAGAAAATGAAGATCTGCCACCAGATGAAATTGAAAATATAGACGCTTTAATTGAGGAGGGTCAAATTGATATTGCAAATGAAAATAATGATGTACATTTTTCAACTCGAGAATTAATTGTAAATAATTTTTTTAATATTTGAATATAAGTATTAGTTGATAAAATTGTTTTATTTTATGTAGGTTAAATACTGGGTGAACACATCGACTCATGCAACGAAAACTATAGTAACTCATTATTTTTAGTTTTGAGATAAATGGATTTCAAATTCTAATTATTTTGCATTAATATTTTTTTTATCAGACAAGATATCGCAATTTTTTTTTCCTCAGTCTCCCAGATTTGGCTTGTTTTTTTGTGAAGAACCGTAAATAGGGTGTTTTATCGTTTTTTTGTGTATTTTTCAACGAATTACTATAGTATTCGTTGTAGTATATTAAGGAAAAATCAAATTAGTTGTTTGATATACTATATTTAATTTTATTTTATCAAGGTAAAAAATTAAGGCATTGAACTTAACTCTAAACAAATGCTCTTATACATCTAGGTATTATAAAAACAGAACATAATCACTCTGAATCGGTCAAATTTTCATTTTCATCATCACTTTCTGCAGTGTTCTGGGCACTTCTATTACTTCTCTTGGTTTCCTTGTCTTTTGCTTTTTAAAGAATTATAAAAAATATGATAAACAGAAGGAATGGCATTGCTTTTACATAGCTGTAGCAAACCTATTAACTTTTTAGTTTCTATTGGAAGGGGTTCCGTGTAAAGAAACGGAATACTATTGAAAGTGTTATCTGTTCTAAGTCTTTTTTTCAGGCATATGGATTGTGGCTCCTCTGCATAATGGTTTTTAAATTCAGCAATGTCTGGTTGACCTGTCAAAAATTCAATTTGCTTGACTTTGCTAATCATGAACTTCTTTCCTCTTGTATCTGTAGCCCAGTTTTTAGTAAGAGTTATATCGTTAAAACTGTAAAAATCCTTTTGAGACATTTCCTTTACGTCATAGGGTTGGCCAGTTACCTTTGCCATTTTAATTAGCATGATCCATTGAGCTGGAGTAAATATACTGGATTGACGTTTTTTGGCACTCTCTATAACAGCATGCATGCTGTCGCCTTCATTTTGAGTATGTCCCCTCTCTAAAATCGATGCAAAATTTGGATCCCAAAAGTTTTTGAAGCATAAGCAAACATACTGAAGACAAATCGGTTTCTGTTTTGTCCCCCACAATTGTCCGAATAAAATACAATTTTCTTCACTCCATAAAATCAAGCAGACAACTCGATATTTCATTAGGTCCTTCTCTTGCAATCGATTTGTTCCAGGTATAACAATGACCTTTATTATTTCCCACATCATAGATGGTGAAATTGTATGTGGCTAATTTGCTTTTGTAGTAAAAACTACTTATTTCACAAGAAGGGGTAATGAGAACTTTTTGCAAATCAAAGCAAGCAACACAAATGGTTTTATCTCTTGTAGTTTGTCATAATCTTTTAGATCTCGGACTATTTTCTTATTTTGAAGATGTTGTGTATATTCACTTTCCAGCTCCATTTTCTCTTTATCAGTAGCCATAGCATACACCACACAGCGATCACATTGATCCTATTTGGGCTTGAAGAATGAAATGTTAAATTCGGTGTTAAATATATCGCGGTATTGTCGTAAAGTTGCCACTTGTTGCCCGGAATGATTTTCTTGCATATAAGCTACATACAGTCTATGCATTTTGCAAATATTAAGACCTTCCTCTAAATACTTTTTATTTGAATTTTTGCGTATGTAGTGAGAAGGTACCACAGGAAACATTTTTATGTGGTCTCTCACGCTATTCAATATGTTCTCATTTAACTTGTGTGGTCTGTTTACATGCTTTCCTCTTGAGTCTTCTTTTACCATGCTGGTCTCTTCTATTCTACTTAGTGCTGTTGTTACCCACTGTTCCGATATTCCGTGCGTATTTAAAAACATTTTTTTACATACTTGTACATTTTTTCCCTCAATGAAAAAGTTATATTTTCTGCTAAAATGTCTTCTTGACTCACCCTTTTTACTAACTTTTTTATCTTCCAAAGTCACCAATTTTGCTATGTACTCCCATTGTTTTGTGTGATCTCCTATTTTCCAGAATAAATCAAATATTTCCCTTCTCTTTTGCTCAGTTACCTTTGTAGTGCATTTAGATCTACATTTTTCTGGACATGGATTTTCCATTTGTCGGGCTGGTATTAATTTCCCTTTTCTATTTCTGTGTTCTTGCCCTAAATTCAATTCTTTTTTAGCTTTGATGTCAATCCACCCACTTTCGTTTCGTACTCGCTTCCTAAAGTGTTTTTCTTTTTGTTGAATTTTCCGTTTTCTTCTAATAGTTGTTTCAGCAGGTGTTTGTTGAATTAAAAGGTTTGGCTGTGACATTTTTTCTCTGATGCTAGATAACGGTAGTAGTTCTTCTTTCTTTGGCTCTGACGATTCGACAGATTCTGCAATGTAGTCGGGATCCAAAACTGAATTATCAGAATCTTCATCAAATCTATAATCTGTCTGTAAACCTGCAGCATCTGAAAAAACATTGTTTTGCTTAGTATAAGTTCGAACTCAGTTTGCTTATTATGTGTCTAGTTATGTTTGCTACTAGATTCGAGTGATTATTCCAACTCTATTTACAAAATAAATGTGTTATGGCAATATAAATGTATGCAATGTAATAGTAAATCACCTTTTGACCAATTTAGTGACTAAATAAATAAACAGAACAGCAGATTACGGTTAAAATAAAAATATGATTTAAACAAGAGAACTTACCAGATTTTTGCAAGAAATTACTAGAGTTAAAATAACCTGATGGTCCAGGATTATCTTGGGGCAAACTCGGGAGTTCCAAGTTGTTAGGACTTCCTAGAAGTAACAGTATTAAAATAAAGAATACCATAATTTTGTAAATAATAAAATAGTAGTATATTCTACCCGGTTCCTGTAAATTCTAAATTACTTTGTCTAGGATTCTTGTCAATTTGCTCTGATGATTTCAGCAGCTCCAATATTTTTTTCCCTCTTGAACTCATAATAATAACACTTTAAAACAAAGTACATACGAACACAACACTCAATATTGCAACCTGCAACAACAGTGACAACTTAACCTCAAAACCGGTACACAATGAAATGGTAGTAAGTTTTACATTCCGACAATATTTACGTCGATTAATATAGTAACTCGACATACTATAGTCCTCATGGGAATTGAGCGACTGTTAGAGTATAGTTAATCAAGATAATATAGTATTCGTTGTATTTTACAACCACAAATGACTTACGTTATTTCATGGCAGCTTTTCTGGTTGCCTAACCTCTGCGTTTAGACATACTATATTTTTCCTCGGCGAAGCTATTCGTAAATACATGTGCTGCATTATAGTAACTCAAAAAACCCAAAAAATGAGTTACTATAGTCTTCGTTGTATGAGTCGACATGTTATATTTCTATAACACTAAAAAAAATACCTAACAAATACGTTAAAGTATTGAAGTATTTATTAAATATAGATTATAAAAAAATTAAAACTACAGATAACCTAATCTAATCCTTAAAAATTGATTCGATCAAAGCAGGGTTCACATCTTCATTATCTGTAAAAATAATAAAATTATAACACAAATATATGAGGCATAATATAAATTCTTACTTTCAAATTTTTGAAGAATCATTTTTCTTAAAATAATGCTTTGTTCTTTTTTTTCTTTTTCAAGAACAAAGAGTTCTTCTTCTTCACTTCTTTTTTCATCATTGTGTTTTATTTCCTGGTTTATTAATTTTTGTTTAAGTTTTTCTGTTTCACTTTTTTCTTTGTTTAAATTTTCCCTAGAATTTTTTAAAACAGGTCTCCTCCTTGAAGAGGGTGTTAAATTTGAAGAAACTGAGCTCCTAGTCCTATTTACTTCTGCTTTTTTTATTTCACCTGCTGCATGTGCAGATATGGAGCTTAGGGATTGAATTAAGTCAACTTGTGACAATGTTTCATTTAACACTTCATGAATTGGAAAGACGTATGACGACATTTCTGTTGAATTTCTTTCTGGTTATATTCCTCCTCTAATGTAAAAGTCGTTTCTGGTTCCATGACTGAAACAAGATAATATTTAAAACAAAGCAATGTATTTCAAATTGTCTTGCTTACCTATATTTTCGGGCATTGCGTCGCAATCAGGAACATTTTCAAGTCCTACACCTGCCCTTCCAATTAGTGATAACACCAGTTCCAGAATACTATTTTCTTTTGAACTGCTTGGTCCCCCTCCTGTACCAGTAATGTCTACCTTCATTTTACTTTTGTAAGTTTTGGCATCATATTTTAATTTGTTCCATACTTTTTTTAAACTATTTACATTTCTAAAATATTACAAATTAAAACCTTTTTTATAGAAAATTTCTAATATAGACTAACCTCCTAATTTGATTGCTGGAATTAAATTCTTTCTCCAACTTTACCCATGCACTCTCCTTTTTTTTATTAAAAAGAAAATCCGTCTTTTTACTTAAAATATCCCCATATCTCTGTAGCAAGTTCACTAATTTTAACTTTTCCTCTTCTGTGAAATTGGCACTTCTGATTCGTTTTTCGTCCATTTTTTCTCCGAATAAATATAAAGTATGAAATGAATATTTCAATAAGTAAAATTTTTCCACAAAAAACACAATATGAAAACTGATTCTAATACTTCGTGTAAGAGAACTAACTGAACAGTGAACAATGAAAACAACAAGTAAAAACAAAATTCGTAATTATAACAAACAATTGAGGTTATTTTTCTTCTTTTCTCACTTATTGCCAGAATATAACCTTCACCTATTCAGTTTATACGTTAAAATAAAACAGTGATACCAATTATACCCAGAAAACTAGGTATTTCCTAACTAAGGGTTTCTTAGGTTGGTGAAATTCGATTTGGGTAAGTATCGGAGTTAAGTATTTCCTAGCTTAGGTATTACTTAGGTAAGAACTACTTAAAAGCAAGTTGGTGAAATCGGGCATATGAGTTTAGCTGTCGCGTTCGAACTTCGATGAAAGAAGTCTACAATTTTTTTGACTTTTTTTTGCAAGTATTCTATATTTTTTAATGCATCTCTAACAAGCAAATTTATCGTATGGGCGAAACAAGGAATGTGAGCCCATGGGGTCAGTTTGATCGCTGCCACAATGTTTGCTGCGTTGTCTGAACTGATGGCATATATTTTCAATGAGATATTCCATTCATCAGTAACTCGTTTTAATTCGTGAGCTACATTTTCCGCAGTATGTCGTTCGTTATAGTTGAAACACGAAAGTAAACATCCATAAAATTTCCACTCCTTCGTTATGAAATGCGCCGTCACTGCCATATAGCCTTCCATGTTGATAGAGGTCCAGCCATCAGTACTTATCATGACATGTTCAGCAGTTTCCAGGAGTTTCTTCAGTTTTTGACATTTTTCTTCGTATTTTGCAGGCATAAGAGATTTGCTAAAAGTGGGTCTGCTGGGTAATACATATGATGGTTCCAATTCATTTACAAGCTTTCGAAATCCGCGATCTGTTACAATCGAAAATGGCTGTAAATCGGTTAAAATCATATTCAACACAAGATCATTGATTTTTTTCTGTCGAGATAACGGAATTGGCTTTGAAATAAATCCCTTTAAACTTGACTGTTTTTTAGTACGCACTAATGGTCCTTGTTTTTCTGTTTCATTAGAGGAAGCAGGCTGATCCATATCCATAGCCAATGTCGATGTTGATGGGCCTAAAAATAAAAAATATATTACCAACAATACGTGCACAATAACTTAACGACCCAATATATTCAGGTATTTTCGACATATTTTTTTCAAAAATTAGATTGCATACTATTTAAAGTGTGCATATTTAAAATTTACCTACCTTGTTCATGATTAATAGTTTCATTTTCCGTTTGCTTGATTTCCCTCCTTTCTCTTGTTTCATCTATGTCTATAGTAGGGTGTTTATTTTTCATATGCTTTCGTAAATTTGTTACTTTTGTAGGAATAAATGTTTTTGCAAATATTACACTTAGCTTTTTCATTGGAAATTGTACCAAAATGTAACCAAACGGCACTTCTTTTTTGCATATTCATTTTGATAAATAAATTGAAACTAATACTAATTTAGGTAAATAATTACAAAACAGAAGTATCTTAGTTCTCAACTTTGATCCACATCCACTCAAGACAAACAAATATTTCAAACTAACAGTAACAAGTAAATGATAAATAAATGATTATTGCCGACATGCCGACAAAGTACATAGCAGAGACAGAGATGCAGAGAATGTGTTTTGTGTTGCCTACGCCGACGAGTAACGAGTATTTCTAACAACAGGGAATCGTTACTTTCGGTATTGGACAAATACCCGTTACTTTGTAACGGGTAGGTACTTTTTTTACATCACTACAGGCTATACAAAAAAATTAGAAAGAAAATTTCTCTGAAATTAAAAATTAAACTGTATAGCCTGACAGTGATTCCCTACTGCATTCACTCTTAGCTTCTAATTAACAGGGCCCGTATTCTTGAAAACCAGGGAGTAGAACGATCGAGAGAAAGTAGGCGTGTTCCACACAAAAATTTTAAAAACTGTATTCTTGAAATAAAAGGAGTAGAACATTGCTCCCTGGGGAGCAATAAGTGCCTCTCTCGCTATTTAGCAATAGAACGCGTCAGGGAATGCCTCCATTAGTAACCTTAAATGTCAATTGTCACAATATTTGGTTTGTTTATTTTTTCATAAAATTTTGTTTTTGTCTTTAATTCGATTTTAGGCACAATTTATATTCAGTGGAATTTGCAATATTATTTAGTTAGTGATTCTTTGAGTACCTAATTGTGAAATTAATAATTTACTTGTACTTGTCTTATATTATACTGCCCCCATAGATGAGAACGCCCTATCTCCCAAAAACAAAATTTTACAGGAGAGCAGGATAACTGTTTTTTACATCTGCATCAAAGTTTTAATACTTATGAATGCTTTAGATGTGTACAAGTAGTTGTTTAAATATATAAAATATTGTATTCGTTTGATTTTTTTATTAAATGATTTCTTTTTCAGGAAAAAAGGAGATAGGGCTTTTTAAGTTAAAGTTGTGAGCTTTCTGGATGCTAATGAAAAGGCCCTAACTCCCTGCAGAGGAGTTAGGGCTTTTCATCATCATATTCATCTGTTATAAATATTAATACTTTGCAATAATAAACTTGTTTTTCTGTAGTCAATAATGTAACTCAACACTTTGCTTAAGAACGTACACTTTATTTTTACAATATTAGTATTAAATTATATTTTACTCTTACACTTTACTTTTTTTACTTTAGCTTATACAAAATAATACAAAATAACACAACGAATTGGCTTAAAACTTACACTTTACATTTAGTATTAGGCCTTCATTATAACTCACTGTTACACTTGATTATTTTTTTTTTCATTGGCTTATAATAAAATATACTTAACAACTTGTTTTTAAAGTGTTTTTTATTCGTCATTTGACAGTAAGTCTGGCTGGTCTGACTCTGGAAGACTTAAGCCCCCCTCAGACTATCAGTAATATTGACAGTATTAACAAATACTGTCAGTAAAACTGATAGTGTGAGGGCAAGTACTGATGTACTGTCAGTATACTGATTACATACTGAAATACTTTTGGCAACTCAAAAGTATTTCATCAATATTGTGGGCGTGGTCAGTATACTGATTGTATACTGATAGTGTGAGGGATGCACTGGCACTACTGACAGTATCTTATCAGTACAAAGCACGGAGCCATGGAAGAAGCACCTATCTCTACTTTGTGTACCGACGAAATATACGACGACTATGTCGATGAAAAATCGAAAAAAGAAGTAATGATCGAATTAATTCATAAATATCGTGATTTACCAGTGTTATGGAATAGTTCCCTCAAAGAATATAGCAACCGCGATAAAAAAAGGGACGCTTATATTGAGTTATGCAAAGTGTACCAAAACATAAATAAAAATGGGACACTTGAAGACTTAAAAAAAAAAATTAATACTATGAGGAGCAATTTTAGGAAGGAGTTGAAAAAAATTAAAAATTCAATCAGATCGGGTGCTGATGCTGAAGACGTGTATGTGCCGACTTCATGGATGTATGAGGAATTGAAATTTTTAGCTGATTGTAAAACTCCAGATAGCAGCAAAAGCACGGTTGTTGTAAAAAAAAACACAAGAGAGGTAAGAAAAATCATTTATTTACAATCTATTTATTTGAAATTTAAGAATTTATTACAATCTTTATAGTAGGTACCTAATTATAATATCATAAAGGCAGGACTGTGAAAAAAAACAGTTTTTTAAAACAAACATATTTTTTATTGGTTTAAACAGTTTAAAAAAAAACATGTAAACAGTATAGTAGGTATTAAAATGAGTGTTCATGTTTTTATTATATTGTTGGGTGCGGGTGCAGGCGGCATGGCAGGACGTGGACGCGATGTTTTAACTATCTCTGAACTATCTTTATTTGTAATCTCTCGCCTCTCCCCCTTCGACAATCTTTTTCATCAAATAGGTTCTGACATGTCGCGCCATGGATTTTTGATAGACAAAGATTTACATGACTGAAATATTTTTATAAGAAAATTTTTTTAATTTAGAATTACTTTTTATTAAAAATCAATGTTTAAAACAGTTTAAAAAAAACATGTTTAAATCAGTTTGCAGTTTTAGACACCCTGTTTTTAACGTCATGTTTTAAACTGTTTAAAACACATAATGTTTAAACCCTGAGCATAGGGTTTCATACCTATAACTATGAAAATTATGTACCTACTATGAAATAAAGTAATTATGTTTTTAAGTTAACTCTGTCATCTTGCCATGACACTCGTCCTATGCTGTTAAAATAATTTTTAAAACGGTCTCTGATGTCCTTAGCCGACCGTGACGCATTTTTACTTTTTCCTCGTTGCAAAGGAATAAGATTATGCTCGTCACCCAGTTTTTGTATCTCATCGTCACTCAGATTACGGATGTAATTCGTTTTTTTTTTAATTAAAAAGTTATGTAAATAACAGCACGTCAAAGTAATTAAGGTCGCTTTTTCAGGAGACAAAATAATTTTGTTCTGCAATACTGCAAACCTGTTCACTAGAATACCAAAGGCATTTTCAACTATTCTTCTCGCTCGGGATAGTCGATAGTTGAAAATCTAAATATCTTTAGTGAACACCACACGACTATAGGGTTTCATGAAATGCTCCCCTAGCTGAAAGGCGTCATCTGCCACGAATACGTATGGAAAAGTTTCACTTGTATTTGGTAACTCTGATGGAGGGGGAATGTTGAAGTTATTTTTTTCCAGATGTTCCCAAAAATCTGTATTAAATAAAACTCCCCCATCAGAAACTTTCCCGTTTGTACCCGCATCTGCCATTATAAATTCATAATTAGCATTTACAATTGCCATCAACACTATACTAAAAGTCCCTTTATAATTATAATATCTGGATCCTGAATTTTCTGGTTTTTTTATTTCTACGTGCTTCCCGTCAACGGCTCCAATACAATTCCAAAACTGCCATCGTGAGCCAAATTCGAACGCAACAGATTTCCACTCTTCCTCCGTCTGTGGGACCTGAAAAAAAATATTTGCCTACATTAATATGTTTCATTTTTGCAGGACGTTGCTGAAAGTGAGATTGAAGAAAGTCAGGTTGCTGAAAGGGAGGTTGCAATAAGTACACCACAACCTTCAGGTTCAAAAGTAAAAAAAGCAAAAGTTTCTCAAGAAAATCAAAACAAAGAACTTCTTTCCTTAGCGTGCAGTTTTTTATCTACAGATAAGGAAGACGATTATCCCATAACAAAGGTGTGGTCGAAAAAACTAAAAAACTTAGGACGAGAACAAAGGCTTTTAGCTGAAAAAGCAATTAATGATATTTTCTTTGAGGCTGAATTGGGAAATTTACAGAGAAACTCAGTACAAATAAATTGTTCATCATCGGCAAGCTTGGCATCACCACCAATAATGAATTATCAATCATCGGCAACTAATAGCTTGGCATCACCACCAATAATGAATTTCCAATCATCGGCAACTAATAGCTTGTCATCACCACCACCACCACCAGTCACTACCTTTCAGTCTTGGGGGACTTTACCAAGAGATATTTGTAGCCCAGAAGCCGATGCAACATATACATCAGTGCAGCAGCCGCCGGCGCCGGCGGCGACGGCGGTGCCTCTATACCCTCAGCCTCAGTCTTCAGATGTTCAAAATTACTTTCATAATTTTAAATAATATGAAAAGTAGTATTTTATTTTTAATAGTACTTTTGTACGTATTTGATATTGGTATGTAAACTCATTGTGTTTTGTTTTCACTGATAATTTTAATAAATTTTAAAAAAAAATGTAAAACTGTACTTACTTTAATATAGTCCTTCAAAACATGGCATATGGCTTTGCAGGTTTCCATTATTATTTCACTTATGGTCGTTGCTCCCATAATAACTGAAAATTTCATATCCTCAAATGTTCTGCCAGTTGCCAGGAACCGTAGTGTTACTGCCAACCTTTCATCCGCAGCTATTGCTGGTCTTAGATGAGTGTCTTTTTTTTTCAATATAAGGTGTTAACATTTTTAATAACTCATCGAACGTATCACTATTCATGCGGAAATAATTACGGTAGTCGTTAGGGTCACATTCTTTAACATAGTTTAAAAGGTTCAAGTGTCCAAACTCTTGTCTTTTTAACAACCATTTTTTCACCCAACGTCTTTTTTTTTTCTTTTTAAATTTTAAATTTGCTAAAATAATAGCAATACAAGCTTTCTCTTTATTATTCATTGCAGCCGCGATCTTTTCTCTCGCACTCAGAACACCCTCATCAACACCCAGTCGAGGCGACAAAAATGAAATAAAAAAATTTAAAAATTGACTGATCGAATATTGATGAACAAATACTGAAGGAATACTGAACGAATACTGAACAAATACTGATAATGTGAGGGCAACAGTCAAATTACTGTCAGTATCCCATCAGTACGGATACTGTCAATATTACTGATAGTCTGAGGGGGGCTTTAACCAAAACCCCCGGCGGTTAGCAGGCATGAGTGGGCAAAGCTTCTCTACAATGTCTTTCTTTTTAGCTTTGTTGAAACCTCGCACTTTGTTTATTCTATCAGGCATTGGAAATTTTTTCACACACTTAGCTTGGTCATAGTTTGTTGAGTACATGAGCGATGTTTTGCCCCGTTCAGCTGTTAATTTAACAATATCCTTGAGGTAGGGCATACTATCACCACGTGTTTTCAGCTTTTGTTTGGATGTGAAGTCCTTCCAAGCAAACAGATCATCACCACTAATTTCTTTAACATCAACTTTTCCCGCATTTGCTTTTTTTACACAGTTAACAAAGTCTTGGAAATCGCACACTTTTCCACTATGTTTCATACTTAGCTCAACTTGGTGGTGGAACGAGTCGGCTGCCATAAAAGTATGGCCTGGTTCAAAGTAAAAAATGTCAACTTTGTTAATTGAAATGTCGATGCAATAGTTCAGAAGGTACACAAAAAAGGTAAAAAGAGTCCAATTTTTATTCTGACTAGAACAATTGTCGAGCCAAATACAAATGTGATTGACATCTCTAAAATGGCAAAAGAAGGAGAAGAATGCATTTATGATATCTTCCTTTTTCCTTCCACTTACTGCCTCGTGCCATAATACTGCTAGAGGCCTATGCTTTGATTTTATGCCGACGGGTACAAAGCTTTCATTGAAAGCCACCATTCGTCTGGTGAAAATTACTTCCTTAAAAGTGTCCATCCTAGGGAGCATAATAACTTTTTGTAGATCAGCACAAAAAAACAAGGTATCTTCAGCAGAAGACTGCAGATTTGCATGTTCTTTATATAAATGTCTGGACTTTTCTGCCCGCTCAATATGGCTTTTCCAATAGATACAAGTCTCACAGTCTGGTGACAAATTTTCTTGGTTATGGTTGCTGTCATGTTCCTTGAACTTGTAGCACATGCCACATTCTTCGTGGCCCAGCTTAGTGAACGATATATTTAACTCATTAATAACCTTCCTGTAAAGATCATAAGAACAATCGCAAGATGTCTCACTTTTTACAAAATCATTGTACATTCTTTGAATCGTCACATCACTTGGGAGGTAACGGCGATTTGGTGCGTGCTCTCTTCGGTAATGAGCTACACTTGGGTTATAGCTTTCAATATGCGTAGTGATAATGTTTCTATCAATTTTTGTACGGTTAGGGTGTTTTCCTCTTTTGTCAGTTGAACATGACGCCATTCCAGTCATTATACTTTTGTCAATGGTTGTCAAAGAGTCGTAAACAACGGAGTTATTTTCTTTGGAAAACCCAAGCGTTGTAAGAAAGAACGTTTTGCACACTCTTATTCGTTCGCCTTCTGTGTCATTGAAAAAATAACGAAAAGAATTTTGTTTTGTTTCAGAATCAGAACGTCGCCTTTTTACTGGAAGTTTTGTGGCACATAATACAATAAAGTTCCGTCTTTCGGAAAAGTTTTTGTTCCAGAATTCGGTGTTACATTGGTTTCGCCAGTCTTCAGAAAACTTTGTGCTGCATTTGTATCGGCACTTGTTATCACAGGGATCACGTGTGGAATGATCGTCTTTTAACTTTTTAATTTGTTTTTGTGCTCGTTCGGTTGGATTGGTGCTTTTTTTCTTCCTTACTCTTTTAGTTCCTCTTTTTGTGACACCAAGATCTTCTCCTCCGTCTTCTTCTATTTCATTTACAATAATGTTTGGATTTGTCCCACTGTTTGCGTTTTCAGTTCCATTCAATGGCGGTTCATGTTCAGTGTGAGCCAGCTCTTCAAAAGGTGCAGGTTCAGCCAGCTCAATTACCCCCTGGGAATTTTCAGCGTCATCAATAAAAAACTCCATTTGTAGTGTATTTTCAACTTCAGATTGCTCATCCAACAATGTGTTTTCAGGTAGACCTTCCAAGTTTGAAGGAACAACATTCTCAAGTGTTGTAAAAGTCATTGCAGGGCTACTTTCATCGATTATGTTTTTATTATTTGTAACTAGAGTATCAGTTGATTCAAAAAGAGCCAGCACTGATTGCTGTCTACCGTTATCAAAAAACAACCCGTCTTCACTAATAGCATGGTATTCTACTTCTTTTTGTTGTAGGCCTACATCATTAAAGGTATTTTCCAGATCTTGATTGTTTAGAGGAAGGACTTGTAGTGTTGAAGTACTATCCCTTTCTTCATTAGTGTAGTTTTTCGAACAGAGAGGTGTGCTTGATTCAACAATGTTCAATTTTGATTGCTGCACGCCATTTACGAACAATCCGTCTTCTCTTCCGCCATTGTGTTGGGTTATGTTTGTTCCTTTTATAGAAACATTGTTTAGTTGTTGATTATCTTCAGACAGCATTGATAATATAAGCAATCCCCTTGATAAACTCTTCTTTGACATGTTTGTTTTATACATCGAACCTAAAAATAACACACTACTGTCAAAAGTTTTGTTAACGGTTAACTACCATAATGAGTTTTTGTAATACTCATTACATGTGCAGCACTTTATAACACATATTTTATAATTTTATAATACTATTTTGTGTAATAAATTATAAATTATTTTATACCAATACTTACATAGGAAAATACAGTGTATCATTACAAAGTGTGTTATTATAGGCTAAATAGTTTTGAATAGAACAGTGTTACTAACACAAAGTTTGTTGTTTTGAGGTTAAGCCATTTTGCAGTTCTAGGTCTAAAATCAACAAAAAATAAGTAAGTGGAGTATTACCTGAAGTGCTTTTTCAAAACAAGCAAAAGAAATATCTTCTTGTAACAAAATAAAACCACACTACTGTATTATAATTACTTCGCTAATTGTAATAATAATTAGAAACTTCCTCTCTAAAAGCATACACAACCTACAATATTCACAGTGAAGCAATGTAATTTACTGTTGTTGCTTGCAGTACTGCTGAATATTGCAGTTTAAAACGTAAACAAAACTGGAGTTGTTGGTGTAGTAGCAAAACAGCTGGTCAGTCACATTGACTGGTATGATAGAAGAATGCCCTAACTCCACTCTCCTGTGCTAAGAAAAAAGGCCCCAGATCCTTGACTCTTTGGGTTGGTCCGGCTTACTTGATGAATAAAGGCCCTAAGTACAAATCCACATGTATTTAGGGTGTTCTTACTTATTAATTGCTACATAGGGCCATCTTATATCAAAAACAACAGCAAACTGGAGTTAGGGCCAAAATAAAATACACAATAACTAACCTCTGAATTGGATTTAGGGCCTTTTAATGTCATAATGTATTTTTCCACAAAGAATTGAAAACTGCAAACAAAAAGCACTAAAATAAATTTGGGAGTTAGGGCCTTTTAACTTATGGGGGCAGTATACTGGTGAGTGGTTTTTCTTTAATTTTAAAATGAAGTTGATTTTAATGAACGCTTTTTGTAGTTTCTTTTATTTATACAATTCTTTTTTCTTCATATACCTACTTCATCTACAAAAGTAGAAATTATGGATTTGGCCGGTGCAGGTTTTATATGGCAAAATATAAACCAAGACATAGAGGATGCAGAAGAACAACTAGAACAAGCTCAACGAATTGTTATTCCAAAAACCAATCCTTTTAAGATTTCGGATAGAAAATTTATAAAAATGTTTCGTTTAACAAAAGAATTAGTAAGTATTCTCATAGAAATGTTAACTCCCTTTATAGAAGGACCTTCAAGGGCTTCTGCTATAACTAGAGAGAATAAGGTAAGGGTTAGAAGGATGATGAGTTCATAATTATGTTAACAGATTATTTGTTTTCATTTAAGGTTTTTGCAACATTAAGGTTTTTGGCAACTGGGAGTTACCAAGAAATCACAGGTTCCAATTATTTTGTGGGGTTAAGTCAAGCTAGCACTAGTCGCTGTATAAGGGAAGTATGTAATGCTTTAAATAACCCTGCAATTTTTAATGATTGGGTCAAATTTCCAAGGAATTTTGGAGAAATGGAGGACTTAAGGTAAAGGTGAGTTGGTACATTGAGTATAATAAATTTATCACAGTTCAATTTATTATTTTAGATTTTATGAAAAATATGAATTTCCAGGGATCGTTGGAGCTGTAGATTGTACACATGTTGCAATTCTTAGACCTACTATCCAGAATGAACAACAACCGGAACATGTATATGTGAACAGGAAATCTTACCATTCCATAAAATGTACAGTTGGTATGTATTAATTATTATTATTATTGCTGTTTTTACTGTAACAACTTATTTGTATGAAAAAGCAATATTTTTTTGTACTATTTTAGATATGTGATCCTTCATTAAGAATCTTAAATGTAAATGCCAGATTTCCAGGCAGTTGTCACGATTCGTTCATTTGGTCCCAGTCACAAGTGTCTAGAATATTGGAACAATTATACCGAAGAAATAGGCAGAATACTTTCTTTGTGATTGGAGATTCAGGTAAAGTAGTTCTTTGTTTTTATGTAATGTTTTCATTATTCTTATTTCATGAACCCTATTGTCAGTGACTAGTTAAAATTAGTTTTTACTGAATGCCTTTGTTACAACTCGAATTGACTTATTATCAAAAATGAATGACAGTTAAAATTAGTTTTAATTAGACAAAATGACTGGGTAAAACTGCTTCAACTCAGGTTAGAATGATTCTTATTGGTTTATTTATTGGGAATATTGGTTATGCTTAGGCAGATCTATGACAGAACATTTAGGTACTCCTTAAATTAACATTAGTATCAGCTTTTACGCTTTTACTACATTTTTTAAAGTAGTAGATAATAATATAAAATCTTATTTAATATATCATAAAAATATCAATAGTTAAGGGAATAAAATTTTTGTCTGCTTTTAATAACAGACATAACTTTTCCTTGCTAAACTAACAAATGAATCACTATTTTTAAAACATTTAAAGTGGCCAATTTAAAATAAATAACAATGAAAACTAAACACAACCCTATTTTAACCAATATTCTCAATAAATATAGTATTTGTCCAAGTTATGAAGATTGTAAAAATATTTTATAGGATATCCTACAAGGCCTTGGATTCTAACTCCAATTCCAAATCCTGTGACTCAAGAAGAAGAAAGATTCAATCCAAGATTTTGTTGCATACGGAGCATTATAGAAAGATGTAATGGTGTCTTGAAGAACCGTTTTCGGTGCCTTTTAAGGCACCGTGTTTTGCACTATTCACCAACATGGGCATCCATCATTATAAACGCTTGTTGTGTATTGCACAATATGTGCATAGAACATGCTGTTCCCGAACCTATAGAGGAAAAAGCAAATGAGGACATAGACTATGGAATCTATGCTAATAATGAACTGCCTCTAGACCATGGAAGAATAAATCCTGATCTTATAGCAGCTCGTCAGTTGCAGAGAAATATAATTAATAATCATTTTTTGAATTAATTTTTAAGTTGTTTCTATTATTATAAATAAATATTTTACTTTTACTGAAAGTTTTAATTAAGTTATTTATAAAAAAGCAATCAAAATAAGTTCAAAAATTTAATAGTACATTCTTCAATATAGAAATATTTGTTTTTTTTTATACATTTAACTAAAACAAATTTCTTCTTTTAAACTGTTTATTAAAATTTAACTAAAAACGAAACAATCTAAGTACCTACTACATTCATAAGTAAAAAAAAACATTCATCAAAATACTTCAATGAAAAAAAAATTTTGATTTAAAAAATAAAAGTAACTACATTTATATAAAATATTTAATGCAATAGAAAACTTAACTTTTAACAGAAAAAAAAATTAAACAAATTTTTTTACAGGGTGCCCCAATAAAAAATAGGTAATTTCAAAAACTTTTGAACCTAACGTTACAAATTTCCCTTGCATCTTTGGCAATTTGTGTAATTCCACTAGCTATTTCTTGAAGAGCAACCAGTTTTAAATCTCTGTACATTTTTTTATTGTTTATGTCAAGCTCCAGTAATGCCAATTTTCTATTTTGGTACATTCGGTCACTGTCTATTTTTTCTTTATTGAGGTTTAGGAACCTATCATTTTTTTCTAAAGATTTTTCTAGTCTCATACTTTTTGTTAGCCTTTTCGCTTTTTGCATAACAACAGTAGGCTCTACAATCTGTTGTAATGATTCATCGTGCCTTTTTTTCACATCTTCATTTATATAAGAGTGATCAAAATGTTCACTAACTTTTTCATTGTTATGTACATCTTCCACTTCTTCATTATTACATATATCTTCCATCTAAAAAAGAGGGTGTTGAAATTTTCCTTACAAAATAAATAAAAAATGAAGCATTTTCATTGGAGCATGTTACAATGAGTGATATAGTTAGAATAATTTTTTGGTATAATATTACTTACAGGTATGTCAAATTCTACTGCCGATTCAACTATGTTTTGGTCCCCAGTGATGGTCACTGTGGGAATTAGGTTTAAAATTTTTACATCGATGTCATCTGGATTGGGTGGTGGCACCAGAGGAGGGCCACCTCCTGTTCCTTCCATATAACGCTTTTCTCTAACAGCTCTGGCCTTACTATTTTTTTTTATGTCCACCCAGGTCTAAAATATTAAGAGATTTAGTTAAAAAAAAGTGTTACAAACTTATCTATGCCTAAATAATAGTTATTAAGAATGTTACAGTGTTTGGAAAACAATAGCCACAAAATATGGAAGGCTAGGAACATTTTAGAATAAAACAAATGAACATAAAACAAACAAGTGCTCTAATAATTTGCAATATGTCTTGGGAAAAAAATTAACTTTACTTTATCAAAGTTGCCTTTAGTCTTTGCTAATCCTATATTAAATTAAAAATATACTTACTTTTCTCCATTGGCGCCAATCTTTAGCAGGTCCTTGTGGCACACTGTTTAATTGGTTGGCTAGCTCCTGCCAATTTTTGGTCATAACTTCTTTCGTATATGTTGGGGTTAACTTTCCTACATACATTTCTTTTTTGTTGGAGATAAAATCCGCCATCAGTTCCTTTTGACTTTTAGTAATTGGTTGAGACTTTCTTTCCATAATGGTTAAATAACTTAGCCAACGCAAGTAGAAATAAAAGAAATTAAATCTCAAATCGCTCAAAATTACAAATTCCACAATACAACACAGTACCTACACTACTAGAGAAACTAAAAACAAAACTCAATCCATTGAATGCTAAAACTGAAAGTAAAAGTTAGGTTAGGTTTTAAAAAATAATATAAACAAAAATGGCTTTGAAGTCTGTCAAAAAATAGTACTTTGTGATTGGTTAGACAGTTTGGCAACATTGACAATCGTTCTCTTACGAAAAGCGTCAAATCTGCTCCCTCCCAACCGTTCAAGAATACGGATTTCTCACTGTCGAACCAGGGAGTAGAGCAAAGTCGAGAAGTACTCCCTAGGGAGCATTCTACTCTATCACCGTCAAGAATAAGTGTCCAGTGCTGTAGCTATAGTGGCACAGGAAGACAGTAACAAAACCTACACAGAACACGAGGCTAATAACCACATCACTTGATGACCGATGACACAGAAAGAAAAATCCTAACTTAATACTTAAAAATTGACCCTATTGATAAATTAACAAAATAGCTGAATATATTTAGAGTTTTTATCATAACCTAACCTATTATTTAAAAATTGGTGTAATCAGGGCAGGGTCCACATCTTCATTACCTATAAATTATAATAATGTAATATAAAGTTATAAAAAATGTATTCAAATCTACTTTGTAATTTTAATAATAGAATATTTCGAAGCTGGATGATTTGTTATTTTTTCTTTTTTTCCACTTCAAACAGCTCTTTCTCTTCTTCCCTTCTTTCCTCGGCATGTCTGATTTCCTGCTGTAAAGCTGTTTGTTTCAGTTTCTCTGTTTCCTTTTTTCTTCCTGTACCTGATCCCTTTTCGAAACTTTTATAATTGGAAGCAGGCGTTTTCGGGCCTAAGCTTAAATTATGTGCATTAGTTAATTCGAAAACAAATGAATTCTCAACTTGAGAGAAATCTTCAACAAAAGTTTCTGTGTCTACATTTTGAAGTTCACTATTTTCAATTTCTAAAAAGTTTTGTTCTTCTTGAACACCATCCATTTCTACAACTAAAAACATTTTTATATGAACGAAAGTATTAGAATAGAATATTACTTTCAAAGTATTTCATTTACCTTTATTTTCCTCGGGAAGGGAGTACAATCAGGAACATTTTGAATCCCTACTCCTGCTCTTCCAATTAAAGATAACACAAACTCAAAAATGCTGTTTTCTTTTTGGGAACTTGGTCCACCTCCTGTGCCCGTGATATTAACTTTAATTTTGCTTTTATAAGTTTTAGCCTCAAATTTAAGTTTGTTCCAAACTTTTTCAAACTATTTACATTCCTGAAATATTTCAAAAATAAAATTTCCTAATTTAATAACCATTCAAAACAATGATTTGGTTGTCCGAATTAAACTCTTTTTCTAATTTCGCCCAAGCTCTATCTTTTTTTTTATTAATTACAAAATCAGTTTTTTTGCTTAAAATGTCTCCATTTCTTTGCAATAAATGCAAGAGTTTAACTTTTTCCTCGTCAGTAAAATTTGCACTTCTGTTCCTTTTATCATTCATTATTATTGTTAACAAAAGACGTTTATTTATTTATTTTATTAAATTTAAATAAATTTAGTATAATATACCTGAAAAATGAATTATTTTCCCGAGTAATAAAAATAAATTAATTGTGGGATTCTGAGACCGTCTGTAACGTCTGTAAGCGAAATTCTGTAAAAGTTACAGGAAATGCAATTCCAACCCAATCTGTAAGCTACAGATTTCTTATAGATTCGTAAATATTTACAGACAGGAGATTTGTCACTGTAGTGGCTATAGGATGTCAAAAGTGAGGTTATGTGCAGTAATTTACTAAATTTTGTTTATTATTATATTTGTTTTTAATAGTATTTTTTTTAAATTGTGAATTTTAAGTGATTGTGAACTGTTAAGTAAAAAAATATAAATATGAATGGACATTTAAATCTTCTCGCCGGGATTCTGCTACAAGAGGATGAGAATCGGTTTGTACCTATATTTATTATTATATACACTACCCATATTTTTTTATAGAAATCATATGAGAATTCAGAGAAGACAACTAAGGGATCAATTAAATGCATTTGATATGCCAGACAGGCATTTTAAACAAATGTTTCGCTTAGATAAAAATTATGTTCATTTTGTGATTAATCAGTTAAGACCACATGTTGTGGAAAATAACTTTGGAATTCCTTTCGTAGTAAAAGTAAGAATAACGCATATCTAGTCTTACAATAAACTTAATTAAAATCTTTAGGTGTTCGCTACTCTTAACTTTTTAGCTACGGGTTCTTTTCAAAACTCCGTTGGCTCCAATGCTTGGGTAGCAATTAGCCAGACCTCTATGAGTAGAGTTATTTCTCAAGTTTGCGGATTAATAACACAAGTTTTAATGAGAACTTTTATAAAATTTCCCATAAATGAGGAGCAAAAAAATCTAATAAAACAAGGGTACCATTTATACTAAACAGTTTCGTTCAAAATGTATAATCTTTTTTTTTTAGATTTTATGTAAAATATAATTTTCGAGGAATTATAGGTGCTATTGATGGCACTCACGTAGAAATATTGGCACTATCAATGAATGATATTGAACACCCTCCATTTGTTTACATGAACAGGAAAGGAAAACATTCTATTAATGTCATGCTGGTAAATACTTAAGTTTAAGTACATTTTAGTTTTAATCATGTAAACATTTTTAGATATGTGATTCAAATTGTAAAATAATTGGATGTTCAGCTAGATATCCTGGATCGGCTCATGATGCAGCGATTTGGAGTACTAGCACAATTCGTGCACATTTACTCTCCAATTATTTAAGAGGAGATACAAGTTCCCGTTTAATTGGTAAATAAAAATAAAAAAATGTAGGTAATAGTAACAATTATAATATATGAACATATTTTTTTAGGAGACAGTGGATATCCATTGGAGCCTTGGTTATTCACGCCTTTTTTGAATCCTCGAAATGAAGATGAAGAAGCCTTTAATCGACTACTAGTATCAACCAGAAATATTATTGAGCGAACAAATGGTATTTTAAAAGGGAGATTTAGATGTCTTTCTAGGCATCGTACTTTACTGTATCATCCTAGAAAAGCTGCCAATATCATTTATACCTGTTGCATTTTACATAAAATTGCAATAGATGCAAATTTAGAAATACCGGAAGATGAAATTGAATACCCTGAAAATAATGGTAAACTAAAATAAATCAATGAGTTGGTTAAAAAATAATATTTTTTTTTTTTAGATATTATTAATCAACAAGAGGCACATCAAGAATATTTGAATCCTGGTAGAATTGCCAGAGAAAATTATATACTAGAAAATATAATAAATCAATAAATAATTTTTAAAAAAATATTTCAGTCTTTTATTAATAGGCAAAACATGAAACGTTGAAAATAAACTTAAAAAAACATTCTTAACTAAAAATAAATAAATAACATTCTTTAAAGTCTCTAACAATATTAATTAAGTATAGGTATTACGTCCTTCAAGATTTAGTGGATAATATGTTTAAAATTATTATTCAAAATCAAATTGAAAATCTGGATTTTGATATTTAAATTTTTCTATTTCAAATTTTAAATTTATTTTTTGTATCTTTAATTTTTCTTTTTTTAACTCTACATATTTTTCAGAAAATCTTTCCAATACATTATTCATTTCTTCACAATTTTTGTTTAGTATTTCGGTATTTTTTATTAAGTTTTCTGTTAGCACACCTAATGGCTTTGGCTTTTTATATTTATATTTTTTTTCTTCTTTATTCTCTTCATTGTCGTTAATAATACATATCGTTTCATAATTTGGAGTCGTTTCTTGCAAATTAGTATTTGTGAATGTAACAGTTTCATGGCTAATGCTGGGTTCGGAAACATTTGTTTCAACGACCATTATTTCTTCAGCCCCATCAATGCCTTCATACGCAGTCACATTGCTTGCCCCTGCTACGGCAACCATTCCCCAAACGCCGAGGGCTCTTTCTTCTAAATCATTTAAAGTAATATTACTTTGAGGTCCTCCACCAGTACCCATAGCATGGGCCTTCATTTTTCTATATTTAGCTCTGGTGCCATATTTCCAGTCCAAAAATCTCTAAAAAATACCCAGGGTAAAAACAAAAGTATAAATACAATTTGCTTACCTTTTTCCACTCTTCAATAGAAAGGGCGGGACCTGTTCCGCTTGCATTTAATTTGTCCGTTAGCTCTTTCCATTTATTATCTAAGTATTTAGGGTCTAGGGTAGGATTTATAACATTACTTCGGAAAACATAGTCGTTTTCCATATAATTAACATAGAGCTCCAATTGCTCTTGAGAGGTATTTTTGGTTCTTTTTCTTTTTGTACTTTGCGTTCTACAAAATATATGTTTTTATTTTTATTATTTATATTATTTCAGTAATATACTTACGCCATTCTCTTATATAAAAATATAATTAGTATTACATTAATATCACATTAACGAAATTTTATTTATTGTATTTTATTTTTGAGGTTATATTTTTCACATTATAAATAGGTGTGAAGTTGAAACCTATAAGTTAAACATCTGTAACATCAACTCTTACAGGTTTGGTTTCAGAATAGCAAATTTTATAAATCTGTAAATTTCACGTTACAGATTCTGTACCTTACAGATTCTGTAGCTTATAGATGAAATCTCAGAATCCCACCATAAGTTTAAAATATTTTTAGCGTCAATCTCACGTAAGGGGAGGGGGGTCCAGAAAATCTCACCTAAGGGGGGGGGGTCTAAACTGACCGAAAAAGAGCTCAAGTAATTAATGGATGCCCCCTTTGTTAATAATTTATGCAATGTGAATTACTTAGTTCTAATAAACAATGTTTTAGAAATAAGGCCATCCATACTACACTCAAGTCCAGTCACAAATGTATGTGACTGGAATGACAATATGTGATATTTTTGTCTATTCACCATTGAGAAATGCCAGTGTGGCTGTACATGTTAACCGTGATGAACAATTCACTGAAAAAATTATTTTGAAATGTGAACATTTTTACTTTAAGCATTATTTACAGAATGTTTTGAAGATAACCAAACTTATTGTATTGGTCTCCAGAAACGATCCTTTACAGGAAAAAACATCTCAAATTTATTCTAACTTATGATTTATAATATCATTCTCTCTTTTCTTCTCACCCAAAGTGTCCCAAAGATAAATCAATAAATGATTAAGTAAATAAGTTAACAAAGTGATAACTAAAGGTAAATAATAATATAGTACTACAATAATATTTAAGTAATAGTTTAAATCTGTAAATACTTTATAAATAAAAAACATGTTATTGTAATAAGCTTGATTTTATTAACATTTTACAACAGTATTACTCTTAGAGAATATTGGAGTCTGTAAATTTACTAAAACACAACATACATGTAAAATATCATCAATATAATTAAATTAATTATTTCGAATTTTGTGAAGAACGCGGTATATTCTTAATCTTTGCATAATGCTTTCCACATGAATTCTTACTCGAGCAATATCATAAGTCCTTTCAGTTTCTTCTTGAGAGAATTCTTTTTTCTTTGACAAAAATGGAGGCATAACAATTCTAATTTCTTGGCCGCTTTGATCTAGAACTTGATTAATTGCAGGAAAACCTCTATCTGCTAAAACTACATCTCCAGCTTCTAGAAGATGAATTAAACCAGATTCTACTCTTATTTGTGAGTCTGTTTTTCTCCCACCCGCTACTTTGGATTTGAATGAAATAAATCCTCCGGGAGTAATTCCTATAAGAACTTTTGCAGTGAAACCTTTTTTGTAATGGGAGTAACAAGCAACACGATCATCAACTGCTGATGGTACTTCTATTCTGAATTCAGTGCAGTCAATAATTACTCTTGTATTGGTGTAATCTGGACTGAAACACTCTGGCATTGTTCTGTGTATTGCAGCCCTAGTAGGCCAAAATACCAAATTAGCAGATGCAGAAGCTAAATTTTTTAAGATCGAATGAAAAATTCGCGAGATAGTTGTTCTGTGTTTACCAAATAACACGCTCAATGCCGAAAATGTTAAGCCAGTTTTAATTTTCATTAAAAATATTAGGAGCCGGTCTTTAATTGAAACTGTACATTTTGTCACAGTTAATTTGGTTAGTAAAAAATTGAAATCATTGTATGACACGCAGTTCATAGTCATTTTTTATTGATGAGATACCAGCAAATTCTCGGCTTGTAGTTTCAGTAGACTGGTCTTGAAATGATTTTTTGTTGGTGGAACAGCTTTTATCTTTTTTCTGGGAATAGTTGTTGTTACAATTTTTGTATTTGATGCAATATCTACTTGAATTTCTGCATCACAGTGATCAGTGTAAATAAAACTATTGCAAATAAAGATTGTTTCCCTTAAATTAATTTCAGAAAAGATATTAACTTGACATCCTTGATTCGCCAGAAGTGGTTGATTTTGATTTCCTATTTCCATTATTATTTAATTTGATGTGGTATCCGAGACTTCCGAGATATCTGATGCAGGTTTTGTGGTTTTTCGTTTAATCAGGCGTGTATATCTAGCTTGTACATGTGACTCGTTAACCTTCCTCTTTCGATATACTTTAGGTAGTATCATGGGAACATAACGTGGACTGCTTGCGCGTCTGATTTTTTTGTCTCCTATGAAATGTTCACTGCATATTTTGTCGTCGGGTTTTGGATGCCATGGCGATCCATCATCACTATACAACAAACAATAATGCAATAATTAGTAAATATCCTATAACATTATTTAAATTAATATTGTAGGCAATTGTATTTAAGGTTATGTCCAACATCACTTACTTTTTTCTTTTCACTGCAGCTATCCATTTAATTCTTTGATCTATTTTCCACGGTGCTCTTGGAAAAATATAGAATTTACACTGACTATTTCCACTGGTATTTTTGCAGTTTATAACACAACAAGAATAATGGCCCATTTCCAAAATAGCGTTTGACAAGTTTCACTAGCCCCTTTTGTTACACAATTCTGCCACACCGTGCGCTGCCATCGCTTACTATATCCCTTCCATACACTTCGCTCGTACTCAATAAAAATTATTCGATTGAATATTTGGTGTATTGTTTGGAAAATTGTTAGGGTTTAAATTAGTTCTTTAAGGAATTTGGGTTTGAAGATGTTGGTTGCGATTAATACCATTTGAATTATTTTTACTTATTGGATAATTATTCCTATCGTGTGCATTACCATACATTTTCTCAAAATTTTCGTATTCTGCTACGTATGCCATAGCACCTTCTAAAGAATCAGGTTTCCTTAAATGCATATTATTTTTCAAAATGCCATTGCATCCAACAATAAAAGTATTTAACGCGGTTTTATTGTAATGATTTATTTGACAATCTTTATCTGTTGCAGATATTCTTTGTACAACACTACCTCTAATAAGTTGTAGCCTACTACCAAAATTGATTAAATGTTCACCCTTAAGAAGTCTACTTCTAGTTAGCTCTTGGATAAGACAATCTAAATCACGTCTATCCGCAAAATATTGAATTAAGGCAGTTTTTAATTTATGCCATGAATATAACTCTACTCTATTCCCTACCATAAATTGTGCTCTACCTTCTAATTTACCTTGTATGCACTCAAATTTATGTGAATTTAATTATTCATACTTATAAGGAACATAAGTATTGATTAGTTTTTCACATTTAAAAATAAATTGACTAAAATAATCTACATTACCATCGAATGGTTTTAAATTATGAATCTTTTTTTGATGTTAAAATGTTTCAATTGTATTTTAAAACATTATCAAACTCTCTGTACAATATTATTGGAATTTCACGTATAAGGAAAAATGATGTAAATTACTTAAACATGTATTGAACAAAAATGTAAGATGAAAAGAAATACAAAGAAAAAAATATACTGTCTTTAAACTCAATGTCTAAATGTAACCAGTAAGTGTTAAGTCACAAATCTTATCTCGAACATTCCACATCTGCTTGGCATCACACCCAAAAACCTCGCGCACCCCGTTGCAGTTGCGCAATGAGTTCAACCCTCCGAGTGCAAATACAGGGCCGTGCCTAGCACCATTGTGTAAAGAACTAAACATAAGCCGCCCCCTTTGAACGCTATAACGGGGTTCAATCAGTTAACAACAATGAGAGCTAATTCTGTTGAGGTAACACACAAAGCTTTACAGCCGGACGTTTATAAGTAGCGAATTTTGTTTTTAACGTGACAGTACGAGTGATATTGTCATTGCCCATATGTAACTCAGTTACTCGACCTAAAGTCCACTTAAGAGGTTCAAAACCATCTTCTTTCACTAACACGAATGATCCAATGATCCGAACTTGAACGCTGCTTCCATTTAAAACGCTGTTGTAGTGATGAAATGTATTCTTTGGACCATCTTGTCCAGTAACTTTGTAGAATTTGTTGTATCCTTTGAAATCGACGTAGTAAGTTTTGCTTGATATCATACAACTGGTGATCGGGTACTGAAGTAAGGGGTGATCCAATCAGGAAGTGCGCAGGGGTAAGCGGAAGTAGGTCAGAAGGATCATCAGACATAGGGCAAATTGGTCTAGAGTTTAAGCAAGCTTCGATTTGACATAAAACAGTTAAGAATTCCTCATATGAAAGAACGGTATGACCAATAACTCTTTTTAAATGGTACTTTACAGATTTAACGCCCGCTTCTTCCCAAATTCCTCCAAAATGAGGAGAACGTGGAGGTATGAATTTCCATTCAATACCCTCGGACGATAAAGAATTACGAATTATAGAATTATTATTACTCTTAAGAAAACGGACAGGACAGAGTTGGATGCCGTTTAATCCATACTACCTAAAATCCAAAAAGGGACGGTACGAGTTGGATGCGAAGTACTTTCTAAGAATTAAATTTATATTTTCACAAGTATCCAGCATTGTTGCCACAATGTCCAAAAATAGAAAGAATACACTGATTTTAAAGTTTAAAAGTACTGCTAAAAATTGGTGTATGTTTATATGGGAATTATAATAACACTTATTATAATGACTATGAAATGATTCACATGCATTAGTTGTCCTAGATAGGGCAGAAGAATGTGGTGGAAATTTGAGTTCTTCTGATTTATAATTATATCTACTAAGTAATCACAAAATTTGTTTTTTTTTCATTGTCTGGTTTAATTTCAACAAAATCAATTGCAAAACATTCGCCTACGTCTTCTGAATGTAAAAATGGTAACCCGAAAAGAGATTTTAAAAAACTGTATTCTTAGTTTTAAAGTTATTTTTTAACTGGTAGTCAGGTGACAGTCCCAGCTCTTGTATTTTTATGTACCAGGATTGGCTTAGGTGAAAACGACATCCCTTGATCTGGCTTTCAGGAAAGACTAACTTTATTTATGAATTGCAGGTTCAAAATCTGCTGTGATAGGTTAGGTGAAAAATGTAAATCGCATTTTAGACATTCTTCTTTAATGTATTTAAAAACTAACTTATATAAAGTACGGCATTTATCGGACAGTAAACAAAAAATCAAAGGAATGTAATGGCCATTTTGTAGACCATGTATGGTAAATAATTGTAAAAAATACTTCGGGTGATATTGAAAGGTTCCTTCAACGTATAAATCGTATCAACGTGTTGATTCGTCAATTCCTTATCTATTAGTTTAAGAGGTTTTTCGCTGATATTACTTACAGATTCTTTTATTTACTTTATCACTTAACATTTGTCTGTTAGTAATACTTTCTAAAGTTTTTTCGTGGTTGTGGTCCATTTGCACATCAACAATAGAATCTACATTTCCTTCAGTCTTGACATACGCCTTACATGCTGTTTTTCTCGAAATAGAACTATTCACTCGTAAATGATAACATTTCATAATCCAAATAACAGAAAAACAAATTATTTAGATAATTAAATCAGGTAGTTCAAAATACGATTTATTCTAAATTAGTTATAAGTTTAAAGGTATGGCAACAATGGAAATGATTTATTAAAAATTTTATAATATTTCTCAAAAACCCATTTAATCCCAACGGCATCCAACTCGGATCCTTTTAATGCAGGTGTCAATAGGCCGCATCCAATTCGACTCTGCCAAAGAAAACTGATTATCTCATTTTTGGCACCTACAACAGTACTGCCATTATCAGAAAGGATAGAAGTACATTTACCGCGTCGCGATACAAATCGTCGCAAAGCTGCAAGAAAACACTCAGTTGTCAAGCTGCTCACAACTTCCAGGTGTATTGCCTTTGTGGTAGGACAAATAAAGAGCGCTACGTAACCTTTCACGGATTTATAATTACGTTTTACGCGATCTTTAAGAAGAAAAGGCCCAGCATAGTCGAGGCCACAGTGGGAGAAGGGTCTTGATGGAGTTAGACGCAAGGCAGGCAAATTTCCCATTAAGTAACCTTCAAGTTTTGGAGCTGCCTTGAAACACGTGACACAATCACGAACAATTTTTTGAGTAGCATAACGTCCATTAAAAGGTCAAAATTGTTCTCGAATGGAGGCTAAGAGTAATTGGGGACCAGCGTGTCGCAAAGAAAGATGTATTAGAACGTAAAAGTATTGTAGTAAAATGATGTTTTTGAGGAAGGACTATTGGATGTTTTTTGTCATAAGGCATATCGGCATTTTTTAGGCGACCACCAACTCGAATTATATTATTTTGATCAAAAAAAGGATTCAGCGTAAGCAATCTACTTTTAGGGTCTACTGTTCCAAACTTCTGAAGATGTGCGAAGTCATCAAAAAAGGCTTGATGTTGAACGATTAGAATTGAAACGTTTAATGCTCTATCTAACTCGTTGCAAGATAAATGATCAAATGTCCTAGAGCAGTGGTACGCAAACTATTTCCATTACCGACTCCCCATTTTGTATAAAATTTTGTCGCGACCCAAGGATAGACAGTAGACGTTTTAATCGTCAACGTAGTTGAAGTGAAATTCTTTGTGGTTGCGCTTATGCTTCTGCCTTTAGAGGCCTGACTAAATAAAACATAATTTTAAGAAACTGTTTTATTTATGCATGTGGGTATAATTATTTTTTTAATAACATCTACTTTTAAGAAACTTTAATTATACCAATTTAATGTGAGGTGGTATGCGCTTGCAAAGAGCTCATGATTGCTTCCATGTTTGGATCTGTATTGGAAATCGCAATCTGTAAGTCATCCTCTGGATCCAATCGTGATCGATATTTTGTTTTAATGGCAACCAACTTTGAAAAGCCGGTCTCACATAAGTAGGTCGATGCAAACTGAATCAAAATATTGATAGCCTTTTTCTTCAAATCAACATATTGGTTTCCAATAGATAACCAAAAAGTCAGAGACTTGAATTGAATTCGCAGTGTTTCGTCGCTTGAAAGATCAATTAACTGTTCTTTTTCATTTAAAGGTATATTGGAATTAAAAATATCAAACGAAAATGGATCACGAATACAACCTAATTCATTATCTGAAATTTTTTCAAACCTTTTTGAAAAGTTTTCTCTCAATTTTATCATTTCATGGGAAATGATGTTTTTAATTAATAAGGAATCTATACTGTTTTCTTTGATAAATTCTGAAAAGCACGGGAACATGTCTGTGTTGTCTTTGTTCAATTCTCCTTGCCAAAGTATCAGCTTATTTTTAAAAGCTTCAATTTTACTGCTCAATGATAAAATGTTTGTATTCTCTCCCTGTAAACTCAAATTCAAATCGTTAAGTTTTTCGAAAATGTCAACCATGTAACTGAGTTTTCCGAGCCAATCTTCCTTAATGAATAAACTTGCCGATATATGTTTCTTTTCTGTCAAAAAAATGTAAACTTCGTTTCTCAAATCGAAAATACGCCGTAGTATTTTGCCGCGTGAGAGCCATCTGACTTCGGTATGTAGTAATAATAATTATTTTATTTTAAAAACAAAATGTTATAAGCCATAATTCCTAAACTATGTCTGGATACCAACTTTTAAATTTTGAATTGTTATTTTTTTTTAATTTTGTTTCTTTATAAGCATGTACAATCTTAAGGTTAAGTGGTAGAGCAACTTTTATGGTGCTTAATGCCCCATAAAAGCTGAACTTCGCCTTTTATTTTCAATTTTTAATTAATCTGTTAATTTAGTTCACTGTAACATTTATATTTATATTTTGAAAATAATAAAGACAATTATTATTATTATTATTATTATTATTAATGTTTCATACACAGAACCCATCTCATTACAGAGTATTGAAAAGAGACGACTGTTTAAGCGTTGCTTTTAATGTAATTAATTACAGTAACATCATCCTGTAATACATTGTGCAATTCTTCATCAATGTCCTTTGCAACAAGAGCCTGCCTATATATCATGCAATGGTTGAATATTATATGGGGGGCAATTTTCATTATTAACCCTTTTAGTCCATTATTACTACCTGTAAGTGCTGCAGCACCATCAGTGCAGACCGCGACACAGTGAGTCCAGGAAAAGTCACTTGCGTCAAAATATCTATTAATAATTTCGAATATTTTCTCTCCAGTTGTTTTTGTTTCTACTTTTTTACAACATAAAAAATCCTCTGACAAGTCTCCTTCAAAAACGTACTTCACGTAAACAATTGGGATCTGACATATTCACTCCTGACCTCTGGTGGAGAAAATAAAAAATAGCTTATGACAGCGGTGTGAAGTTAGCAGTCAAGGTTATACGTCAAAAAACCCGAATCTTCCCGACGGTCCAGTGGCGCGGTAGATATACGAAAATCAAAAATAATAATATTTCTTAATTTGTTCCTAATGAATCTGTGATTAAGCAAACGAACACGATAGAAATGAAGTGTCTGTTCTCATTTCAACCCGAAAACCTCAACAGTTAATGCATTTATACCATTTATACGTGAAATATTAAATATACATACAATATTGAATTCCCAGAAACGGCTGATAATTAATTAGGACGGGTTCCCCTTAATCGATTTTCACGAAAATTTTCACACTTATGTGGAATTTAATAAAGAATCGAATGGTAATAGTGCCATTTCTTGATCAATTATTCCAGGGGGTAAAAATAGGGAATGTTCGTTAAAGTGTCGGATTCCCATAAACGGCTAATAATTAATTAGGACGGGTTCCCCTTAATCGATTTTCACGAAAATTTTCACACTTATGTGGAATTCAATAAAGAATCGAATGGTGATAGTGCCATTTCTTGATCAATTATTCTAGGGGGTAAAAATGGGGAATTTTCGTTGAAGTGTAGAATTCCCAGAAACGGCTGATAATTAATTAGGAAGGGTTCCCCTTAATCGATTTTCACGAAAATTTTCACATTTATGTGGAATTTAATAAAGAATCGAATGGTGATAGTGCCATTTCTTGATCAATTATTCCAGTGGGTAAAAATAGGGAATGTTCGTTGAAGTGTCGGATTCCCATAAACGGCTAATAATTAATTAGGACGGGTTCCACTAAATCGATTTTCACGAAAATTTTCACACTTATCTGGAATTTAATAAAGAATCGAATGGTGATAGTGCCATTTCTTGATCAATTATTCCAGGGAGTAAAAATGGGGAATGTTCGTTGAAGTGTCGGATTCCCATAAACGGCTGATAATTAATTAGGACAGGTTCCCCTTAATCGATTACTACGAAAATTTTCACACTCATGTGAAATTTAATGAAGAATCGAATGGTGATAGTGCCATTTCTTGATCAATTATTCCAGGGGGTAAAAATGGGAAATGTTCGTGGAAGTGTCGGATTCCCATAAACGGCTGATAATTAATTAGGGCGGGTTCCCCTTAATCGATTTTCACGAAAATTTTCACACTTATGTGGAATTTAATAAAGAATCGAATGGTGATAGTGCCATTTCTTGATCAATTATTCCAGTGGGTAAAAATAGGGAATGTTCGTTGAAGTGTCGGATTCCCATAAACGGCTAATAATTAATTAGGACGGGTTCCCCTAAATCGATTTTCACTAAAATTTTCACACTTATGTGGAATTTAATAAAGAATCGAATGGTGATAGTGCCATTTCTTGATCAATTATTCCAGGGAGTAAAAATGGGGAGTGTTCGTTGAAGTGTCGGATTCCCATAAACGGCTGATAATTAATTAGGGCGGGTTCCCCTTAATCGATTTTCATGAAAATTTTCACACTTATGTGGAATTTAATAAAGAATCGAATGGTGATAGTGCCATTTCTTGATCAATTATTCCAGGGGGTAAAAATGGGGAATGTTCGTTGAAGTGTCGGATTCCCATAAACGGCTGATAATTAATTAGGACAGGTTCCCCTTAATCGATTACCACGAAAATTTTCACACTCATGTGAAATTTAATAAAGAATCGAATAGTGCCATTTCTTGATCAATTATTCTAGGGGGTAAAAATGCGGGACGTTCGACACCTTTGATCATTAGACATTCTGTATAATTCTTGAGAGATGCTGTGTACACGATGTGAAGATCAAGGAAGAAATAAAAGATTTTGTATAATCGTGTAACAATAAATTTCTACACGATTATACAAAATCTTTCATTTCTTCCTTGATTCTGTATAATATTATTTAGAAAGGTTTTCAATAAAACAAAACAAAAACTGATACGAACTGTATTTTGCTTTCAGAAACAAGACCGTTTAACAAATATCGAACACATCTTGCTTTCAAGGTATAAAAAACCAATGCATTCCCTGAAGACAGTCATATTTTAGGCGATTCTGCTTATGAAATACATCAGCACTTACTTACTCCTTATCGAGATAATGGGCATTTAAGTGAGAAACAGAAAAAATATAATTATCGTCAATCAGCTGCTCGAGTTACTGTTGAAAGATGCATCGGATTATTGAAAGGACGAATGAGGAGCTTATTGAATTGTCTACCAATGACAAGAGTAGATTTAATGGCAGAGTATATTATTGCATGTTGCGTAATTCATAACATCTGTACTTTACGAGAGGATGAATTAATTGTTATCACTATACCCGAACCTAATGACGGAAATAATGGTAACAATCCACGTGAAGTAAGACGCAATGCAGGAATTTTGAAAAGAGATGTTATAATGAATTCTCTGTAATAATTATGATGATAAATTGTAAACTATGTTGTACAAAATCTACATTTTTAAATATTAAAATTAATTAATTGTAAAAAAATACTGTTTGAGCTACTAGTAGTACCAAAATCAACTGCTAATACTCAAGAATTGTACAAAATCTAAATTTTTAAATATTAAACTTTACTAATTGTAAAAACATGAAATGTACTTTTTGGTTTAATAAAAAAATACTAAGTATTCGTAAAAACGTCATAAGCTAATTTATACGTAGAATTTAACAGTTTAAAACTTTTTTTCAATAGAATGTGAAATTATCAAAACTTATTTTTAACTAGTAAATAAAATTTTTCATCCATCTCCATTCGCTCTTTATGTCTTTTATTTTTTTGTTGTTCGTGTTCTTCTTTTTGCTTCAGTCTTTTTCCTAATAAAGTGGCAATTGGTGTCTTATTTGACTCTGAAATGAAATTTCATTTTTTACAATATTTTAGTGAAATAAAGCTGTCAGACGGAATTAACTTACTTATTGAACAACCACTATCAGATCCTCCTATATTATCATTATTTTCTAATTGTTTTTTAGATAAACCTGTCGATGATGCAACGGCAACTGGATCACACCAAGCTTTTTTGGAAAAAATTTCTTCCATTATCTAATAAAAATTTATGATACATTACGATAATTATAAAGAAATATTGTCTGTATCATTATCAAGAAATTCGCTACATGTTAAATTAGGAAGAATATTAAAGAGTTTATACGAACATTAAAAAACTGCCAAGTCCTCCTGTCATTTCCCGATTTACTATTATGATCTTTTATAGATTTATAAGACTTTTTTAAGCTGCGTAGCTTAGAAGAACATTGTGGTCCAGTCACATCGTATCCTTGTACCTTCAAGTCTTTGGCAACTTTTTCCCAAACTTTCTTTTGGGATAATTTTCCACTATTAAAGTCTTTTTCCATCGTTCTATACGACTCTAATAATAACAACACACAAGGTGTACTCCACCTGTATATAGAAGCTGAAATATAAACAAATGCAATTACAAAGTTAATTAACTCCGTCACATACTACATATATAATAATTAATCATTTTTTATGAATACCTTCACTTTCTTGAGTTTCAGAGTTGGAACAATTAGTATCATCTGTATTGAGGAATTCTTCATTAATACAATGATCTGTGCCATCATCAGAAACTTGAACATCTTCTTCAGCATAATCAGCGGACGTTGATGTTTGCTGTTGTTCCTTTAAAGCGTTGTTTAAAAGTTGTGTCGCAAATTCCGTATCTATAATAAAAATAAAACTTCCATGAGCGTAATTTTAAATATTTGTCATAATTTTTTCAATAAAAAAAATCACAAATTTTTAAACGTCGCTAACTAACTTAGTTTTCATTCATAAAGCTAGGTTATGTTATTGGCAATCAAGGGAAAATGTATATATTTGTATACATTATAAGCTGTAATTAATTTTTTTAAACTTGTCTTATAAAATTACACTTACCTGTGGAGGCACGTTGAGCATCCGCTGCAGAAACAAGCAAATCCATTAAAATATCTCTTTCCGCATTATATAGTGTCAGTTTCACGGTCGCCATTTTTGTTGGTTTTTGTTTTGAAAGCGCGGCTAATTTTCTCAACGCTCACGCCGACCCACCTCTTGAGATGGGTCGTTGTGAGCTTCGCGTGAGCGTTAGTCATGACGTCATGAGAGACGTTTTCGCCTCGACCACAACGACCGCGGTCGTTATGTGGAACGACTAAAGGAGCATTTTGATCGTTGTGAGCGCTTAGTGGAACGCACCCTTTATAGTTTGAATTTAGTCAACAAAGTTATAAACCACTGGCGCGCTCGATTCTACGGCATCGCAGTGTATCCCAATAGAAGAAATTATGTAAAATATTGGAAATAAGCGAAACCGGGCTACCAATGAAATCATTATCGGCGATTATCTTCGTCACGGATATTCGCCAAAATATTTCTTTGACTAAGCATCTCTACTGTATCTCCATTGTTATTTCGAAGTGTACAGGGTGAATAAACGGAAAAATAATAGAAACAACGTATTTTCTCGTAGAAATTCTAATATAGCGTTCAGAATTTCGTTGACCACTCGGTACGAGTATTTTGGGGATTTGCATGTATAATGCAAATGAAGTGAGGTATCACGTATTTCGGAATGGAATATACTAAAATCGATCCGTCCAGGAATTTCGTTTGAGTTTGTTAATGGGTCAAATCGGTTCAGTGGTTTGGGTGTGGTATTCTGCTACAGTTCTGCAGGTGAGGTTATTTTACTTCAAAAAAATTTCAGTTTTTTTGTATTTTCTCAAAAATGAAACATACGAGTTTAATTAAACTTTCTGAAAATGTAGTACTATTAAGTACCTCAGTACTGATATTGTATGTGAGATATTCCAAAAAATTCCATGAAAAAAATTATTAATTTTTTTCTACTAAAAATAATATTTTTCGTCCCCCTCTCGTATAATTTCGGTTTGATTTCGATAGACGACACACTATTCGAAAGATAAAATTTCGCTCTACAGCTTTTATTTGAAACATTTTTTTTCTGAAATATAACACAAAAAAGTTATGAATTATTTATATTTTTGTTGTACGTGCGATTTGAAAGAGTTCGCGAGCAGCGAAGCGGCGAGCATGTTTAACAAACCCAAAATGGGTAAGGAAAGTTGTGTGCGTGTACCACACCAGATTTTTATTTTAATCCGGAATATGTAACATATGAAAAACATGTAAAAGGAACGGAAAATTTTTATTGTTGAAGATATGCGTTGAAGAATTTTTTGAGGTAGTTAGGTACTGTGAAAGAGTGATAACAGCTATTTGCCTTTGTGATCTACTCCGTACTTAATGCATAATACACAAATATCTTACTTCATGAAGTAATCTTCACTTATTCCTTTATGAAGTAGGTTACATTTAGGCTCCACAAATCGCAAACAGTACCGACAACGAAGCGCTATATGTTTTTCATTTTCCAGTATTTCCCTACCACATACCAAACAAAGGTTCGTGACATCGGTAGATTGTTCGAGCAAGAGTGTTCTTAAATGTTTCCTGTATTTCGGGCAATCAAGAACTGTTGTGAGATCCGAATTGTTTATCAGGCATTCGAAAAATTTAATGCAAAAACACCGCAATTGTCTGTATCTTGCTGTATGGCGTGATTGTATTTTCTTATTGTGAATTTGTGATTAACAAATAAACGATAATTCGTTTTGTTTGAAACCTTTAAAAACTTCACAAATTCGTTCAAAAACAATATTGCAGCGTCACTTGCATGACAAAAAACCCGCCTGCATGGATAGCTACAACTAAAAATCAATTGAAAGACTTTTTCGTTTGAGAAACGCTTCCAGTTCATGAAACTTACTCCCATCGGTATTATTATAAATTACCATCATTGATTTTAACATGGACCACTTAGTCCACAGGGAATTAGGACTGTACGATTCAGACTGTAATAAAAGTAAATCAATATCACTTATGCTAGAACGTGGAAGAATAAACACAAACCATGTCTTGAAAGTACACCAACATTATGGTTTCAGTTATATTTTTCTTTTCAATACGGTTAACTTTCAGCCACTGTAGAAACTTGTCATATTCTTTTTTATATTTTGTCGGTATTAGTACAGCACGAGCTTTCTCAGCTTTTTGTAATAAATCGCCTGAAATCTCACTTTTCTCCATGTTTTCATTCATTTTTACAAATTAATGAATTTGACAAATTTTTATTTACAAATTTGTCAGTCGATATATCCATAGTAATCATGCCTACTTAATTATTAAAAAACGTTGGTTTAATTTTAAAAACCAGAAAATTTTGGTTTTCACATTTAATTAGTATGAAATAAAATTATTTATCTATCACGTGAGTTATTGGATGTTAATAATCTCGTGCAACTTAACAATCCCTCGGGACTAGCGTCCCTCGGGATTGCAACCTGTTGCCCTCGATAATTAACATCCTCATAACTCCCTTGATACATAAATAACTATTACCAGCCTCGTACATGCTTCGTACGTTCCAAGTTGCTATTCTTAAGTTGTTCTTATCTAAACTGCTTGTCTCATTGCAAGGATTTCTCAGGTTTACGACCGGAGAGGCCTTGCAGTTCATAGGTTGTCCTTTCCTGCCGGATCTTGGTGTCTGACTTCCATGATCAGTAAGATTTATCGTTGGGATATTTATAGCCATGATAATTAATTATGAGGGATACTCATAGAGTCTTTACTGCAGTAGCTTCCCGTTTCTTTCTGCAGCTCCATGCCGTTGACCAGTTGTTGGCTCATCCGCCTTTAGGAACAATTTCTCGTTCCCAGGACAAGAAGGTGCCCCAACTCTTACTAGCTGTTGGCTAGTAAGAGGGTATTGCTTATACCGGCAATAACTCGGTCGGCTGATTGCAGAGGTTTATTCTCCTCTGGGCGGTGAGGTCGCCACATCCCTACGCCCTAGGACATTATTCGGTTTAGGAAAATTCATCACAGCTTGCACCTTACGCCTTCCAGGTTGGATATCTTCGCCAGAAACCTCGTGTCCTAAATACTCAATTTAGGACTCTAAAAAGGAACATTTCTCCAGTTTGAGCTTTACGCCTGCCCGCTCAATTAAGTCTAACACCAATTCTAGTAACTCTAAACCATCCTTCTCGCCAGCAGATGGAGTAAGTAAGTCATCCATATACGCCAACACCTCGCCATAATGCAATTTACTTAGCATTTTACTAATTATACTTTGAAACACCGCAGGAGAGTTAGACAATCCAAATGGAACTCTTAAGTACTCGTAATGACCATCAGGAGTGATAAACGCCGTTTTATCTATAGAGTCTGGATGCATAGGAACTTGATGAAACCCTTGAGCCAAGTCAAGTGTAGTGAATAGATTCTTATTCGCCAGTCTATCCAATTGATCTGAAATTAAAGGCAGTGGATATCTATCTTTCACCGTGATAGCATTTAATGCCCTGTAATCAACACACTTTCGAATGTCGCCAGTCTTTTTAGGGATGAGAACTATCGTACGCCGATTCGCTTTCCCTGATAACGCCCGCATTCCAGAGAGTTTGCACCTATTCTCTTACTATTTCTCTTTCACGATAGGACAGTCGATAAGGACGATAATATATTGGTAACTCCGACGTCAGCTTTATCTGCATCTTTCCTAGATTGGTTAAACCTAAATCATCATCGCCTTTAGAAAAACAGTTTGACTTACGCCTCAGTAAACTGTACAATCGCCTCTTACAATCATCAGATACATCGCCACATTTACGCCAGATACATTCATTTCAACTTTATGTGTATGCATTAATCATTCGTACATTCGTACGCCCGAGAGATTAGTCGACCTTTACGCCACAGAATCGAACTTTCTCCGCCATTGACGATCTTAATCTCCTTCAGCTGATCATCAAATATTCCCGCCGGGATGAGAACACACGACTTACCAAAAGCAATTTGCTTTTTGTTCATGGAATACGTCACGCCAGGTATTCCATTCACCACATTCACCTGCACCTGGTTAACGGAATAAGGTGGTAAGGACACATCTTGCGCCAGGATGAGCTTACACCTTGTTCCTTCGCCTTTCAGTGTAATCTGTTTCGGCAACTCGTTGAAATCTGGTTCAGTCGTCAGGTACGCCTTCCCATTTCTTACCACCATGGTAACGCCCACCGCATTTATAACAGGTTGACCAATCAATAATTCAATTGCGCCCATGTCACAGTCCGTCACCAACGCCTTGGTATTGAACTGACACTCCGCCCATGTCATTACAAAGCCTACCTCGCCATGGCTCCAAGCAACACCCCCACCAAAACCACAAAGTGGTTGATTAGCGCCTTCCTTCGATATTCGAAGTCCCAGTTTCTCGGCTACAGCTTTCTGTATTATATTCTGCTGACTCCCCGTGTCTAAATACGCCTTGACACGCTCGCCATTGATATATACCCAATGCCTAAAGGATTCATCACTAGCATTTACTAAAAGACTTACCTGTCCAGTACTCTTAGTGGTGCTAGTACTCGCCTCTCCTCGAACCGGCCCTATTGCACGCCTTTTGGGACACTGGTTCCTAAAATGCCCCCTTTCGCCACAACGATGACATCGCTCCGCCGCAGTTATGGGGCAGTCCTTGCTAAGGTGATCTGTCATCTTCCGGCAGTTGTAGCACCGCCTTAAGCTACTTGCACGGGGTCCAGTCACCGACTCCTTGGGTGGCGTCATTATGCGGCATCGAATCATTCCATTGGCGCCGCCTTCGCCTTTATACGACTCTAATCCCGCCAGAAAGGATCGATACAGGTCTTCTGGTGAACTACACCCAACTGCAGCTGCATTCGCCTTCAGCTCAGCTGGTAGCCCCTTTATAATGCAGGACACTGCTTTCGCGCCAGTAATCTCCACGCGATTACATAACGCCAGCTTTGCATGGTAATAACTGGTCATGCTCTCAGTAGGCGCCTTCTTCCTCTCCATCATCTCATGGAGCATGTCAGCGAAATCCCTTCGCCTTGGGAACGTCAACCGTAACTTCTTCTTCCATTAATCCCAAGTAAAATCAAAGTCATTCAGCTGGTGGAACCAACGCTTCGCCGCCCCTTCCAGTCTAGACTGTGCCACCGTCGCCTTGTGATACGAGGACCATCCATGTATGGTGCCAAGTTGGTCAATCTTTTGAAGTCAAAGTTCGATGTTCGAGTCGGCATCATCAGGATCGAATCGGTCCACTAGTTCGCCTCCTAGTTGTAGTGCTCGCCTTCCACTACCACTAGCTTCTACGACCGAGACTTCGCTACGCCTGGAAGTCATCGTATCTGCCATCTCTCCCGCCATGAGAGCAGCTTGCTGTTTGGCGATCTTCTACACCATATGGCATGAGTATGTGTGAAGCATCACCCAAGAACTCATCGCACGTCAATGATGGCATGAGTAACCCTCAGATATTTCCAAATACTAATCGTACGCCACTGATAGCATTTGTCAACGCCTCATATTTTGGTAAATTTATCATACGCCAATGATAATTTGAGTAAACACCAAATATTCCTCATAACTCTATCGTACGCCAATGAAAATATGAGTAAACACCAAACATTCCTCATAAATTTATCATACGCCACTGATAATATGAGTAAATACCAAATATTCTTCATAAATTTATCATATGCCACTGATAATATGAGTAAACACCAAATATTCCTCATAAATTTATCATACGCCACTGATAATATGAGCAAACACTAATTATTCCTCATAAATTTATCATACGCCACTTATAATATGAATAAACACCAATTATTTCTCATAAATTTATCATACGCCACTGATAATATGAGTAGGGGAGACCGGGAGAATTCCGCGCACCTAAGGGAAAATGCTTACAAAAAGTCTCCTATGTGTGCAGAAACTTTCATAATTTAACTACTGAAACATGCATCTATTGGGAACGTAATTCCCTTCATAAAAAGGTTTAAACTTTTACCGATTTTGAAAAAAAAAATAGTTTAAGAAACTGTCATTGCGCGGTATTCCCCCAAGCACTGGGTAATACCGCGCATGTGGTGGGGTAATTCTGCGCAGAAATTAAATAAAGCTGTACTCAAAAAAATGTAATATAAATAAAGCAAATATTATAAACAAAATAAATTTCTAAAAAAAAAATTAAACAATTATATTAAGGAAAGAAATTTACTTTCTTTCTGTCTTCCTTTTGTAACGATTACATCGTTATTTTTGGCCTGGCCTCTTGACTATAAAATATTTATAATTTTCTTGTTAATTGTGCGTCGTCGCATCAGATATGGTAGGAGAATGATCATTTGCTCGTAGGTTTCGACGTTAAATAATTTCATTTTATTTTGAGAATTCATTAAATTCAGTTGATTCTTCAATTTCTTCTACCCTCGTTCCGGGCTGCTGCCACTTTTGAAGAGGGTCCTAGGAAGAGATTGATTTCTCGACACAACTATTTATATTCCTGAAATCAGCATTTCAACTATACCATAAACGATACCGATATTCCAGAAGCCACCTCCATTTTGTTTTAACAATCTGAAACTGTTTGTTCCGGGGACTACCCATTGGAATTTCAATTTACTACTTGGGCAACTAAGGCTCCGACCGAAGACATCGAAAACCACAAAAGATAAGATTAAATTAATTACGATTTGTTCAATATTTTCTTACTTAACTTCAAATTGAATTTTTTAAAGTTTGAAATAAACAATTTAACACTGATTCAAAATTCTTTTATTTGCTTGTCTGTATTTTGGCGCCATTATATATTTGTTTGGGGGGAGTTAAAGAAAACCAGAAGGAAGCCACGATCCCTGGAGCTAGCAAAGGGTAGTAATTACGTTACACTTTCGAGCTTGGAACACATGTCACAGGTATAATTAACTGCTGAATCCCAGCCACTACATTCTGAATGTGCCCATTTCGAACACATTACACAACGGTACCACATTTCTTTGTCTCGTCCGAATTCACCGCACACCAAGCACTCCTCATTATCTTTTGTTGGATCTACATCTACATCATCTATTTCATCATCATCACAAAGTTCACTCTCATCATAACTTTCAGACTCAGAATCATCAAAATGTAAGTTTCTAACTCCTGCTTTCTTGCTTAGAGGTCGTTTCTTTGCTTTAGTAGCCAGTTTTCCTACTTTTCCTGCCGTTCTTTTCCTGGTTTCATTTTTTTTAACTCTTCAGCTTTTTTCTTAAGATTCCTCTTTTCTTGCTTTATTTCTAATTGAGTTTTTAATGGCGTGGAAGTAAAAATTTCTGAGTGTTGTTTTGCACGAGATTTAGAATTTGTTTTTGCAACTTGGACAGGCAAAGGTGCTAGTTTTTCAATACGCACACTAGCTGAAAACGGAACATTGGAACAGGGTGGTACCAACTGAGATTTAACACTTCCTGACGTTCCAGGCTGGGGTTCAGCTCGATGGTTTGATTGCCATTTGTCATTATTAGGCGGAGTCCTGTGCATGATTTCATCATATCCCGATGCTTCTGGTGGTGATTCGGTCCACTGATTTATTGACTGTTGCTTTGGTATTCTAGGTGAAGTTCTCGTCAGAGTTTCGTCACATTTCGACGGCATTATTTGTGGTGTGTTCGTCTGTCCAACTTCAAGATTTACATTCGAGTGCTCAAGAGATCTGTCTTCATTGGTATCGTCGGTTTCATTTAAGTTCATTTCAATTTGTATATCTAAAACTTCAGTGTGATCTATTAGGCCGAAATCATCTTCGGAGAATTTATTAGGATCTGTGGGCCAGATTCCAGCAGCGCGAAATCCGGATATTCCTTTGTCCATCGTGGCAACCCTTAAATACGCTCTATTGAAAATGGAAGCAAGTTCATAATGTGTGATCTTTTCATGAACATAAGTTCGTAGATACAAATCGCACTCACGGTTTAAAGCATTTTTTAGGGGTCCAAAAAAAGTTAGGTCAAGAGGTTGGAGCCTGTGAGAGGTGTGAGGGGGAAGTGAAACTATAACAATTCCGTGCGATCTGCAATAATTATAAATCTCCAAAGAAATATGGTCCCATGGTTATCTAATATGAGAAGCACTGGATCTTCTTCAGAAGCCTTTACATGCTGACAAAAATGTTTTATCCAGTCGAAAAATAACTCTTCATTGATCCAACCGTTTTTGGAACATCTATATATTGCTCCAATTGGGCCTCCTCTCATTAATTGTGGATTCATACGTATTCTCGGGTATATAAACATTGGAGGGACGAACTGTCCTAAAGCACTTACAGCACAAACTATGGTAACATTTTTCCCTCTTTCCCAAGATATTACGGATCCCACTTGCTTCTGACCTTTTGTTGCCAAAATTTTTGCTGGTTTCTGGACCGTAGAGATGCCCGTTTCATCCACATTATAAATTCGACCCTAAGGAAACATAAACTTTTCCATAACTGTGAGTAGATTTTTAAAAAATCGTTCAACCTCACATTTATTAAATGCAGAAAAGCGGTTTTGGCTGGTGCCTTCGGGTTTTCGAATACTAATGTCTGGATGTCGCTTTAAAAATAGTTCTAACCAATCTTCTCCAGCCATTTTCTTTATATGGTCGAAACGATGTTTTATTTTATTGGCTTTAGCAAACTGGTATGCTAAACGCCTTAATTCTGATGGTGTGATTCCAAAAAACATATTCGCCAATTTTTTTACATGGTTGGCTATGGCGACTTCTTGTTCATTATTAAAAATTGGTTTCCTGCCTAGTTTAATTTTTTTTTTTTGCTATTGAACTTTAGTTTATCACGTAAAGTAGATTCTGCAATATTGAATGATCGACCTACTTCTCGTATTTTTCGCCCAGATTGTATAGCAGTGATAGCAGCTTTTAATTCATTTTCGGTCCATTTTGACCTTTCGGTTTTCCGAACATAACTACGGGGCATTTTGAAATCTAAAAATAAATAAAAACACTAAATATAAGCGACAATTTTCATATGGGGTAATACCGCGCAGCGCGAAATTACCCCGACACAACTGCGCGGTATTCCCCCTAGGTGAGTAACCTAACTTAACATATCACTGTTGATTATTGACTAGATACAATTAATTGTTTTTGTGCGTGAAATTATCTATAAATAAATAGCAAACTAGTCATGCAATAATTTTACTGAAAATTAATAACGAAAGGCACTTACCCCTTTTTCAGGATTATTCGAAAATTATATCAAATTGTTGAAAAACAAATAATCGCAGACCTTGTCTAAACCAACACTACGAATGCCGTTATATTACAAACGTATGTTCGTTTGGCTAGTACGAGACTGCGCACTGTGTTCAAATGTTGAAATAAGTAAGCCATGTTGCCAAAATAATGAAGCGCAGAATTCCCCCGTGTGCGGAATTCCCCCGGTCTCCCCTAAACACCAAATATTCCTCATAAATTTATCATAAACCACTGATAATATGAGTAAACACCAATTATTCCTCATAAATTTATCATACGCCACTGATAATATGAATAAACACCAATTATTCCTCATAAATTTATCATACGCCACTGATAATATGAGTAAACACCAAATATTTCTCATAAATTTATCATACGTTACTGATAATATGAGTAAACACCAATTATTCCTCATAAATTTATCATACGCCAGTGATAATATGAGGAAACACCAAATATTCCTCATAAATTTATGATAGGCCAAATATTCCTCATAAATTTATCATACGCCAGTGATAATATGAGTTAACACCAAATATTCCTCATAAATTTATCATACGCCACTGATAATATGAGTAAACTTCCATAGTAAACCTCAATTATCCATCAATCCATGATTTTACGCCTTTAATCGTTCCTGACGGTACGACACTTCCTTTGTAACCTGTAGCTTCTCTAAATTTATTCAGAATCGTTTTTAATGTTGGAACAATATTTTCTAAGGTTAAAATAAAGAGAATAATTCTTTTTAAAATACCTTTGTCAGCTTCATCTATATTATTAACTGTTCTTGGTTTCTTAATGGTTTTTCTCGGTGAAGAAAATTCTGATATCTCACGGTTATCAATTCTTTTTTTCTCAACAGAAATACTGCAAACAGTTTCTTTAGAGACTCCTGTGGCTGCAGCAACACGAGCATTGACATTTTTTAGGGGTAATAATGGTGTAATAAAGTTTCCTTCTCTTCTTATAAAATCTAAAACGTTGGCTATTATTTCCCGAGATTGACAGTTTATCATTCGGCCTTTTAATTTACTTTTAAACTCCATTATATAAACACTAATTATATTAACAGTAAAAAAACATAAACGATTATCATGAGATTAAAAGAAAATAAGTTTTAGCGAATCTGACTGTTCAACTTACCAAACGTCAAATATTTTCCTGACATTAAAATATGTTTTATTTGTTGGTTTGTAGTGAAATAGTTTTCGCGCAGAATGTACTTTCATTGCATATATGCGTCGGCTCCGCCTACCAACGCCCCTCAGTAGTGCTTTCTCTCTCTGGGCGTCGAATGTCTCGACAAATTTGATAAGCTGTATACTATGTAGAGGTCTCCCAACGAAAGTTTGGGACAGATCCATGTTAGTCGGCGCAGGTAGGTGGAGTCTTTCTATCAGTGGCGGACGGAAATAAAAGTATATTATAGATCTTAAATTAATTTTTAATGTATGATGCTAACATAATTAAGAAGAATTAATTTTATATAAATTTGTTATCCTTTTTTTATTTTAAATATCCTACTAAATACGTTTTACCGAAACGTAACAGTAGATATTTTAAATTACAATAAGTTATTTTTGTTTTTTTGTTCTGGTATGTAACATTTTTATTGTTTTGTCAGTTTTGTTGTTGTTGAATCATCGGACGAATCTAAAGCCTATACTCCTAAACTTATATCACTGTCATTATCTTCACAACTTTCTTCAGATGAACCAGTGTTTACTTACCATAAATTTTAAATGGTCCATCGTGGTGTCCAGCAAATGCTCTTTTTCGATTTGAGTATCTTCATATTTTTTAACATGCTCACATATATTAACCCACTCATCTGTTGACACATCACTAAACTTCCTTCTTGTCAAATTTTCCACGTCATTTAACACAAAGGTAGTATTCCGAGATGCCACCCAATTTTTAACCAAAGCCCATATTTTCTCTATTGGGTTCAATTCTGGATGATAAGGTGGTAAGCGAAGAACTTTATGCCCATGTTCCTCTAGCACCTTATCTAACACGTAAACAGGTGGAAATCGAGGTTTATTTTCCTGTATAATTTTATACAATTCCGGTTTGGTCCTCAAAAAGAATATTTTTTTCCTGTAACCATTTGACCATAACCGATTTAAGGCTACTAGACGTTACATTTTTTTTCACTGTAACATTGTGATAGGATGCATTATCGACTACCATGACCGAATTTTTCGGCAAGAATTGAGTTTGAACCCACTTCATAAAATTAATATGGTTCACATCGTCATGATAGTCGCCGCTCTTGGATCCTGAAAAAAAATATTCAACAAATCTTCTTAGAAAATATTTCACAGATTTTATCGCCCACTGCATGTCACAATATTTTTTTCAAGAGTTTGTATCTTTAACAAAAACTTATTTTCAAAGGTCCTTTGCTTCGTTGATTTATTTCATCATCAGTCGATTCCATTTCTTTGTCCTTCATCTTTTGCAATATACCTAGACCCAAAAACACAAGTTGTAAATAGTTCGATAATAACATAATTATATTATCAAATTGATTTTTGCAATTTTTGCCAGTTAAATATTAGAATGTAAACAATTCTTTAGGGTTTTTGTTGCACGGTTTTCAAATTGGCATTTTTCAAATTTGCATAACTTTTTATATAATAAACATTTTTTAATTTTGAAATTACTTTTCGCACTTAAGATGATAAGGTATAAGATAAAATCAGTTGCAATTCGAAAATTCAATCTTTTTATTACTTTTTAACGCTATAAACAATATGCATTTATTCCATTTAATGCACGACACAGCGTGTATGAAGGGTAATGGATATGTACACAGACGCTTGTCTGATATTTAGAACTTTTATATATTTTTATAAATTTTTGTTTTTTTTTAATATTTATATTTTAATATTAAAATACATTAAAATTATTTTAATTATTATAACTGTATAAAAAGTTTAAACTATTAACTATAAGTGTCCATGTCTGCTTCATGTAATAGGTACTCAAAATTATTTTTAAAACATTATATTAAAAATATTATTTTCATTTTTATTATATGTGTAATAAGTAGTTTAAGATATTTTAAAGCAATCTTTTAAAGTACCTATTTAAAAGTATTATATATAAACTATCAGTTTTACAAAACCTAATTACTAATGATTTTGCAACTTGTTAATATACGCGCATTATCAAGTTACATACGAATTTGACAGTAGTATCAAAATGAGTACCTCCAAAAAAGATGACTTTTTTAATATAAATTTGTGTATTATTTGCCAAGAAAATAAAAAAGGCATAATTTTAGTAACTACTGATCAAGGAAGATATCGAATACGTGATGCTGCTTATTTGTATCAGGATATTGTACATTGTCGATTAAATGAAATTGCAAAAAAGGTAATAAAGCTATATCTATAATTCTAAGTTTTAAACAATATTAATTTCTAGATTCGTTTTACTATCACATGACAAATAATGCGAATAAATGCATTATTAGTGATAAATCGTCGTACAAAGGAAATTTTAAACTTCACGAAATTATATTATTAGAACGCGCTAAAAAATTATATATAATTTCTCGATTTTTTAAAGATCATATTTACTATAAAACTGTACTCGCTTCGTCACCAGAAAATATATTAAGTATGAAAGTCAAATATCAATCTCATTGCTTTTTATCTTATGAAAGAAAGTACCATATGGAATGTTCTGAAGTAAAAAAAAATGATTAGAAATGAATCGACTGAAAAAGATATTATAATTATAAATGTGCTCAAAAAAATTAAACCAAGAATTGTATCGGGCGAATTAATTTCTTTGATGTATGTTGGTTTTAATCTGGAAGATTCATTTTGTGACGCAAATGATCTCAAAAGTTCATGGGAAAACATATCAATACCTGAACCTATGTTACTATTTTTTACAAAGATTTTTAATTGCAATACCAGAGATATATTATTGAATGATAATGATGATTATTCAAGTGTTAAAAGTAGAATTAAAAGTATAAGACTGAAAAGTTTATTTCAAATAATATATTTTATTAAAAACAACGGTGCGAAAAAAACTCCTTTTCACACTTATATTGGATTATACATATACAGTAATACTAAAAGTAAAAATACGATTCAAATTTTGAATAGATTGGGTTTATCAATTTCGTATGACGAAGTTCTGAGGATTCGAATGCGATTAGCCTTATATGCAAGTAAACTTTGTACACACACAGTTCCGTAACCAAGTCATTTTGATACGTCACATTATGTTACGGCAGCGTTTGATAATATTGACCACAACGAATCGACTACTTCTGGTCTGAATTCTATGCACGATACTGCAATAGTACTTCTCCAAAATTCGATTACAAATTCCAGTAAAAAAAGCCTGCTCTCTCTGAATTAACAATAGATAAACGTACGAGATCATTTTCATCGATTCTGGAATGTCAAAAAGTTTAAACCTAAAAATACATTTCATCTTCCAGATAAATACACAGTCGATTTAAATTTAAAAGAAATAAACGCAAAAATATATCAAGATTCTTTAAATGGTGCAGATATTATATGAAGGGATAAGAACCAAAAGGATCCAAGTACAGTCATGCTTCTTTGGAGATATTTAATGTTAAAGTTAATTGATCATTGTAAAATTTGCCAAAATATCTTATAAATAATTTTTATGAAAAAGAGCGGACAAGAAGAACAAGTTTTCAAGTATGTTTCACAAATCCGCTTAATTGCTGTATTTTTCTTAGACCCTTTTGGTTCTATTTTTTTGAGGAAAAGTAGAAGTTATAATATTGATAAACAAACTTTATTTCAGTATTAAACACATGAAAAACACGTTAATCATCTTCATAGTCAGAATAGAGTTCTATATTTTTAACATTATTATCTTCTTGGACATTTTCCTCCTCCTGAGGTTTTCTATTTGGATTACTTTCTGTTGCATTTTTCTTCTTTTTTGGTTGATGAGCCATATTTTGATAAAAAGGATGGTATATCGGTGGAATAAAAGCAGGCCCGGTCTGGCTCCATTGGAGGCCCTCGGCTAGATGGTGATTTGAGCCCCCCCCCCCCGGAAATAGAACGAGGACCATGGGGTCCTCTCACGGCAACAATAGTTAGCCCATGTTTGCTGCATGCGGCTAACGTGGTTTTAAATGCTTTTAAATTTTTAATAATTTGGTTGAAATTGAATAATTGCTAAATATTTTACAATGCAATTTGAAGATCTTAGCGATTCTATTTGGTTAGGTAATACTGTACCTCTAAATGACATTGACATTGTATATCAACAATCCAGAGGCTAAAATGATTAAAATATTTTACCTTTACAACAGCACAAATTTTTATTTATTAATAAATGTAACTACTTCAAAAATCAATTTTAAATGCAGTACTGTTTAAGAATGGTTGACTAAAACAGAACGATACTTAAATGAAAGGTCAACTACTAACATGACAATAAAAACACAATGAAAAAAACGCTGCATTTTACATTAAACAAAACTGTATTGCAACACTCTAGTGTACATTGATACTAAAATATGGCCTAGTGTAATAGAGTAATAACATAAATAATTATTACATAAAGAAGATAAAAAAAAATTGTGTTAACCGTATAAACACGACAAAAATTCCTACCATAGTGATAGTAGCCTTATCAACGATTGCCTAGCCTATCCCATCAGTTTTCTTTTAAGTTCGTCACTACTACTGGCCACGACATTAATGATTTCTTCTTTGTCGATGTCAGAAAACAAGTCTCTCTCTATGTTCATAAAAATAAGGCTAGACATAAGGTCTTGGCCTAAACTAGCCCTAATCTTTATTATTTTTAGCTTAGAAAAAACCCTTTCACATGTAACCTGTGTACAGGGTATCGTTAGGATAAATTTTTAAACTACGTATAAGTTAGTGAACAATCCTGATCCAGAGAGTTCAAAAAAAACTGAGAAGGCACATGACAAACACTTAAAACATTTTTTGCTGTCATTGCAGAAACCATAAAAATTGTCTTCTTCTGATTCAGGTTCCGAATCGAGTTCACGGTCTTTTAAAATTTCTTCTGCTTTGTTTGATTCTTCGTCTGGGATCTGTTCATCTTGAGTGTTCACAAGTTTCACAACTTTTATGAAACTTTTGTACTGATCTGCAAATTGTTTAAGTTCTATTAATAATATACTTTTTTCAACATTGCAAAGTTTTGAGATACAAGAGAGGACTCCAGCCGGAAAGTCTTTAATCGTCATTATGTCATTAAATTTTCTTGGATTTAACCAAGAAAGGTCCTCTAAAATTTCTCTGTTTGGGCAAAATCTTTCTTCTATGCTTGTTCTAGCACAGTCTAACATATTGAAAAATACATGCTTGAAATGTTTAGCTGCTGATATTTCAGGAGCATCATCACTTGATTGTTCCCCAGGCATTCGTTTTTTCTTTGAAATTCTTCTTTCCGTAAAGTCCAATTGTAATTCCAAATCAATATTGCTATCTTCCAATTTACTGTTAACAGCAGTCGCATACTCTTTTGTTTTCGTGTACAAAAACTCAAAATATTTGTCATTTCTTTTTTCATTGATCTGTTTAAGTAGTGTTTGAACCAAATCCCAAGCATTAGCGTAGTCCAATGTTTTAGTTTGCAAATATTTCGAAACAGGCGTTATAACAAGAAACATATCTAGTAAAACGAATGAAATAAATAGGTTTTCAAATTTCGCCCATTGACTTGCCAAATTTCTGGCCATATATCTGGATTTGCAATCAAAATTACCATCAGATATTTCTTTGAATACGGTAATGACGTTAGTTAATTTGTCCGTGGCAATTTCCCCGCTTCTTAAAACACTTTCATTAATTATCGATGACAGAGCCTTATGTTTACTCCACCACCTAGTGGCTCCTATTTTTTGCAGTCTATAAAGTTTGTCGTGGGCGGTATGTTGTTTTTTTGTTTCTTTCTCCCACACTGCCATTCGTTTGTAAGATGTACTCAGAAAAACTGCAGATTCCTCTACCAATCCAAATAAGTTTTCTAAGTTTAAGACGTGAGCCATACAGTGAGTATAAATCATATTTTCATTTGCCTTTTTGAAGTGAGCCTGTAAGCCATTGTAACACCCTTTCATATTACTTGCCCCGTCGAATGAACACGCAACTATTAACGATTCAACGTTTATTTATATCTAGCAGGCTATCTTTTTATTTCTTCACATTGGTATTGGTTTTTGTCATGTTGGTATTTGAAAGTTACCAAGTCATTGCAAGTCACAATTTGACAAGCTTGACAACAAATAGCATAAATATAATTGTCAATTGTATTTAAGAAATTAAATATGCCGAAAAAAATTTGTGTAGAGACAAAAAAATGCATTCAGAGATGCTATTACATGTTTAAGAAAGAGCAGAGAATTTCAGAAGACGGATATTTACAAAAGATCTCTGAGGTTTTTAATGTAAGTACTATATGTGTTTTATACCCGATTATTCCATTATTTTCATTAGCAAATAGTTCCAAACATTTTTAATTTCATTATTAGTTGTATATGAAGATAATTGTTAGAAAAAATACACTTTTACAGTTTTTACATTCAAATTACTTATTATTAATTAAATACACATAACCTAAAAACTCACTACTTTTCAATATTTTACAATGTTGCCAGATTAAGTAACATAATTAAAAATGTTTTGAAAATAAAATATTTTCTTTAATTAATAAAGTTTGGTAATTAAAATGTAATTTGATAGCAAATAGATGAATTAATGTTTATTCATTGATCCATTAAATTAAATTTTTATTATTTTTTTAATCTTTCGTGTTTTTTTAGGTTAGTGTTATATCTATAAGAAACATCTTAAAAGAAGATTTAGCTAATGGCAAAGAAGCGGCGGATAAAAGGAAGAATGATAAAGCAGATACATTTGATAACTTCATTTTAAAAAAAAACTTGCACCGGCAGATTTGGACGTACAATTCCAAAAACGAATATTTTACTTTAGACAAACTTTTGACTGATGTGAAACAAAACTTGGATTTTAGGGGTGAACGTACCACTTTATACACACTTATAAAATCAATGGGATATAAATTTAAAAAAGTGAACGGACGACAAATGTTAAGTGAGCAAAGACATATCAAAATCAGCAAAATCGCTTTCCTTCGGAAATTTATGGAACTAAAAAAGCGCAATGAATCAATCAGATTTGTGTACTTAGACGAAACGTGGATATACAAAAATGGCACTCCAACGCGTCGTTGGGTACATGAATCTGATTTAAAAAGCAATCCATTGCATTTGAAATCTGAAGGAAAGCGATTTACAATTTTACACGCAGAAACAAATACTGGGTTTTTAGAGGGATGTGACTTGTTGTTAGACTCTTCAAATACTGACATTGACTATCACAAAACTATGAACGGTGACATTTTCAAAAACTGGATTGTTAATCAACTCATTCCTGCTTTATCCAATTTTTCAGACAAATGTGTAGTGGTAATGGATAATGCTTCTTATCATTCTGTACAACTAAACAAACCACCTACATTTTCAGCAAAAAAAGAGAATGCAGGGATGGTTGAGCAGCAATAACATCGCATTTGACAAAAAAATGACAAAAAACAATTATACACTATAATTCAAGCATACAAAAGTAACGATAAGACATATGTAGTAGATGAAATATTAAAGCAACATGGACATGATGTACTTCGACTACCCCCATACCACTGTCAATATAATCCAATAGAGTTGGCATGGGGCTTTACAAAGACGTACTATAACAAAAATATTGCATCTTTATATTCAGACAGGGATAGGGTTAAAAAAACTTGGACAGAAGCGTTAAGACAATGTACACCAGACATGTGGAAAAAATTTTGTAGACATACAGACGAACTTATTTTGGCAGATTGGACTACTTACATGGGAAACTGCTCACATGACAATATTCCTCCTTTAATTATTTCATTGGAGGAATCAGATTCTGACGATTCCGATTTTGGATTTGATAGTGACTCTGATATATCCAATGAAATAATGGAGGTGGATTAAAAATACATACAGAACAGATTAACAATAGTTTTAACCAAATCTGTAGCTTCAATTTTTGTTGTTTATATGTTTTTTTTTAATTTTGTATGTTTCATTTTCTTTTGTTTTTTATTTTTTTTACTATCAGTGTATCTGCTTTTCGGCTGAATAATTGCACTGAAACTATTAAACACATTTTAAATGGATTACCAATATTTGAAAGCTTAGATATATAACGAAGCATAACATTTTATGGGAATTTTTGTCTTTGTTTTACTTATCAAAATGGCTGAAACCAATTGGTATGTGATAATGCCGTACTACCTGGAAAGCTCCACGAAAAACTCTTCAATATATATCTGCTGTAATAATTATCGACAAAATAAAATATTTTGTATTTTCCTCATTTATAGCTGGTCCAATTTAAATGTTTGTTGTAAAACTTATTATATAGACATAGAAAATTTGTTCTAGACTTTTTTCTAAATGTTTTTATTGTTTGCTTTTATTTAATTACTATTATTTTGTAAATGCTTTCATTATATGTAAATATATATTTTTAAATTGATGATTTCCTTTTTTTTGTGAAAGTACTAAGTTTTAATGATTTTCGATGGCGCTGAAATGGAGAACACAATTATTTTATTTATTGTCACTAACACTATGATTTTATTGAGGACGTGACAACAGCGCTTTTACAACTGAGAATAAGAATAAATATACAGGGCGAAATTCATCACCCTAACAAGGCCTACTTTAATAAAAATAAGCTTTGAATGATGTATATATTTGATGCTTGAATTCCGTACTTTGCTAATTCCGATGTTATTCGCTCGTACAATGCTTGTCCACTAGAGCCATCAATAACAGTCATCTCTAGTAGTCTTTCATAAACCTTTCCTTGGACAACGTAGCGTACGCATATAGCTAATTGGTCCATCACTGCCACATCTTGGGTAGAGTCTACCATCACGCTGTAAATAATACTATCTTTGAGGTCTTTCAATATGATATTACGTCCAATTGTAGCAATCGTTTTAATTAGCTTGTTTATAAACGATTTGGACAAAAATGTGATCAAAGAGCCTCGCCCGTACTGTCTTTTGGTTGACTTTCCGACAAGTTTTTTTTCTCAATTGTTTTTTGCTTATGTTTCTTACTCTCCTCAATGCACTGTTTCACATGGTTTTGTAAAATGACGTCATTGTTTGCAACCATCATGACAAGTTCGAGAAAATTGCCATGATTTTCTACAGAGTCAAGTGAGTAGGCCCCTTCTGCTTTGTCCCCTCTGTAAGCAATGCCTTGTCTACCCAGAAATAAAACTATGTCAATCAAACGTTGAACAACTAATCTTCTTGTGTGAACTTCTTTTTCTCGTTGTTTAGATTGGTTCCCCGCTAGAAGACTCTCAATATCACGACCTTTTAGGCATTGAAAAGCTGCCTTGGCCGCAAGTTCATGATAATGGGAGTTTTCATGAGTTTCTACCGATTTATAAATGTGTTTTGGTGTAACATCGTGTCCAGTAATAAATGTGGAATCTCTGTTATCTTTGCCTCCGAAAGCCATACAACAAGAACAATATACTTTGTTGAGCTCAATGGAATAAGATAACCATTTTCTGTGTATTTTTTCTCCATTCGGCAAACGACGATAGTAGAGTTTGGATGGATCAAACGGAAGTTTAGCTCCTTTTCCCACATGAACTTGGATTGGATGTTTTTAAATAAAAGCTTTTTTTATTCCAATGTGATCACTTTCATTTGGACATATGAAACAACCAAGGTTTTGCTTAGAAGCATCAAGCGTGTCTTGTTGAGATTCTTCATCGCTGATTTCTGAATCAGAGTCAGAGCTTATTGATGAATCCCTGTCGAAATGCGTCAATGACGTTTTGGGGTGATCTAGATTTAGGTCTAGGAATTTTTGATTGCTAGTAGTAGTTTCTTCCCTCTTATTTTCACTCCCAGCAGACGAAGTAGTTACAGTAGCCTCTGCTTGGATTGAAGGAGGCTTAATTTGATCTTTGTTTCCTGGAAATAAGTAATAACATCGTAGGTGCAAAATAATACGATATACAGTAGTCTTATACAAAACATCTTAAACAATTATTCTGTTTACATTAGCCTTTTGAAATAATTTAATCTTACGATCGTAGGCGTGGCATTTGTCCCCAAAACAATATAGAAAACTAAGTATTATTAAAATAATTGATAATAAGCTTTAATAACGGTAATGCAAATTCGGAAAGTTAAGCATTATAATACGATTGGCTCTCTTATAGAGCTGAAAATGACGTCGGGTAAATATCAAATAAATGAACACATCTTCAGGCTTAAATGAATTAAAAAGAGCACTAACAACGGCAAAAACTGGAGGAAACGATTTCAGAGTGCATTTGGTTAAAGTTGAGAGGGGTGAGGGGTAGAGGGGTGGGTAGAACTGGGAACAATAGGGCCCGAGTCCGAAATTCACCGATAAGATGCGATGGCTTCCGCGTCGGTGGCGATGCGTAAACATCCTGTCAACTAAACGGAAGTTCATTCACCTGATTATGGATTTGTTGCAAAGTATATTTAAGAAAATTACCATCAATTAAAAATTGTTTTACAGTATTTATAATTCTAATTCTAAGGTATCAATAAATTTTAATTTGCTCGTATTTGTATTTACCTTATAGCTGCAATAATATGTAAAGGCCTATTCTTAAAATTGTTTTAAGTCTTACATTTAAAAAATATGACCAATACCTAGTTTTCATACAACGGTAAATGATTTAAGGGAGTTTTTGCCATACCCAGTAAAAAAGCCTATCACGTCCGATTTTTTTCACGTCCGAGATACGTGAGGTTATCCGTGAGATACGTGAGGTTATAAACAACAAGACCGTATCTCAACAAAGCAAAATAGCTGAACCCCACGTATATCTTAAAAAATGTTTAATAAAATATGATTGTATGGGTTCTAATGATCGACACTTTGTTGTGGACTGTATTTATTTAAACTTTGAAATTGTAACATAAACGCATTAAAAATAATCAAATTTGTTTTCATTGACACGCAGCTTGTGTTCAGTTGAATCGTCTTGTTCGGAGTTGATCGGCTTCGCTCTGGTCGACTCCGTTCTCATGCGCAACGGTTGGGTCGGCTGGTGTGGACAGAGCCGGACTGATTAAATTTCGAACATCCCGGCCGCCTTGGAAGACATGGAATGCTTTCAATTCATTTGTGTCGACTGGGAGTTGGCAAACTTTGGCGAAGGATCTCTTCACTTTACCGTTCTTGGTTTGAATGGTGGCAACTCTCGCGACGCTATCTTTACCAGGATGAATTTGAATAACACGGCCTATAGCCCAATTCATTGGCGAAATGCCATCTTCTTTAATTAAAACCATTGCTCCCACTGTTAACTGGGATTGCGTTAACTTCCATTTTGAACGTTGCTGTAGCTAGCTTACGTATTCTTTACTCCACCTCTCCCAGAAATGTTGTTGCAGTTGTTGAATGTATTGGTAGCGTGATAGTCGATTCATTGGTAGGTCAGTAACATTTGGATGTTCTATCGCTGTCAGAGGTTTACCAACCAGAAAGTGAGCAGGAGTTAAATGAGTAAGGTCATTAGGGTCACAGGATAAAGGGGTTAATGGTCTTGAGTTCAAAATCGCTTCGATTTGCGTAATAACTGTATAAAACTCTTCAAATGTTAATTTGGTATTTTTTAGAACCCGATTTAAATGGTATTTTACGCATTTAACGCCTGCCTCCCATATACCTCCCATATGGGGGGAATAAGGTGGCATAAAGCTCCATTATATACCCTCATTGACAACCTTTTCTGTTAATTCCCATGCCCCAACATAATTTTTGCCGTTATCAGAGAAAATTTGTTTAGGTTTACCTCTCCGAGATGCAAACCTTCTTAGACATAAAATGAAACATTCGGTGCTCAAATCCGTAGCAAGTTCAAGGTGTATGGCCTTGGTGGAAAGACAAATAAATAAACACAAATAACATTTGGACAATTTCGAACCTCGGCCCTTTCTGTCCCTTATTAAAAATGGTCCAGCATAGTCGGTGCCACAATTTTCGAAAGGAAAGGAAGGCTCTACTCGGACTATAGGCAAGTCTGCCATTATTGGCGCAATGATATTAGATTTATTGAACCTTGAACATACAACACAATTTCGTACTAGGTACTTGTTTTACCAAATTTCGACCTAGTATGGGCCAATATTTTTCTCGAATGCATGCTAATAATTGTTGCGGACCCGCATGAAATAATCTTAAGTGTTCATGTTCGGCTATTAGTTGAGTAACAAGGTTGTTATGAGGTAACAGAATTGGGTGCTTTTTTGAATAATCAAAATTCGAATTCTTTAGTCGACCGCCTACTCTTATAAGATCATTTTTCATAAATGGATTTAAGCTAAGCAATTTACTGCATTTGTTTAATGATTCATTGTTACTTAATCGATTATAATCTTCTGTAAATGCATTGACTTGTATTATTTTTAAAACTCTCTCAAACGCTGTTTCAATTTCCTTTATAATTAATGGGGACACATTTCGTTCGTTTACCGGGATTTTACAATTTGCTATGAACCTACACACATAGGCTGCCGTTCTTTTTAAACGTTTAAGTTTTGAAAAACGTCTTACTTCAAATATGTCTGTTACATTTTGAATTAAAAATGATTTGACGTTAGTACGCAATTCTGGTAGTTCCTTTACAGAAAAAAGGGAATTTGGCCATTCACAACTTGGCTTTATTAACCAGGTAGGGCCAAACCACCATTGATCGTTGCCTTTTAATTGACTCACCGTTGATCCTCTGCTTATTATGTCTGCAGGGTTGTGATTAGTGTTGACATGTCGCCACTGTATGTTTTTTGTTAGTACTTGAATTTCTGCAACTCTAGTATTTACGAACGGTTTTAATAAGTTTGGACTGGTTTTCAACCATCCCAAAACAATAGTGGAATCGGTCCAAATAAAACAATTATCGAAGTTTAATTGTAAACTTTCTTGTATTTTTGCCACTAGTCGTGCAGCAACAAGAGCACCGCATAGCTCTAATTTGGGTATGGTTATTAGCTTAATAGGTGCTGCTTTGGACTTAGCACATAAAAGCTGTGAGAAGACTTGTCCATCTTCGTTCTCAGATCTGACGTATAGACAACTTCCATACTACAAGCGTAAACTATCGCAAAATGCATGAAGTTGTATGTTTACTGCCCCTTTGCAAACAACTCTTCTGGTAATTTGATTTTCATTTAATTTATGAATTTCCTCAACAAACTTTAACTATGACTTGGCTAAGGTGGCTGGCAATTGTTCGTCCCAACTTAGCTTTTCTAACCACAATTTTTGTAAAAGAATTTTTATAACAACAACAACTGGACTCAACAATCCTAACGGATCAAAGATTTTCGATATATTTGACAAAATAGTTCTCTTTGTGGTTTCGGAATGGAACAGTATGTTCCTTGTACTATAAACTAATGTATCTGTAGTGTTTATCCAGCCTAGTCCTAAAGTTTTGTTGATTGTATTGCCCATGTTAAGCGAAAAAATTTCTTCATTTCTTATATCACTAACCAATTCGATTGCTCGTGGATCGTTTGACTTCCATTTTCGTAAAGTGAAGCCACCAGAATTCATGACAGCTTGAAGGTTTTTGCACAGATTTTGAATTTCGTCAAGATTATTCCTTCCAAACAAGACATCATCTACATAAAAATTGTTTTTTATTACCGCTGAAACTTCTGTATGTTTTTCTTTGCATTCTTCACTTAATGAGTCTAAACATTTTATCGCTAAATATGGTGCAGAAGCAGTCCCGTAAGTGACTGTCAATAATTCGTATTCGTTTATTTCCTTTGTACTATCTGATCTCCATAGAATTTTTTGTAAATTTAGTTGGTCTTCACTAATGTAAATTTGACGGTACATTTTCTCAATGTCCGCAATAACAACATAAATTGGGTGCCGAAAATTCAAAAGAATTGATACTAAATCGTTTTGGATTGTTGGTCCTACCATTTGCAGGTTATTCAAGGATATACCTGTCGTAGTTGGAGATGACGCATTAAATACTACTCTAAGTCGCGTAGTAGTACTCTCATTTCGCAATACCCCGTGATGAGGTAAATAATAATTAATTAAATCGCCAACAATTTTATTAGTTTTTCGTATGTGACCTAAGGCTTCATATTCGTTCATAAATTCGCAATACAGTTTTTTATAATCTGGATTACGATTTAGTCTTTTTTCTAGAGCGATGAATTGACGCAATGCTATTTGTTTGGAATCACCTAATTTAGTTAATTCATCTTTGAAAGGAATTGACACTACAAACTGACCATTTTCTAAACGACGCGTATTTAAACTAAAATGGTCTTCACAAAATTGTTCTTCTATTGAAAATGGTTTTTTATTTGGTATTTCTTCGACTTCCCAAAATTTGGCTAGTTGATTTTGTATATCTATTTTCTGTATAAAATTGCACGTTACCGTATTTAGATTTGAAATTGGAATTGGTCCCGCAATTATCCATCCCAATTCGTTTTCTTGAATTACAGGTTGATTTTCGCCGAGGCGGATTTGATTTTCACCCAACAATGACCAAAAAATATCTGCGCCTAATAACATATCTATTCGTCCTGGTTCGCAAAAATCAGGATCTGCTAGCTTTATTGTTTTTGGAATTTTTTCGAAGTTCGCATTTATTTTTCCTTGAGGTAGATTACCAGAAATAGTTTGCATAACATAACTTGAAATAGTTGTTTTAAAACTACTATAAAGTGAATGTATAGTGACAGTGCATTTTCCTTTCAACTTTGAAATGGTATTGTTTACTCCGGAAACTGATAAATCTGCACTTTTGATATTTAATTTCAAACGCTTACACACGTCTGCTGTTACAAAGGATATTTGACTGCCGGAATCTAGTATACATCTAACTATATGACGAGTATCATTAGAATCATAAACGAAGATCTTAGCTGTTGAAAGTAGAACTTGACTGGTTTCCGTAAAACCAGAAAAAGCATTTGTATTACCCGTATCATTTGCATTAACCGTATTGTCCAAACCCGAAGTATGATTATAGTCGTGTAGTATTGTATTATGTCGCCTTTTGCAAACTTTACATGTGCCGAATCGACATGCGTCAGAACGATGACCGTCTCTAAGACAATTTTGACATAGTTTTAGTATTTTAACTTGATCCCATCGCTGAGATAAGGCTAAGTTTTGAAATTCGGAACATTGATAAATATAATGATCCCCTTTACAATAAGCGCATACTGACGAACGTTTTATTTGATTCGAATTTTTAGGATTGTTTCTATAATTATTTTTGCTGAAATCGTTTTTATTTTCTCTTTTATTTTCCGTAAAAAAGGACTTTGAAGATTTTTGTTTAGAATTTTGCTCTCTATTTTATCTTTTCTTCCAACTTCAATTCTTTCTAACAAGTCAGCTCTATTAATTAAAACTTCAAGGAAATCATTTAGATTTGGAGCTTCTTTATTAATTGCAGAAATTTCCCATTCCTTTGCAGTGTTCGAATCTAATTTTGCCGCAAAAATATATATAATTCGGTTTTTACTTTCAATTGTTTAAGTGATTTTAAATTATTATTTATAGAATCGATAATGCTTCTCAATTTTTCGGCGGATACGTGTGTTGTTTGTTCAAAGTTGAACAAATTTTTTATGTGATTATTTACCAACAGTTTTACATTATTATACCGGTCGCACAATGTGCTCCAAGCTTGTGAATAATTCGCCGCGCCTAATTCGATAGAAGAAATTGCCCTCAGCGCATTATCTTCCAGAGATGCCTTTAAGTATTGAAACTTTAAAATATCTGATAATCGTTCATTTTCGTGAATTATAGCAATAAACGAATCTCTAAATTCTAACCAGTTGTTCATTGAACCATTAAATTTCTTTAAAGGCATATCTGGAAGTTTAACGTTACTTAAAACCTGATTCTCACCCTGACCTTGCTCCGTCTCCGAACGCATAGTTGAATTTCCGATTTCATTGTATTGAATTACACCCTTAGCAACACCAAATAATTTGTAAAATTCGGTTTCAAATATATCGGTTTCCTCTAATAAAGCATTTTCGTCTACCGTCAAATTTGACAATTTTTCTTGTATCTTTTCGAATTCTGTGAATAAACCATTTGCCTTAGCAAATCTTTCTTCCATTTCAATTAAACTTAATTTAGATAATTTGGTTTCACCCTTAATTAAATCTGTATTTGGTATATTATGAATATATTTTTTAAATAGCGTTAGTTTGCTTTTAATCGACCCGCGTTTCCTTATTAAATTTTCTAAAGTTTCAGATTCCGCCATCTTTGCTTTATTTTTATTTTTATTTGACATATAATTTAAACCTTTAAATGCAAAAAAAAATATCTAAACTTGCCTAACTGAATATTTTTGTTATTACGCAAATAAACGATTTAAGAACTTATGAAGGATTTAAGGAAATGAAATGATTAAACTCACCTCTGGTTGATTGTTTTTGCCGGCTGATTCACTTGTTGTTCCTACCGGTCGCTTTTCTTTTTTTTTGTTGACGCTGTTTCGCTGTTTCTAACGATTAGTTTTCACACTAATCCAGGCTCGAAGTACCAAAATGTATGGGTTCTAATGATCGACACTTTGTTGTGGACTGTATTTATTTAAACTTTGAATTTGTAACATAAACGCATTAAAAATAATCAAATTTGTTTTCATTGACACGCAGCTTGTGTTCAGTTGAATCGTCTTGTTCGGAGTTGATCGGCTTCGCTCTGGTCGACTCCGTTCTCATGCGCAACGGTTGGGTCGGCTGGTGTGGACAGAGCCGGACTGATTAAATTTCGAACAATGATAATGAAGTCTTTAAGAAAAATTAACTATTTAATATTAATACAATTAACATTTTTTAGTTTTAGGATTTTTTTATTAAATTTTAGGTTGAAAACAAGAAAATATACAGTTTTTTCTCTCTCCTGAAAAGTGATCAGTTTCGAGATAAGTGTGGTTAGAATTTTGCTACATCTGTATATTGTCTGTGCTTATATGCTCATAAAAAGCTTCTGATATTTCCGCCTACCTGTTTGCGATTTTTCATTGTTTGCAGGATTGGAACTGGAACCAGTTAACCATAAATTCAAACTTTTTGAACTTTGTTTTATTTCGAAAGATTTCCTCTCCTTCTTTTTTCTTTTACTTCACCACTTGGGTGCACACGTTTGATTTTATAAACTAGAGATAGGTAAAGAACGAACGAACTGTTATTATAATAAAAAAACTTTTGTTTACTTGAATTTTTTGGCTTTTGGAGGCCCCCTTGAGCCGGAGGCCCTCGACGATTGCCGACCAGCGGCCCTGACCTGAATAAAAGGCAACAGCTGAATAAGATTCTCCCACTTAGCATAAGGAATTTGCAAGAGGTTCGCATAGAGGGATTGGTTTAAATTTTCTATACGTAAATTTGGTCTTCCTGCTTTAAGTAATGAACACTTTTCAGAATAGAAAGCAGGAAATTCTGGATTCTTCGTTATATTAAACTGAAACCATAAAAAGTGTTCATGTCTGTACTCAAAGCACACAATCTCTCGCCATTTTATTGGTCGTTTTTCGATGTCTTTTTTTGGATCACACATGAGTTTATGAAGGTAATCGAAGTTGAGAAAATCATTTTGTTCCATGCTGTATACTTGAAACTTTTTTGAAGTTCTTTTGATTAAATTTTTCCAGTGTTCTGGAATGAAAATGTTCGATGATAGTTTTTTTGCTTTTTTGATTCGAGCAAAAGAACGGTCGCAGTCCATATAGGAATGTCCTGGTTCAAAAAACTTATGACGTATTATTTTCAGTGTAGTACTTTGAACCAAGAACATAAACAATTTGGAAATATTCTTGTTTTTATTTTGGCCACCACATTGGTCACTGTAGCAAATCAGTTCTTCGACACTTGGTGGCAAATCCTTTATGTACTAAAATTACAATGTTAAATTAATACTGAGAAATGACAAAGTTGGGTATAATATTACCTTAATAAGACATGATCCAATTTCTTGGGAACCTCGTTGGCCAATAATCTCATTCCAAACATACATGAAGGATATTCCACTAATAAGATCATAGACACAGAAGTTGTAAGTCTTTAGCTGACGCAGATTGTAGACTTTATTCGTTAAAAGCAGGGGAGTTGAAAGTGTTTTCTGCAAATCAAAACATACTACTCGAACTTTTTCTGGGTTTTGTTTTCCATATTCTATGTCCGATTGTTTGCTATTTTGTACACTTTTGACCTTTCTTTGATGGATTTCTAGTTCTTTTTTACTTCCGGTTTTAACTTCCAAATCGACAGAACTTTTTATTAAAATATTAAACCGGTGGGCGGATGTAATTTCGGTCGGAAAAAGGGCAGGTACTAAAAGCCGGTAGGTAAATTCGGCCGGAGGTTTTAAGTTGCTTCCTTATCTCATAGGTATTTTCGGCCGCAAATCAAATAAAATAACAGAATGCTTTATATTAAAATATTTCTTTATTTCAATAAAATTATTACATCAACTTATTTCTATAACTTAGGTAAACTATAAATTTTTAAAAAACGTTTTGATGTGATACAGATTTAACGAAATTAATTCTAGAAATATTGTCAGATCGAAGCATATTTACCATGTTTTCGATAAATTTTAGTTTGTTTTTTACTTGTTTGTCTTTAATTTTTGCTGGAATATTTAAATTTTTTATTTTTAAATATGCATCGATCTGACAATCTTTTAATTTTTCTATAAAAATAAATATAGAAGGGTGACTTGAATAAAAACTAGAATTAAAGTGCGAATGGAATGATTCGCAGGCATTTGTGGTTCTTTTAATTGATGGGTTTTCATATGCCCATATATTTGGTGGAAAATGAGATTCTGGCGCTATGTAGTTTTCTAATAAATAGTCTGCTTATTTATCTATAAGTTTATGGTCCGGTTTGTATGACATGAGATCAAATATGTAACAATCTTCAACTTCAGAGGGGTCTAAATAAGTTAGCCCAAAAGTATGAGTAAGCCATTTGCTTTCCTCGCAGTTTTTATCTTTATACATTTGGGTTAACCCTAATGATTGTATTTTCCTATACCACGCCTGGTGCAAGTGGAATCTACAACCATTTAGTTTGGTTTTGGGAAAGACAACTTTTAATGCGTTATGAATTGCGATTTCAAAATCCACAAATACCTCCTTCGGTTCAAAAACAATATTATAAAGTTCAAAAATTGTAGATTTTACCAACAGAAAAAGTCTCATATATGTGTCACTGGTCTTATTGGACAACAGACAATACAAAAGAGGAACATAATGCCCATTTTCCAGTCCATGGATGGTAAATAACTGATAAAAATATTTTGTACAATAAGAAAATGTGCCATCCATGTAAAAATCTTTCATTTTACATAAACTTATTATATTTGTATGGCAAGAAAAAACAATGATATTATCAGCTGTGCTGTTAATAAACAAAAAATTTTCACCTGTTGTGGTTTTCGGTCCATAACTATCGAGTACAGAATGTACATCGTGAATATCCTTAGGCAGGGCTGGTAAGAGCTTACGGCGGCTGTTGTACAAATTTCTTATTATTAGACTGACATCTATCGATGACAAATTCTCTGGCAAATGATTTGAAAGAACGCTTTTAATAATTTTTGAAGGTTTCTTCGATATGTCTTCCTCAGCTTTGCGCTTGCATGAAGTCGTCACTATTTTTCTCTCCAACGTAGTTTTATCGGACTCGTGGTTGTGGATTAATTCACTTCTAGTAACTGTGTATTCCGCACCAACAGTGTACAGTTTGGCTAAACATCTTAAATTTTTCTTTATACACCTCCTACGTACTTCACCACTTTTTAATACGTCCTGTTTACAAAACTGAAACTTTTCTACAACTAGTAAGTCACAACCGCGTGAACTCTTAATTACTGAAACTGATGCCATCGTATACAAATAACATATTTTATGCTTTCTATCGACTAGTAGCTTCAAGATAAGTTATAATACTGACTAGCTATAATAATTTTATACCTGTTATTTGTGAATTTTATACATTTAAAGGAATAATCTTAAGTAGGTACAACATAGTTATTAGAATAAAGTAAATTAAAGGTATTTCCGACAGGTACACAGGATTAGGTATTTCCAAATCAATACACAATTAATATTTTACAGAAACTATTAAGCGTAATTACCAATATTTTAATCTCATCGTAAACATCAACCCCTCGGCCGAAATTACGCCTGTCATAAATGGTACCCCTTGATTTATGCAGGTAGGCCAAGGGATTACCGGCCGAAATTACGCCCGCCGAAACCGGGCACATGTATGGCACGTATCAGAATGGGGTTTGTGAAATTTTAAATTGAACTGAGTACAGAAAATTTTTCTGTAATATGATTCTTTAACGGGAATCTTATTCGTTTCTTTGCACCATTCGGTATACAGCAAGTACATTTTTTTAATATTTAAATCTTTTGGAAGGTAATTTGTATTATTGTTCTGAGTCCTCGAATAATGGCTTTTATAACGAGAACCATTTTTATATGACTTATCACATCATTGCGAATATGCGGACTAATTTTATTTGAAGGAGTATGCGATCCCCGTTTGTCAGGCTCGGTAATACCTTCAGAAGATTTTTTTTGGCAAACAATTCGGAGTCTCTTATTGGATATGTCAAAAGTTTGAAGAAAATACTCCTTGCAGACTCTACAACTCATAAGACGTAATACGGTTGCAAAATTTGTATGTGAAACTGCCCCACTCTTACGGCGCTTAACATTCACCATACTTACACAAGATGCTAAATATTGCGTTTGCAAATCATAAGTTTGTATTTCATAAAACTTAGTGAAGAGATTCATTCTCTGTGCTTCAGATATTTTGTCACAGTCATATCTGCAATGATGGTCATAGGGTTTTAACTTCTTCTTCTTGATTTTTTTTCCTTTAGTTTCATAGTCTTTGCCAATTATTCTAGCCAGCTTTCTTTCCTGCTTCTTCCATTTACCGATGTTCTTCTTCCTTTTTCTCGTATATTTTGGAGTCACTGCAATAACAACCAAACATTAATTATTTATCGTTAGCACTCTGAAAATAACATACCATGGATACCACTAGTAGAAGGTATATTCTCCACCCCACTATTTTCAGACTCAACAGCCTCTAAAGATCCGTCAGGTGAGTATTCACTGTCCTCATCTGTTTCGAAGGGATCTTGTTCACTATTATCTGAATTTAAATCATAGCGTACTACCCCTAGAAAATGTTTCAGGTTTAGTTTCTAGTTTAACCTACAAAAATCCTAATAACTGTTAGTAGTATTGATTTAATGTTATTTTATAATGATTCGAAAATTCGAATTTTACCTGCAGTACTTCTCTTTCTTGTGGTCATGTCAAAACACTAGAAACTTGTAATTACACTTGAAAAATCACACTCCTTAACTCACTATTAATACTGTGGAATAAGGATGCTGAATAATACAAACAATAAAATATTTATCGTTGCATAAGGGTCTAAGTGCGCTTGGATCCTTTTGCCACTAACGCACTGCCGCACATATGTTAACCTAGTTGTTCTACTGCTCAAAAGATGGCGTATAACGTTTGAAAATGACTTGGATCATTTTTGCCTGTGAGTAGTTTTTAGTTTTAACTATTGATATCTGTACTTAGATCATTTTTGTACAAAATGTCACTTAAACTCTTCTGGGTCTTACCCCTTCATATGGAATCTATGCAGAGTCAATATATCTGAAGATATTGACCACATATCGATTTTAAACTGCAGTCAACAAATACCATCCTGGAGTTCTTTTCATTCCTTTGTTACAACCGGTACGCAATTGAAACAAATTGTTGGTTACTTGCCAATTATTCCTAGTCCTGTAACAAAGTACTCTACTGTTTATACTTGTCTGGTTAATTTTAACGATGTACTGAGTCAATTAAGTCAAAAGTATTTAGTAGTTACCTGTGACGAAGGGGTTTATAGAATAGCTAGACATATTAAGTTAGTGCAAGAAAAAGAATTTGATAATATAATATTATGCCTTGGGAATTTTCATATTGTAAAAGTTTTTCTTAGTTGTATTGGTAAATATTTAAAAAGTAGTGGAGTAGAAAGTATATTTATTGAAACTGGTTTATTTGGTGGATATGTGACAGACCAATTATTAAATGGAAGTCACTACGCTAGATCCGTAAAAGCATTTACGTTTATATCAGAAGCATTAAAACGTCTTCAAATAAAAGAATTTTTAACCAATGAAATGATGAAAAAACATAAAGAAATACTTATTTTAATTAAGATATTACAAGAAAATTTCCAAGAAATCAATAGTGAAAAGTGTAAAGAGATTTTTTTGGACATGCAAAAACATTTTTCAAATTTTTTAAGCGATTTTCAAAAATTTGTCTCACTGCGTTTTAATGAATCTGAAATGTTCCGTTATTGAAGCAATGTTCTTATTTTTATAAGTCTTATGCAAGATTTAATACGTGCCGATCGTACTGGGGACTGGCAGTTACACATAAAAACTATTCATAAAATTTTGCCTATTTTTTATATAATGGACGACTCTAATTATTCAAGATGGTGTTCTATTTATTTGGAAGATATGAACCACCTTCATTTAAATGCACCAGAAGTTTATGAACAATTTTTAGTTGGTGGATTTACAGTTAAACGATCTGATGCTCCTTTAATTGAAAAAGAAAATGAATTTGATATTCACCATGAATTTACAAAAGCATCAACAAAAATTTATGAGTCTGCTGTTACAGATATTTTGAACTATATAGAAAATAAAAGCATCATTATTTTTCAATCTGGGGAGCATCCACTTCAAAATATTTCAACTTAACAGTTAGTACATCCTTTCATTTCCAAAGGCATTTTAAATATTTTTGAAAAAGGAATTCAGTTGTATAATAATTTTAGGAAAGAACGGTTTATTCATAGAACTAAATGAATATCTAAAACAATAACTAGAAATAATTTTCCCAATTTTACTTCCCAACCAAAATCAACTGATCAAGGGAAAAAGAGCAAAGAATATTAAAGCAACTGTTAGTGACATTCAAAGAATTATATCATTAGCCAATGAGCGAAATTATCCATATGAATCCTTGTTGCAATATGATTTATCGTATGAAAATGTTTTATTTGATGGAAATGGTCTTAAGCTACGTTTACATTTGGCAAGTTTACTGACGGAAAGTACTTGCGGCCACTAAACTTGCTTGTTGTTTTGTGTTTACATATTTTCAAGTTTATTTGCTAAAAGTAGTATTTAGAAAATGGCACCTACTGCAGCAGTGCGCGCTGCTGTTAAAGTTGTTGTACGTGAAATTGCCAATAATTTAATAGTAAAATTACAACGCAAGAGAAATAGAAAAAAAAGGGTTTGGATTAGAGACTGGATAAGACGCAGGAGTTCTCTGGGTGTGTCACAACGACTCTTAAAGGAGTTATCAGCTGAAGATCCCGATTCTTATAGGAATTTTATGAGGATGTCACACGAAAAGTTTCAGGAACTGTTAAAACTAGTTGAACCTAAACTTACAAAGTCAGAAACATGGATGAGAAATCCTATTTCCCCTCAACTGAAATTGGAAGTAACATTACGATATCTTGCCACTGGTGATAGTTTTGCTTCCTTGCAGTATTTATACAGAATACCGAAATGTACTATTTCAGTTTTTTACCCGAGGTGCTTTTGGCAATATATGAAGTCCTTGCGAAATATATAACGGTAAGAAATATCAAATATATTATTTTAAAGTTCAAGTAGGTAAATGCTTTTACTTAATTTTTTTGAAATAACTTTGTATACATTCTATAAAATACCAACAATGATAGTACCTACTATAGTAAAAGCATTTTCCTTTAGTTTTATATATGCATACCACCCAATCAAACATATTTTCACAACGCTACTTTTATTTAGAAAAACAAAATACATTTCATTTCTTCTGTACTTTAAAGATCAGTATAATCTCCGTCATAATCTTCATCAGAGATAAAGGCTTGTTCTTTTGCTTGTTGTACTATATCTGAATAATCAGAATACGATGTGGAAGGTCTGGAAGGTCTGTTGACAACCTGTTGCTGCATTTGTAGTTGTTCAATATCCGAATAATAAGAATTAGATGTTGAGGATCTTCTGTCGTTTTGGTGCTGCATTTGTTGCTGATTTAGCTGGGAATAGTCTGATCGAAGGTTTTGCTCATTGCTATGGAATACTTGGTTTGCAGATGGAAGGTGGGCTAATCTTTCACGAGTAATAAGATTCTAAATTTCTGATTGCAAAATAATAAAACTTCTCTGGGAAAGTTCTCTTAATTGAGATGAAATATGTTTTGCATAGGCATCATATTGATCATCGGGCTTATTCTCATTTTTCTCGACAATTTCTTTTAGAGAGTCAATTGCTTTATCAACTCTAGAAGCTGAATTGACGTTTCTGGATCTTTTATTGCATTTGGGAGGTTGGGATATGCTTGATGGTTCAATACGTTTCAAAGACTGAGGTGTAGATGGTGATTCTGGTGGGATAGTTTCTTCGGCGTCACTTTCTGCAGTTTCTTGCTGTGTTGCTTCCTTAAAAAAATGTTTTTGTTAATAGAAATATATGCATATACACTATAGTGTCCGAAAATTATGTTCTAATAATTTCTTAAGTCCACAAATGCATAGTTTTAAAGATGGGTACAGGGTGCCAAACTTTTTTTAATAATTTTTTTGTAAATATCTTAAAAATCCTTTAAATTATTGGAACGGAATTTCCGGTTACCGTATAGATTTAAATATTTAGAAATAATGTAATTCCCAAAACAGTAGTAAATTTGTATTTTTTTCAGGTACCCTCAACAGAAGATGATTGGAAGGTTATTCAAAGAGGGTTTTCTTCAAAGTGGAATTTTCCTCAATGTTGTGGCTCTATAGATGGGAAACATGTTCAGGTGCAACGACCGCCGAATAGTGGATCAGAATTCTATAACTATAAAGGGACTTACAGCATAATTTTATTTGCGTTAGTAGACGCAAATTATTGTTTTAAATATATAGAAGTTGGAGCTAACGGCAGGGCAAATGACAGTACGATATTTAGGAATTCCACCTTGAATAGAGCTATGTTAAATGGAGACCTACATTTTCCACAAAATTCCGTTATTGTCGGAGATGATGCATTCCCCTTGAGGACAAATCTACTAAAACCTTACTGCGGAACGTTAACTACTAAACAAAGAATATTTAATTATCGTTTGTCCGAGCTAGGAGAGTTGTAGAAAACGCCTTGGTATTTTAAGCGTAAGGTTTCGATTATTTCGAGGGGTAATTAATTTAAAACCAAGTACTGTGGATTTGGCTGTAAAAGCTGCTTGTGCATTGCACAATTGGCTTAGAATGACTGATGCCCGACAATATTGCCCATTTGGAACAGTCGATCGTGAAGATATTGATACAGGGGATATTATAGATGGTTTCTGGCGTTCAGAAGGTCAACCACTAGAGTCAGTGAGGCATTTGGGAATTAATAATCATTCACAAGCTGCGAATTCTTTGCGTGATAAGTATGCAGATTATTTCTCCGGGGAAGGTGCCGTACCTTGGCAAGATAAAATGATTGGTTTATAATACAAAATAAAAATAATTGAGTTATGTATGTTTTTTTGAAAAACACTTACCATGTTGTTTGTTGTTTCCCTGCTTATGACCATGTTCCGTAAAAAACTATCTGCCCTGGCAAACCACATAAGCTTTGGCTTGTATAAATCATCAGTGCCACTTCCACTTTTTTTCGACTTTAAAATTTTATTAACTTCTTGTCTATAAACGGTTTTTATTGTTTTTATCTTTGTTTTCAATACGGTTATGTCAATGTTTTGAAATCCAGATTCTTCTAACTCTTTTAAAAGTTTTTCAAATGCGTTATCTCGTCTTAATTTATTCATATGTTCTTTTAATTTTATATTCCATAAAATTTCATATTTTTCATAAATATTTAAAAACAGAATTATCTGATTTCCATCCCACTTCATTGTTTACGAACTTTTTTTCACTGAAAGTAGTAAAAAATCCGTCAAGTCTGCAAGTAAACTAGCCAGTCCTTCAACTTTGGCAAGTCGCTTGCCGGCAAGTAGCAAGTCACTTTCCCGCTGTTTACACATGGCAAGTTTAGTGGCCGCAAGTACTTTCCGCCAGTAAACTTGCCCAAAAGTCTTTTAACTCGAGAATTGGAAAAAATCCTTCCTTCTTATTTAGAGGAAACATTAAAAACGGATGAAACCCATTGTTTAATAATTGATGTTATGTTATCATTACGTAAAATTTCATGGAAAGGAATGCATACATTTGAAGATATTGCTATAAAATTTATTAATTTGATACAGTGGAAGGCAGCATTTCCAAATACATCAAGAATAGATCTTATATTTGATTCATATTTTGAAAAATCCATAAAGTCATCAGAGCATCAAAGACGAGTAAAAACTGAATCAATATGCTATATTAAAATTATTTCGAACACACCATTACCAAAACAAGAAGAAAAATTTTGGGGTAGTTCAGAAAACAAATTGTTGTTGCAAGATTTTATAAAAAATTATATTCTGAACGAATCAGCTCTTTCAATGTCCGTACCTAGTAATATTAAGTACGATAAATGAAAAGATGTGTACCGCAAATAATTCAAACATAGATCTTGCATTACTGCAACGTTTTGATATCGAAGAAGCTGATCTAAAGATAATGATTCATCTTTATCATTGTGTCAAAACAGGATTTCACAATGCTTTAATATCTTCGGAAGATACCGACGTACATGTACTTCTATTACATTTTTTCAATACTTTGAAAAATCATGGACTTAAGGTAATAAAATAGTAATTTTGTAGATATATATGAAACAGACCTCCTATAATTTAAAGTTAATTGTTAAAATTTATTTAAGAAAATTAAATTATAAAAACGTTTATTATAGCAACTGAACTGCCTATTATAGTTTCAATTTTATCGAAGTTCTGCTTCTTTTCTGCTTTAGTATGTATGTGTTATGGTTTTAAATAATTATCAATAATTTACATTTTAAGACTTTGTGAATTGAAGCTTGTCACTCGGAAACAAAAAGATACATTCCAGTACATCAATTGTCTGTTCTTCATGAGAAAGATTTATGTTATGTTTTACCTGCAGTTCACCAATTATCTAGATCGGATTATACTAGTAAAATCGGTAACAAGTTATCCGCACTTCATGCCAATCCCGTCAAATATTTGTTAAATTTTGGCATAAGTTAATAAATTTATTCAAAACAAGCATAGCGCTTTCGACATAATATCATCTTCAGTGCTTCACTGAAGAGTATGGTTGATTGATAACAAATAAAGAAAATTAAGAAAATAACATACTTGTCAATTAACAACGGCAGTCCAGGTATAAAATCTTAGGTTAAGTTCACAAAATTTAAAATCCATAAATCCAAATATAAAAATACACGGTCCACATTAGACAGTAATGTCACAAACGTATAAAAATGTTGAATAAATCTTATAAAATAAACGATGTACAAGGGTATAAGATAAAATATTAAAATCACATTTTTAAAGTATTCAATTAAATGAAGTGACCTTCTAAAGTCCCATCGTCCCTAAGGATACTTTGGTGTGTAAACCTCAACGCCCTTCAGATGGGGCAACCATTAGATGCTTGGTGTGTGGACATTGACCTCTTGGACTAGGTTTCGTAACCCAATTTTTTTATGTCTTGTCTTTGTTTAATTCTTTTGTCAATTAATGGTATAATTAGAACGTTGCTCCAAAGCAACAGCGACCATTTGAAGTTAAAAATTTTGTATTGTGCAAATGAAGAATCACCCCTAACAAAACTAATTTTTTAGAACACACAATATGTACGAAAAACTACAGAAATAAACCAACATATAATTTAATATTTATTCAGTTATAAGAAAAAATAAAGACAAAAATTTATGGTGAGTTATGGAAATTAAAAAACAATTCTTTGCCGGTGTGAAGCAAAGTCTCATGTGACATTTTTGACACAGAATTGTCATCATCGGATACACTTTCAGTATCTGATACATCTGCCCTAACAGGAAATACATAGCTCGTTTTTTTCCATAAGACGTAAGAGGAGGAATCTCCATATTTCTGAAACAATAGTAGTTTACGTAACAAGTCCTGAAAGTGGTCTTTTGGTGGACGAGTAGGCAAATTGCAGGGCGAGCCTTGCAAGCCTGCGAGTTTAGTAAAAGCACTTTTGGAACGTATTACGTACAATATTTTTTTTAAAATGGGCATTGTTGTACCATAAATTTCATATTAAAAACAATAAAACAGTTAGTCTAAGATAGCGTTCAATTGGTTTCTATGGTAAGCGAGTTTTGTATCTATTTAAAACTAAAATAACTAGTCATATTTTGACGTTTAGTTGAAAACGTGAAAATGGATATTCAAAATGATGCATTTGATTGTGAAGATGAAATTATACCGGAGGAATATGGTAAGTGAGTTTTGTATCTATTTAAAACTATAAAATAACTTGAAGGGTAAGGGGAAAAAACAAACGATGTCACAAAAGTAACTTACAGAGAAAAGTTAATTAACGACACTAAACCGCTGGTTGCGATCTTAGAAATAAATAAAACTGCATACCAATATTTTTAAGTAGTGTATTACTATTTTGTTAATATCTAAACAGAAGAATACGAACTTAACATTATTAGATTCTAGTTGAAAAAATAAAAAAACACGTGAACGTCACAAATAAGTTGTTAAAAACCAACGATGTCCATTTTCGACATAAGCTTACACAGAGATTTTTCATTTGTATAGCAATGTTTCATAAAATTCTATAGCATTTGGAAGACAAAATCGTTTTAACACTTGTAAATCGTTGTACTTAGCCTGGGAAATTGGTAGTGGTCCATGGTATGCTTGACTTGGTAGCTTAAATTCGCCATCTTTCATTTTTCTAGGAACAACAGATTTTATTGATCTACATGTTATTTGCTTGCTTTCCCGAATGCCATTATAAGTGGTTCGGTAAAAAACCAATCCGCGTTTTTCTTTCGCCAATCAAAGTTCCCTTACTTGTTGCAGAGGTATTGACACTTACGAATAAATTTTTTCTTGCAAAAAATTAGTCCATTGTTTCGTTAATGTCTGGTCCACGTCTATAACTTTGAACGGTTCTGGCTTTTTTCTTGCATCTTTTAACACATTTATCCAATCTACGGGTAGTTCCATCCTAGTCTTCAAATTTATCAAGCCCATGTTTTTATCACATTCTAGATACGAATGTCCTCTGATGGGGAACGTGACTTGAATAGTATCTAGACGCTTTATATCATGGACGATGTAATGAAGTAGCCGAACAACTGAAATTTTTATTTTGTCCGCCAGCTGAGTCGCAGAAAATGTGAAGATGACAGATTTCTGTTGGTAGTTCATTAAATATAAAAAAGAAGAGAAACGATGATACCTCGTCGGATCCTTTCCTTAACATATATTCAGGATATGTAAAAAAACAGGATTTTCCTGAAGACGGTACGTGAATGTTGAAAGAAAACATAGAAAGTTGTCTCCTATAATAAACATCCTTAGTGCTGATGTTGGGTAGCGAAATGTTTTTCTGATAGTCCATGACGATTGATTCATAATCAAAAGTTCTTCTAGCTTTTATTCTGGCAGCTCGTTTTCTATCATATAAAACTTGGGCACTTATTTTGTGCAATTTATTTTCAGTAGATAGAGCTTTTATCTGTTCTGCATCGTCAACAGAATCAAGAGTCTTGATTTTTGCATTAAACTCATTACACTTGCTACAGGTATCTGCCCTAGGGTATCCAAATGCAATGTTAAATTTGTTGTTAAAAATATTTCGGTAGGTGTCATATGAAACAGATGCAGTAGGATACTTTTCTTTAAACATTTTCATAATGGAGGAGGAGAGAATTATTAAGTAATAGAATTACAAGAAAATTTTAATGATCTTGATCTTGATCATGTGCTTAAAAAGTGCAGATTGACACTCTTAGTTGAGACGCAAGAAAACTTTGGCCAAATATTTTCAGTTGAAATTGCTCATTAGCAGTTTATTTTGCTCATGAAACTATTGCACTTAATAAGAACTTAAATCTCTGACAAAGTGAATTTTATATTAATCATCATTTTCGGAAATGACCGGTTGCAAGTCTCGCTCAGCGGTCCGAGTTAAAAAAAAATAAAAAAAAATTTTTGTGGTGACCTTCCGAATTATCCATTAAAAAAATTACAGGACAAGAAATTTTTACCGATTTCTAACTGTTCTTAAACTGCCGATGTCCATTTTGGTTCAAAGTGCAAGAAGAAATGTGGCATTTTGCCATACACAATCAATATATTCAATTTTAAGACGTTTAATTTTTAAATTTTTTATTTTATGTTTCGTGTTTTAAAAAGCACTTAATTAGCACCTAATTTAAAGATTATTCAATCCTTGTTTTTTGTTTTTTTTTAATATGGGTCAGCTAGGTTGTTAAAGGCTGGCGGTCCCATGGTTTTTCGTAAATATTTCAAAAACGGTTAGTGCACCTAATTTTTGTTTTGCGCACCCAAATAGCACCTAAAATGCACCTAATTTTGAAATAAATTTCGACAAATTTCTCCACTTTGGGTCAGCCACCTCGATCCTTGCATACAACACCGTCCTGTTATGGTAAAATACGACGTATATGGATATTTTGCTGTTTGAAGTCAACGTTGCTTGAGAGCAACATGCGCACTTACAGGGTTAAAGACCAACTCAAAGTCGACAATAATGTATACTTGCATAGGTTTCAGTTATTTTGTGTACAAAACTTAAAAATGCGCATAATTCCTTTTGTCCTTAACCTATTGTAGCAGTGTTTGTACTACTAAGTTCCTAGCTAAAGCATAGTCAATTGTTTTACTTTGCAAGTACTTAAAGGCGGTTCAATTTTTTTTTTAAATGTTTTTATTTCTACTTAAGATAATTATAAACAGTTCAGGGTATTTAAAAATGAAACAGGTAATCATAATATTGTAACGATTGTATCGTTAGTTTTCGAACAATCCTCCCGGACTATAAATATTTTTAAATTATCTATTGTTTCCGCGTTGATCGAGTGGGGACTGCTAATTTGGAAGGAGAGCAAATGGTTTCGTAGTAAGTTTTTGATTTGATTTCCTCCATTTTAACGTTGAATTTTAAGTAATTCAGAGTTTCCGACCATCTTTGCCCTTCTGTCTCTGGTAAGTTCCTTATTACCTTGGTTTTAAGTTTAATAGTTAATTAATCCAAAATGCGGTGAATATAATATCTTATCTATTTTACTAACATTTTAAATATTCGAATACAATTGCTAATTTAAATTCAAGGTCAGTTTTTGTGGTATTTTATTATTTATACATGAAAGATAATTAATTTTTTCTCGAAATTTGGAGAGACTTATAGCGATTGTGTTCGAAAAATAGTATTTGAAAATTCGAAGTTTTAATTCCAACTTTATTGACAGGGTTATTGCCAACTAGAAGAAGGGCCCTATTATTGGTCTACAAAGAACTATATTAAGATTTCGACGAGAGGTTTCATCGAAGATAGTCCGTTGCAGTTCTGATTTCCCGGTTAGAAAAGCCGAAAAGAAATTCCATTCCCGTTGCTGTTTCCAAGTCCACTGCGTAGAAGCGTGGAAAAATTCAGCTAGAAGTCCTCAATTGGAAATCAACCTTCTACAGTACGTGCTTAAGATTCAAACTCCGTTTTCAAGCCACCGATAAAAAACAAAAATAAGAATTAATTAATTTTCGTAAATTGACAAAATTACTAATCAGAATTTATAGTAATAAACCATTTTAAAACTGATCTAAGTATTTTATTTGTATCTCTGTACTTGGCGCCCTTTTAAACTTGTTTGCGGAAAATTAGGCAAAAACACAGAAGGAAAGTCACGACCCTCTGGAGCTAGCTCGGGGTATTTTTATGGTTACAAATTTGGCGCCCAACGCCAATGTAACTTATAAAGGGTTAATTAAGCTACAAATTTGGCGCCCAACGTATTATCTACAAACATATCTTCTCTAACAATCCAGTAGAGAGTAATCTTTCCGATTGGAAAATTATGGTTCCTCCCGGTAATAGATCGAGTCTTTTGAATTACTTTTATGATAGTAAGGCTGGTTGTCATTTTGGCATTTCTAAAACCTTTTCTCGTATTTCTGAACTGTACTATTGGCCAAAAATGAAAAAGGATATTTACCGTTATATCCGCAGATGTGCGATTTGCTCTTCGTGCAAAAGTTCTAACCTTCCTAAGGCTGGTCTTATGAGCAATTATAAGAATATTAATTTTCCTTTTTAATGGATTTCCGCTGACATTATTGGTTGTTATCCTAGGTCCAAACAAGGCAACAGATATGCATTGGTTATAACGGATTGGTTTACCTAATTCTGTCTAATACACCCTATGCCTAAAGCAACGACAAGTTACATTTTAAAGTTTTTAGAAAACCAAGTTTTCCTAATATTTGGGGTTCCTCAGGTTTTATCCGTTGACAACGGTAGTCAGTTTACTAGTCGTGAATTTAAAAATCTTATGGACAAATATAAAGTACATGTGCGTTACAACCCTGTATATCACCCTCAAGCGAACCACACTGAGAGAACGAACAAAAGTATCATTACTGCAATTCGTTGTTTCATTCATGAAGCACATGATTCCTGGGACTCAAAAATCCATCACGTTGCTCAAGCAATTAGGACCGCTCAACATGAAGTTACGGGTTATTCCCCTTCTTTTCTGAACTTTGCAAGAAATATTCCGCTTTCTGGTGATTATTATGCGAAAATTTCTGATAACGCCAATAATACAGTGACTATTGCTGACAAGAATCGCCGTTTAAATGACATTCAAATGTTACCCAAACTGTTTGTTGAAGTTACGAAGAAATTAAAACTTGCTTATGATAAAAATTCACATTATTATAATCTTCGTAAAAGAGATATAGAATTTCATGTAGGGGATAAACTTTGGAAAAGGAATCACGTTTTGTCTTCAAAAATTGATAAATTTTCTGCTAAATTCGCTCCTAAATACGTTCCCTGTATTGTGGACAGGGTTATTTCAAAGTTGGTCTATAACGTTAAGGATACTAAGAATAATGATTTAGGCAATTATCATGTGTCAGACTTAAAAAAAGATTTTTCCGATTTTGATCAGAACTTGTCGGAAAGTAAGGACTCAGACAGTGAGAATGATGATACTAATTAACGAAATCACTTTTGTACTGATCACTGGAGTCACTACACTAAAGGCACTTTTTTATTAATTTTTCATTGACTTTTTTCTCTTTCTTCCTATTTCCTAAATTCTTAAATACTTTAACTTCTTCAAAATTCATTTCAATTTTCTTTTTATAATTAAAAAATCGATAGTGCCGAACCACCAATTTGCATAATTTCTCTTTTTTTTTTGAATGTTCAGTTTTCTTGGTTTTTTTTTCTCTAAATTTTTCTCTTTCTCTTGATTGATATTGCCTTCAGTATTCTTAACGTTGGTAGTGTACATACCTGTCCCTTACTGATTTTGACGCTTTTCTTTTATTAATTGTCCTATTTTTATTGTTCACATTATTAACGTTATTTGTTGTCATTTTTAATGATAACCATTACCTCTTTATCTTTTACATTGTCTCCAGTTTGCACAGCGTGTGCGATAAGACTTGTCAAGTTATTTTTGATCCGGATATTGATTGATTTTTTTTTTGAGTGTTAGTCACATTTTTGTTCAATTGATATTTGGTTTCAATTTTTTCTTTTCGTTTATTGAATATTTGTTTAGCTTTATAGCTTAAATGTTCTCATTTGTTGAGTATTTTTTTTATTCAATGATTCTTGTTGACTACAGTCTTGTCTTTGTCTTTGTTGTTTTGGTAAGTTATTTTACTTATGGAGACAGATTTTGTGCCTTGACTTTCTTTCTAGAATGCTTTGTGGACAATATTTCTCTTGTTTCTTTTTGACATCTCGTTTGATGTTTTCTTTGACGACATTTAATTAGGACAGTTAATGAATTTTTTTTTACCGATTGTGACTTATGCTACTTAAGTGTTAGCAATACCGACTATGACTTTTTTGGTACCCTAGAGGTGCTGGTCAATGTGACCAAATTTTTTTTAGAGTGGGGGGACTCTCTTACCGATTGTGATTTTTTGTTCTTTGTGTTATTTCCCTTTTTCAAAATTATTTTTTGTCTTAACGTTTTCGGCTTAAATTCTTTCTCCTTTCCCGGCTGGGCGATAGTTCCCGGGGAAGACAAAAATAAATATTTCGGAACTCTCTTGGTCAAGTCCCTATATTTTTTTTTTATATATTTACCATTTTTTCTTTTTTGTTTATTTTTATTTTTTTATGGCTGACATGCCATCATATAGCGATGCGAATAACCGTTCGTTATACCGAGACCACCCGTCAGCACTGAGCTCCTCGCATTCCCTGCCCAGTGAGGAGAAACTTCAGTGTTGACCGTTCCTCCTTTAGGTTGGCTAGTACCTCGTATAAAAATCTAGTCACTTCGTCTTGTGACGGTTTAACTACCTGGGTTTCTTCAAAACCCATGGTAATTTTACTTGCTTTATTGAGGAATTCGTTCCACTTTAGGTTGGCTAGTACCTCGTATAAAAATCTAGTCACTTCGTCTTGTGACGGTTTAACTACCTGGGTTTCTTCAAAACCCATGGTAATTTTACTTGCTTTATTGAGGATTCCTTCCAATTGGGTTGGCTGATACCTTTTGTAAAAATCCAGTCACTTCGTCTTCGGACGATTTAATTTCTCTTTGTTTAAGTGTTGGTAACTTTTTGTAATGGTAATTTTTTGTTTCTTGAGTTTAATGTTGGTATTTTGTATATTTAAGAATTACACCTGTCATCTTGTTAACCAACTTAACTTTACTAATTTTTATATTCTTTACCTATTCACCAATTTTGGATTATTACTTTTTATCTTCATTATTTAAGAAAATGTTCACTTTATTTAGTAAAAAAAAGAATCTTCAATTCTTTTTTTTTCTGCCAAGGTACCGTGGTGTAACGATTGTATCGTTAGTTTTCGAACAATCCTCCCGGACTATAAATATTTTTAAATTATCTATTGTTTCCGCGTTGATCGAGTGGGGACTGCTAATTTGGAAGGAGAGCAAATGGTTTCGTAGTAAGTTTTTGATTTGATTTCCTTCGTTTTAACGTTGAATTTTAAGAAATTCAGAGTTTCCGACCATCTTTGCCGTTCTGTCTCTGGTAAGTTCCTTATTACCTTGGTTTTAAGTTTAATAGTTAATTAATCCAAAATGCGGTGAATATAATATCTTATCTATTTTACTAACATTTTAAATATTCGAATACAATTGCTAATTCAAATTCAAGGTCAGTTTTTGTGGTATTTTATTATTTATACATGAAAGATAATTAATTTTTTCTCGAAATTTGGAGAGACTTATAGCGATTGTGTTCGAAAAATAGTATTTGAAAATTCGGAGTTTTAATTCCAACTTTAATGACAGGGTTATTGCCAACTAGAAGAAGGGCCCTATTATTGGTCTACAAAGAACTATATTAAGATTTCGACGAGAGGTTTCATCGAAGATAGTCCGTTGCAGTTCTGATTTCCCGGTTAGAAAAGCCGAAAAGAAATTCCATTCCCGTTGCTGTTTCCAAGTCCACTGCGTAGAAGCGTGGAAAAATTCAGCTAGAAGTCCTCAATTGGAAATCAACCTTCTACAGCACGTGCTTAAGATTCAAACTCCGTTTTCAAGCCACCGATAAAAAACAAAGATAAGAATTAATTAATTTTCGGAAATTGACAAAATTACTAATCAGAATTTATAGTAATAAACCATTTTAAAACTGATCTAAGTATTTTAATTGTATCTCTGTACTTGGCGCCCTTTTAAACTTGTTTGCAGAAAATTAGGCAAAAACACAGAAGGAAAGTCACGACCCTCTGGAGCTAGCTCGGGGTATTTTTATGGTTACAAATTTGGCGCCCAACGGCAATGTAACTTATAAAGGGTTAATTAAGCTACAATATACGTGAAAACTGTATTTATTAATAATAAATCAAGAGAAATCAGTCAAGAATCAGGAGATTCAGGTCTCAAGACATCTATAACATATTAATTTTTGTAGTAAGTAACAAACAGTACTAAGTTAGTATTACTAACAATAACAAACAAATTGTAACTTATACATAGATTATTGTCTTTATTTACTTAACGTATTGTTAGCAGTTATATTACTAAACCTATAAAAGTCTACCAGAAAATAAGAGATTTCACTGATTATTTTTTTCACCTGTCAAAATATCACAATTTTGTGATTTCGTCCAATGAAAACGCTTATTCTTCAATGTTTTAGCTAAATCTAGCCAATCATTCCGGTTTATATTGATAAAACCACTAGTGGTTTTACTAGTATTGATAAAATTATAGAACTGTCAAAAATGCAATAACAATATTGAACAATCAATTTTCTTGTTTATAAGTACCTTACTATAAATCAACATTCATTTATATTATCTAAATATTCTGAAATATATTTTGTTATTATTATTATCACAATTCAATTCATCTAAACGATAATGAAAAATCAAATATGTAGGTACTTTAAAACTAACCTGCTTCCTGGTTCTGCATGCATTTAAAACTTTTATATGCCTACAGGCAAATGTAGTCTTGTAGGTAAACTTTAAATAGATATACCTAATAATTTTTATTTAGGTAATTTTCTCTTTAATAATATAATTGTATAAATAGGTATAAAAATAAATATTTATTCAAATTATAACCCTGTTTTCACGACGCTCACGACAACTGACAACTGTCAATACTATCTAGTGTACAGGATAAGTTAATAGGGAGGGTAACGGCATTTCGTTTATGTTAATTATGAAATATAAGTTGTTCTAGGAAGTTTTTTAAATAAAGTAGTTTTTGTACAGAATGGTTCAAAAAATAATCTTCTCAAATACCACTCGTCCTGTAATATTTTACTAGATAAATTTTTATTTTCCAGACTAAAACTTTTTTATTTTAGGCAAAACTACGGACTCGTGATTTTATCACATTTCAGTTTGTTTTCGTATTTTTGCCAAATATAAAAGTTTTCGTGGAAACTAAAAATTTATCGATAAAATTTTAAGGACTCGTGATTTGATCACATTTTAGTTTGTTTTCGTATTTTTGCCAAATAGAAAAGTTTTCGTGGAAACTAAAAATTTATCGATAAAATTTTAAGGACTCGTGGTATTACCTTTGACAAAATAACAATGAATCATTCGTAATTTGTAAACTATAAGTAGGCGTAAAAATAAACATATAAACGTTTTAAAAAAACGAGGAGAAAAAAAAATCATAAAAATAAAAGTTACTTATTCTTCTGAAAATAAGAGCGTTGTGAGGGAGCGATCGTGCTATATTTTAGTGGACTGTATTAATTGAAAAATGTATATATGTATGAGTGATTGAGTCTCCCTGTGACTCTAAGAATTCCTATGCCATCAATAAAGGGAGTTAACGTGGAAAAAAAAGATGATTTTATAGGAATATTTCTTTTTAAACTTTCGATTTCTTCCGCGAAGTGATAACCCTGTATGCATTTTATGATACAATTTAAACTATTTGTATGTTCTTGCACAGAAAGTGGACATTGCAACCTTAAATTACCTCTAGAATTATTGAGAAAACGTAAGCAATAAGCTATAGTACGTTGAGCCGAAGAAAACTTGAGAATATATTTAATGCTTCAGAATAATTATCAACAGACAAACATAAAACAACTTTCTGTTTAGGAATGTCATTTATTGAAATTGGATCTGCATCCATACCTAAATTCGGATTATAAAGAAAGAGAGGTCCTTTCCACCATTGATCACATGAAATCAATTGGAAAGAATCTATTCCCCTGGAAATGTGATCTGCTGGATTTTGTTCAGAGGATACGTGTAACCATTTAGCATTAGTTTGACTTCGGCAAATATGCAAATAAAAATGTATAAAATATGCACGTGTTTACCCGAAAATATGCAAATATTTTACAAAATATGCATACAAATAAATAAAAAAAAATCGTAAAATAGTAACAATTTTATTTAAAAAAAAGTGTACATAACTAAATATTTCCTACTATTCATTAAGATTAACATTTATATTAAGTAACTACATCATTTTTAAGTATGAATAAACTTATTTAGAATTATGGTAACAATAAATGACCAAGTGGTGTTCAAAATTTTCTAACAAAAACTTGTGGCTTCTGTCCGAGTACATATATTTATAAATAGAAAAACTTCGTTCAACATCAACTGATGTAACAGGAGTATTTTTCAAACTAACCAAAACATTTGGTTCTAAATTAATTGTTTCCGAAAAATTTCCAACTAGAACACTGGCTACTTCAGAAAGAATATGGTAACCTTTATTTTTTTCCATAGTAGCTTCAAATTTTTCTAAAATATATTTTCCAATATTACCTCTAACGTTCCGACAACATGACGCAAATTCTTTTATTAATGCTGTACTTTCGAACAATGACAGTTTTGGTGATTCTAACTGAGTAATAGTTTTTTGAACAAAACTAAAATTTGATTTTATGAATGAAAGTTCTTGTTGAAGCAAGTTACTCTGAAAAGTTTGTTTAGAATCCAAAAGAGATTGGGAACTTTCATCCGTTAACGTATCAATTATGTTTTTTATTTTAACAAAATGATCTGCATAAAAATTAGCTGCTTCTAACCATGTTCCCCATCGCGTTAAAATAGGTTGTGGTGGAAGAGGAATGTTAGGTAGCATTTCTTTATAAAGTTAAATTCTTATAGGAGATTTAAGAAATACTTTTTTGACACTGGATATCAAGGTATTTACAAGAGGAAACTTTTTTCGTATTTCCTCTGCAACTTTGTTTAATCCATGCGCTACACAAGTAACATGTATTAAATTTGGGAAAAATATTTTTTAATTTTGTCCTGCTTTCACCATATAAGGAGCAGCATTAGATAAAATAAGCAGTAATTTATTAGAAGGAATAGTTGTCGGAAGAAAAAAAGTTGCTAATGTTTCTTGAATAAAACGCGAAATTGTTAAAGCATTTGTTTTCTCAAGTTGCTTGCATGAAATTTAAAGAGATTTTGGTAAGGTATCTTCTTTAAGAACACCAGTCAATAAATGAGCAATATACTTTCCTGAGGAATCAGTGGTTTCGTCTACAGATATGTAAAAATAATTATCTGCAATTTCTTCCTTAATATTAATTAACACCGACGAGTATAGCCCGTTCACATTATTTCTTCTTAGAGGTACCGATCACTTGGAACATTAAGTTTGCAATATTTTTTTAGAAACGAACTTAAATTTACATTTGCTAATTTTGAAAGCGGTATGTTCGCAGACACTAATGCGCGACACAAGTCTTCATTAAAAGTTTCTTGCTCATCTAATTTTTTTGAAGTAGATTGGAAACATTTAGCCATTGAAGTTTGATGTTTTCCTCCTATTTTTCCTTTTTTTGCAATGTGTGATGCAGTTCTCACATGTTGGTCTATCTGAAATTTCTTCTCACATGCTATCTATAAATAAATATAAAAACCTTTATTTTAACCCAACCTTTAAAATATAAAAATATACAAGGTGTTTTTGGTTAATCAAATAACTGGTTTGGAAAAAAAACACTCACTAAGTGTTTTAAATGCAGTATTAATCTACAAATTAGTTTTTGTTACTAACCATTAGTACATCATAGAACTTATTTTAAAATTCAACAAAAATTTTTTTTGTTAATTCAATTACAATAAAAATAATTGTGTTTTAGAATAGCTGACTTCGTAAAAAAACGTAAAGGTGAAAAATTTTTCTAAATACACATTGTATTGTACCATGGACAATTTTTTCTCACTAAAGGAAGCTATTTTTCATTTAAAAACAACAAAGAATTTAATTTTTTTTAATTTTAACACCCTGTATCTCGAAAAGTAAATAAGTTTGACCCCTCATTAACTATATCGTTTTGTTCAATTTTTCGAGAAGTATCTACAGTCAAACGTTGTAAGTGTCATTTGAAAACACCCTGTATGTATGAAATATTAGATATTTAATAGAAAATATTAGATACTTACAATTTTGCCATAGACTGAACAGTAGATTTTTCCCATATCCATAGACAGCTCTTTATAAGGTTTAATCCAAGTTGAAGCACTGGTTGCTTTAGGCATTTTAAAATCACAATCTTCCTTTTTGTTACGCACAACGAGTGTTTACGCTTTGAATATCAAAACAAAAATGATTTACACATCTGAGCATCAAATTAGAAATCTTTAGGTAGAAATTAACAGAATGCAATCTGAAAACGTTGACTGTATTGCTTCTTAAATTCAATAGCCCGGTGACTGCACTAACGCTCCTTATTCGACCCGATCTTTACGCACCGAGAATTCTCTTTGAAATGATAACATTTTTAGAACGATTAGTAGGGTTTATTAAGGTGATATCAGACGGTTCATTTTTTGTTCATTTTCACATTTCATTCGGTACATTTCACTCGAAATGAAATGTCTGAACAAAAAATGAAACACGAGTGCCGAATGAATTCATTAGTGAACCGATCCAACAGTGTTGGATATTGGCATCCGGTATCTTTCATTCCCACTCCGAATGAACGAGAAATGAACGGTCTGAACACTGAGAGAACGTTCATTCGGATTCGGTCATTTTGTTTCGAGTCCTGTAGCCGACGGACGTTGTCGACGTAGTTACATTTTTTTTTTGTGTGTTATTATATTGTTTTCATGCGGCAAAATGGTGTTCAAGTGGAACGATCAAAATACATTACTTTTTTTGGAGAACTTTAAAAATTATCAATGCCTTTGGAACCACAAAATTGATGAATACAAAGACCGAACAATGCGGGCAAACTGTATAAAATCTCTAATCAGTGATTTAAACTTAGAGATTACTGAAGAAGATATTAAACATAAAATAAAAACGATAAGGACCCGGTATACAACAGAATTAACCAAAATAAAGCAGTCTACTAAAAGCGGTTGCTCTTCTGACGATGTCTATGTACCGACCCTGTACTGGTTTAAACATGCAGAATTTTTAAGCAGTGTATGCGTCCCACGGCAGAGTACATCAAGTCTCGTAAGTAGAATCTTTTATCAATCCATACTAATCCATATCCATAATATTAATCCATATCCTAGTAACTCTGTCTGTTTGTTCGATAAGCGACCACTACGTGAACAGAAGCTAGGTAGGTACCTACTTAATACTTATACTCAAACAAAAACAACGTATATGAATTGTATAGGTTTATTCAGTATTATTAGTATATGAATTGTATAGGTTTATTCAGTATTATTACATCATATTCTTCTTATCATGTTCCATTGCCATGGTACAGTGCATGAAGTGACGAACTTTTCTGCATATACGTCACGCACGCGGCGGGCATTTTCACTATGATTTCTTGCATTGGTTGGTGGTAAATCGCTTAATGCTAAAGATGGTACTTCTCGCCATTCTCCAGGTACAATGGACCCTGTGACCCAATCCTCAGTTTCCAGTGATCGTTGTTGCACGTAGTCCACTGTAGTTTTTCTGATCCAATTATGTAATGCACACGTCGTTTTAACAAGTTGTTCAACTTTTTGCACTGACAATGGAATCGCCTTTTCATAAATTCGAAATTTTGATACTAATATTCCAAAAGAGTTTTCGACCACTCGTCGAGCTCTTGATAGCCGATAGTTAAATATTTTTTGTTTATCGCCAAACTCTCCTCTAGTATTATATGGTTTCAAAACATCCGTCCGCAAAGGAAAGGCATCATCTGCGACGATTACGCCTTCCTTTGGGAAATTTAGAAGATTCGACAACAAAGCTTCATTCAGTGTTGATTTATTAAAGACGGATGCATCATTTGCCCTTCCGTTTGTCCCAACATCTATATAAATAAAATTATAATTCGCATCTACTACTGCAAATAGATGAATACTAAAATTCTTTTTGTAGTCGAAATATTCAGAGCCTGATCTTCCTGGGCATCTTATATTCACCAATTTTCCATCCATTGCACCACAACAGTTTGGAAAGTTCCATAATCTATAGTAGTCTTCCATTATGTTATTCCATTCATGTTGACTTCCAGGAACCTGTAATAATAAAAATGTCAACATTTTAATTGCAGGATGCACCACAGACTCAAAATGAAGACTCTGCTGAATCTGAGCAGACTCAAGCTGGCAGTGAGGAACAGAAGACGCCAAATTCTGAGATTAGTGGGAATGGAAGTAGTGAACTGATGACTCCTTCATATTCTCGAAAGCCAACAAACAAGAAAAGGAAGATTGATATACCGATTGATAGAGCAATTAAAGAATTAAAAACTATAAGCGAGCAAGCCAAAGTCCAAACTGAAGATGAATTTGATTTGTTTTGCAAAAGTTTGGCAGTACAACTCAAGAAAATGCCCTTGAACAGGGCTTTGACATGTCAGGAAAAACTTCAATCTGTGATGACTCAGGAACGGTTAACACAGATGTCACAATCATTTTCTGAAGTAATTTACTCGGATTCCAGCACTCCATCCCCATTTACTATCAACCAGTCGCCTCCTTACCAAAATACAACACCGGAGTATAATTATAGTAACTACCTTGTCACCAAACAAGTTTATACGCAACCACAACCAGTGCCTGTACCCGTGAGTTCACCACAAGAGACCAATCAAGTCACAATTGTCCAAACATCCACCCAAGAGCAAGAAAACATACTCTCACAAGCTCTACAAAGTATTATGTAAATGTTGATTGTCTAAATTAAAATGTTTCAAGAAAATAACTTAATATTTTATTAAATAGATATAACTGACCTTAATAACCTTTCCAAGGGCTGTCCAAATGGCTTCACATACTTCTTGAAAAAAGTAGGATATTGTATTTCGAGGTACTCTGTACAAAAACTCTAAACTTCCAAAACTATCACCTGTAGCCAGGTATCTCAGTACAATTTGAAGTTTTATCCGGGTAGGTATGCTATCTCTCATTAAAGTGTTTTCTTTCGTTATTAACGGAGCAACAAGAAGTAGAAGTTCTTCAAATTTATTTTCATCCATTCGAAGATGATTACAATATGAATCAGGATCTTCAACGGCTAGTTCTCTCAACAATGTATTGGAAGCTCCTAATAAATTTCTTCTTGCAATCCATGGTCGCATCCACCACCGTCGACGTTTTCTTTGCTTCTTTTTTGTCAACTCTTTGATTAAATGATCACAAATTAAACTTATTCCAAGACGTACGACTTCATTCGATGACATATTTAAAAGAAAGAACAATGAATGTTCATTTCTGTATCATTTCGTCTGAAGCCGTGTGAACATAGAATGAAAAAAAAATGAAGCCTTCACTCGAGTGAACAATCATTCGAGTGAACCGTCTGATATCACCTTTAGAAACATAGAATCGTCTTCTGCGCTGGGGTGACTTATAGCCCGTAAGCGTAAGATAATCCAATACCTCTACCTAATTCAATAAACTGGGAGATTTTGGAAAATCTCTAAATTAGGAACAATACTATTAGCCGTTTACCTGCTGTTAAGATACAATCAATTGTAGATAGATTTGGGGATTAGAATAAATAAGATTTTCCTGAGATTTGTTGAATCATGATTCTAACGTTTTTCAATCCTGATATTTTACTAGTGAATACGCGCAGTCTAAATGCCGAATCTATCAATAACTTAGAATATGAATTCTTAAATACAAGTATAAAATTTATTTGCATAACTGAAACTCATGATACTGACTTATCTATTATTACAAAACATATAAGTGGCTTCAAGTTGAGTAGTCATTTCTGTAGATCCCTATATCATTGGGGAGGGGTTTCAATTTATAGCAGGGATGATATACATTGTTCTGATATTAATCTGAAAGAATATTGCGTAGAAAAAGACTTTGAAATATGTGGAATTACCTATAAGTTTGATAAATGTAAAATGATAATCTTAGCAGTATATAGATCACCAGATGGCGATTTTCATTGTTTTTATGATAAAATTTTAAATGTTTTAGACAAACTCTATGAGCCTAACTGTTCTTTTGTCTTGGCAGGTGATTTTAATCTAGATCCCACTAGGGACAAAAATTTATACAATAGTTTTAATTATTTATTAAAAGGTTTTGCAATGCAACAGGTGGTAGAGTGGCCAACCCGAATTACGAAAGAGTCATCCACTATAATTGACCATACCTATACAAATATCACTAATCCAGTTGTTTGTGTAACAGACAATATTACTTCCGACCACAGATTTGTTATTTTTGAATCGCCAAATAATCAAAATAATGCTCACAAGAAGCATTGGTCACAAATAAAACGTAACTTCAATGAACAGAACACGCCTGCTTTCCTTGAATCCCTGGCAACTCAGGATTGGTCATCTGTCTTTTTGTCTGAGGATTTAAACAATGCTTATGAGAATTTTATGAAGGCATTTTTTCTTTCTTTTAATAAATATTTTCCCTTGAAAAAATGTTACTATTCCCAAGACAAGGATAGTAAATGGGTAACTAATGAAGTCATAACGTCTAGCAATAATTTAAAGGATTTATTTATTTTACAAAAAAGTTTTCCGGAGTTGCATAACTATTATACTTGGTCAAAAAAACAACATTCAACATTGGTTCAATATTCAAAAAAGGTTTATTATCAAAATCGTATTTTTAATTCAAACAACGTTTCAAAAGAATCTTGGAAAGTAGTTTCTGAACTGTCCCAAGCTAAGGGTAAAACTGGAAATTTAAATTTAGTACAAAATAATAAATTGATTGAAAACCCTAATGATATTGCAAAATTATTTAACGATTTTTTTATTGAGGAACCTGAGAACATAATAAAAAATATTACACTACAAACTAAACACAAAGCTTTCAGTAATATAAAAAATGATTTTTCTATATTTTTAGATCTTTTCAGTGAAAACGAATTATTGATGCTCTTATTAGAAAAAATAAAGAATAAACCTGCAGCGGGGGCTGATGAAGTGCCACTCTTTATATTAAGAAAAGCATTATTTACATTAATTAAGCCATTAACATATTTAATAAATCTTTCATTTGTGACAGGGAATTTTCCTACCCTTCTAAAAAAGGGTAAAGTAATACCTATTTATAAAAAACAAAATCCACAATTGATTCAAAATTATAGGCCCATAACTATCACATCGTGCTTCTCCAAACCATTTGAGTATGCGTTTTTGGCTAGACTTCTATTATTTGTTAAGAAACATAACATTTTTTCAATAAACCAACACGGCTTTGTTGCTGGCAAATCTACCAGTTCTGCTGTTAGCTCGTTCTATGAAAATATTGTAAACTTTATGGAAGCTGGTGAGTGCCCTGTTGGGATATTCTGTGATCTCAGCAGGGCATTCGACTGCGTTCAGCATAATATCTTACTTCAAAAATTAAATTCATACGGAATTCGTGGAGTTGCCTTGGATTGGGTGGCATCATTTCTAAAAGATAGGTCCCAGTATGTTACCATAAACCATAACAACAAAAACAATAATATCTCAGTAAACTCAGATACGAGAATATATAATATGGGCGTCCCTCAAGGCTCAGTATTGGGGCCAGTTTTGTTTATACTATATACAAATGATGTAGATGATATAATACCAAAAATCCTAAAAGTTCGATACGCAGATGATACTAGTGTGTTGATCTCATCGTTAAGTGACTTGGAGTTACAGGATAATTGCCAAGTGTCCATGAATGAGCTGGTTAACTGGTTCGAATTAAACTCTCTTTATTTTAATAGTGACAAAACAAAAATGATTAGGTTCCACAACTGGCAAAATAACTGCAACAATATTGACATAACTGTAAAAGAGTCATTAATATCCTCCGAGGAAGATAGTGTAAAATTCTTAGGTATTATTATTGATAGAAATTTAAACTGGAAAGAGCATTGCTACTCATTAATTTCAAAATTAAATTCCATCTGCTATTTATTTAGAAACTTAAGCAAAATAATAACAAAGAGCCAGTTAGTTAGCTTATATTATGCCCAGGTTGAATCTAGGCTTAGGTTTGGCATCGCGTTATGGGGATTGTCTACTCTGTCACCTGATGTTTTTATCGTACAAATCTTAAGAATAATAGAAAATATTCCCCGAAGAAATTCGTGCAGAAATGTTTTTATGAAAACTAATATTTTAACATTAACTTCTTTATACATATTTGAACTGGCTGTTTATATGTATTCAAATAGAAATATTATCTGTAGATATACTATACTGCTTTGATTTATTTATCGTTTTTTGATTAACTACTATTTTGTTAGTTAATATTTTATTTATATCTATTTTTTGTATACTTTGACGATTCCTATATGTGTAATGTACATGTCAGCAGGTTAATAAATGTTTTTATTTATTTATTTATTATTTATTTTTATTTATTTATTTGATTTTAATATTAATATTAATAATCTGAACTTTTATGCACTTTATGCAAACTTTTATACAAATATGCAAAATATTAAATATTTGCATAAAATATGCACAATATGCAAAATATGCATATTTGCCTAAGTCTAAGCATTAGTAGTAAGTTCTTGAATCTCCGAAACACCATTAGCTACAAATGTAGTCCAACGAGTAGGGGTACCGTGAATCCAAGATAACGCTATTTTGGAATCAGACCATAAAACAACCTTAGAAACGGTTAGATGAAAAATCGAGCATAATTTATGACTTACCCTTGCCATTAAGAGGAACATAGTAACTTGATAGCAAGAAGCTCGCAAAACTAAAAAAAAGGGTAAGTTACACACAACAGCTTACCAGTGATTGTACCTATACATTCAGTCAAATAGTCTGTCTTAAAATTTTAATACTGGGCTGAAATATATACAAGGGGGATCATATTGAGAACGAAAAGTGAAATAATTTTTTGAAAAATTCCTAAAACTAGGCGGATAGAAATTAAGAGCTGAAATTTGGCAGATATTTTTATTACTGTATTTCCGAGGGCTGTGTGCATGGGTTTTGAAAACCGTTAATTTTTTATGTGATTTTCATAGTCTTATTTTAATTTTATTTTAACCATAACTCTTAATTTATTTAATCTTTGAGACAAAAAAATTAAACCACATGATCAAATTTATACATTGATCGGGGTTACTTTGATCACCATGGTTATTTTCGTGTCATTTGAAAGTAACCCCAAAAAGAACAGAAATAAAAAAAAAATGAAATCTGTCCGCAAGTTTTTTTAATAAAGCTGTTTAAAACACTTGGGGTGACTTTGATATAGACAAAAATTATGTTTAAGTTATAATTTTATTTAAAATTAACATTTTAAAACAAAAAAGAATCAAACTCTTAAGCGCTAAACCTCATTCACATTGATTTCATAAGGAAACACGAGCAATTCAGTCCCTTCTTGAAAGGTAGGCATAGGCAGGTATGCAACAATAGCAGACTGTTCAATTTCAGAAATGTCGTCTTTAATTAATCTGAAGGTTTTTTTATTTTGGCACGATTTTAAGCCGGTAACTACTAGCGGAGTTGTTTCGTTAATGTAACATACGTAACGATATGTTTTTTTTCCTCGCTGAGAACTAAATGTTACCAATACATAACGACCTTCGGTCAATCTATTATCTTCTTCCTCTTTATTTTCTTTCTCGTTTTCCTATTCTTCAAACGTTTCATCTACAGTCTCATTGTCATCAGATATGTTTTCTTCAAGTGGTGTGTCAGTTGTCTGATTAGTTTTCTTTACCTTTCGCTTTTTTTCTAGACTTGGCGAGGGGTCATCTATTAAATCCACTGTAGAAATGCTCTTTCCAGGAGCAACATTCAGTCTTTTCTTTCGTTTTACAGTTTAAGTTTTCAACTTTCCATTTCGATAATTTACTTCGCCATGCCTCTTTCATTGGACGAAAAAATGCTACGTCCAAAGGTTGAAGCAAATGGGTCGAGTGTGGTACCAAGCAAACAAAGTTGATATCGTTTTCTTCACATAGTCGTAAAACATCTTCATCGATATGAGAAGACAAATTGTCCCCAATTAACACTTTATGCCCGTTTAGTCTTTTCGCGTGTGGCAAAAAACATGTCATAAACCAATCTCGGAATGTTGAGCTGTCAATCCAGCCACTTGCTGTTCGGTTATATCTAGTTCCTCTTGAGCAACAAGGCTCGTCGCAACAGGGTGAGCCACAAGGTCCTCTCTCTTTCCAAGTGTCATATAGATGTGTGCTCTTATATATGACATAAGGTGGTATTAAAACACCATTTGCAGACCCACAAACCATGATAGACGTGCAACTCTTGGAAAAGTTTATTATTTTTTCTGGGTATTTGACTCCTCGTCGTTTCTTGCCCGGGTCGTCGCTTAAATTTGACTCATCATAGTTGAAAATATTACTACTAGGCACGTTTTTAACAACACTTTCCAGATGTTTAAAATATTCTTCTATATTTTGTTTGGAAACTCCAGCTCGAGCCCTTTTTATATTAGCTGCAACACGCTGACTGTAAGAATCCTGATGACGTCGTAAGACCGAGTAGGCCCAGTCAATACCCGGCACATTATTGGAAAATTTTGCAACTATTCGTCCCGTTCGGTCTAAACAAGCCTTAGCGAACATACGCAAATCAAACAGACTTAGAGGAAACCCCCATTCGGCACACTTTGCTGCTGATTTAAGAATAGCCTTTTCTTGAGCGTCCGTGGACACAGTTTGGGCTCCAGGTCTATTTATGTGTTGTCCATTATACCTATTGTATAGAGTTCCATAGGGGATTTTAAATTCTTTTGCAGCGCCACGAATCGTCAAACGTCCGTCTAATATAGATTGCAGTGCATTTTCAATCACTGCATCCGAATAATTTTTGTACTGTCGACTTCCAAGCGGCTTCCTATAAGTCCTAGGCATTATTCTGTAACAAAAACAACCCAGGTAATACTGTTAAAAAACACTACCTAGTACCTACCTATTTTACGAAATTTTATCGTAAACCGTAGTTTCTTCAAAATGCGGGGTTACTTTGATCATTTGATTAAAGTAACCCCGTACACCTGATCAAAGATACCCCATTAAGCATTTAAGTTTAAAACATGGCGACTCGATTAGTTTTTTAGGACTTAAAAACATAAACAGTATTCACAGAAAACCGTAATTACCAGTAACCAAGACGGTAAAATTAAAATTACAGTAATTTTGACACTACATGAAGAGTTTTACATACCTGAAATTCCAATATTATTTCACAAACTCACAAAATCAAAAAGTTTTATGACACAGCGTGGGCCGTTGTTAAACAGAATCCGACATATTGTTATATCGGTAACAGTGTTGCCCATACTGAAAAAGAAAAAATTCGGCCGCTTTCCGTAATCTCGTAAACCGCGCTTTTCAAAAATAAGTAAGCTGTTATCAAAGTAACCCCGTAATATCAAAGTTACCCCATTTTACGGTATCATACTATCCAATGCTACCAACCGCATACAGGAAAAGTTTCCAAAGTTGAGTGCTTTAATGAAACATTATAGTACTCATTTGGGTGTCATAATGAAAAATATTATAGGTGCAAAATATAAAAAAAACAATAGACAGAGCTATTCATTCATAAAATACGAAATGTTTATACGCCAACATTGTTATGATCAGGGGTGGTGAGGAGGCAAAGCATATGACTATTGTTGGAATATGGCGGCCGACAGATCAACACCATAGACGGAGAAATAAGTGGGTCAAATGTTTGAATTCAGGAATTCTTTCACAATATTTTTAATTTTTAAAATTAAAACTTAATAAACAACTGTGCAACAAAAATTAGTATATATTATATATGAAATTTGCTGCTACTAATAAAAAAATTCAATTTATTTAACTAAATTGTAAACTAACTAAGTTGTAAATAATATAACAGGATATGAAAAGAAATCTAATCAAATTGAAAATTCTACTGTTATAAAAGATAAAAATGAGCTTATAAGTAACAATAAAGAAAAAGTAAATATTTTTAACAATTATTTTATAAAACTTGGTGACAAAATGTCAAAAAAAATTAAACAAACTGTTCTGCCTGAAAATTTTTTAGAACCAGATAAAAATAACTCTTCGATATTCTTACAACCTGTTACAGACAGTGAAATTGTGGTATTAATATCTCAACTAAAAAATAACTCTGCACCTGGAACGGATAAAATTTCAACTAAAACTATAAAACATATCCACAATTATATTACATCTCCTCTAAAACATATAATTAATCTCTCCTTCAAAACATCTAAAATACCTACTCAATGGAAAGAATCCGTAGTGACACCCGTATTCAAAACAGGGGACACGACGCAACTATCTCTGTCATAAATAAGTTTGCTAAAATATTTGAACGGGCACTAAAAAATAGAATAATAAATTTTTTTAACATTCACAATATAATCACAGATAAACAATATGGTTTTATTCAAGGTTCTAATACTGAAAACGCCGTAACAGATTTCTTAAACGAAATAGTAAAATCACTAGATACGCCATCAAAATGCCTTGCGATTTTCCTTGATCTCGCCAAGGCTTTTGATACTGTCTCCCATTCAACTTTAATAATGGAAAAGCTAGAAAACTACAGAATACGAGGTACAGCCCTACATTTAATTCAAAATTACCTTGAAAACAGAGAGCAAATAGTAAAAATAGATAAGGAACAAAGTTCAAAATTAAAAGTTAAAACAGGAGTCCCACAGGGGACAGTTCTGGGCCCAATCCTATTTCTGATCTATATAAATAGTATAGTTAAAATAAAAAAATTTTTATCAAGTCTTATATGTTACGCAGATGACACAGTACTGCTGCTTACCGGGACGAATTGGGATGACTTAAAAACTATGGCGGAACGAGATTTAAATAAGCTTCCAATTTGGCTAGACCTTAATCTACTTACTTTAAATGTAAAAAAAACAAAGTTTATGGCTTTCACCCCAACGATTAGCACACAACCGCCACCTGACTATCACTTAAAATTGCATGAATCAAAATGCAACAAAGCAAATAACTTTTTATGTCCTTTATTAGAAAAAGTATATTCCATGAAATATTTAGGTATAGTCATAGATCAACATATCCGCTGGACAGAACATATAGCAAATGTAAATAAACGACTAAGAACACTTATGCATAGGTTTTATATTTTGAGGGACATTTTGTCAAGAAAAAATTTAATTATGCTCTACAACTCTCTAATTGAATCTATTTTAAGATACGGTATAGTAGTATGGGGCGGTGCTTTCAACAGCAAATTACATGAGTTACAAATCACTCAAAATACAATTCTAAAAATTATTTTTAAAAAACGTAAACTATATTCCACAGATCTTCTCTATAGTGAAACGAATATTTTTAAAATAAATTTAATTTATGCCTACCAGTGCATAGTGAGAGTGCACAACAACAAAAAAACGTATTAAGAAAACAATACCTTGGACACAAGATCAGAAGTTAATAAAAATTATTATATTCATACTTTTAAAAAAGCCATCACACAAAGGACTTTCTTTTTCTTTGGTCCCAAATTATACAACTCCATCCCACTTGATTTTAAAAATATAAATAAAATAAATAAATTTAAATTTGAATTGAAAAAATTTCTTCTCTGTAACACTAATAGAATTATCAGAATATTAAACTTAGAATAACTAAAACACATATTATTTTGTATTTTGTATTAATCTTCGACATAAATACTTATCCATCCATGTTTGTTTAACTATAATAAGCTGTTAGATAAGCCTCAACCCCTACGTGCATACAGGCAGAGCTGCCTAGGCACATAGGGGAATTGGGTGGAATTGGGTGCTTGTCCTAATATTAACATTTTTGAAAAACACTAAGTTATGACTAAGCGTATCTTAGGCTTCTTTTATTCACAGCCGCAGGCCGCAGCGGTCGGGCGCCGCGGCCTGCCGCTGTACCAAATTTTCATGCGATGACCCGCTGCGATCGACCGCTTTTTCGCCTGGGTGGGGCAGTGCTGGCAACCTACCCCTCTCATTAAGCAGTGAATGTGCTCATTGAGTTGTCAAAGAATGGTTCCGTGTGTTGTGGTTTACGCATACTTAAAGATGCAGTCAAAAAATTGCCGTAAACGCCGTTGGAATGTGCATCCTATTAATCAGGCTCGATTTGTAGATGGTGCATTTAGAAATCTGTATGGCACACTAAGAGAAGACAGTGACAAATTTTTTAATTACTTACGGATGTCGGTATCTTCGTTCGATGAACTCGCTTCGAAAGTTCAGCAGGCCATGTCTACAAGACCTGATATACTCAAAGGATTCGCTTTCTCATTAGAAGAGATGTTATCAATAACACTCAGGTAAGAATAGTTTTTAAAATGTTTACATAGAGGTGACAGGTTCAAATCCTGTCGCGAGCTCTCAATTTTCTTAAGCAGCCCCTAAGTTAAATTAACCCCTAAGAAAGGGGGGAGGACGTTAATTTAAAAAAAAAGTGCCACTGGGCTACCCAATCTCCCACAAGCCCATCACGCCATAAACAAATCAAAGTACTGAGTACCAGCCATCCCATCGGCTTATAGTTCATGCCGAACTGGTGAAGATAAAACATATTAAAAGCCCCCCTCTCCCCCTCCCCAAAAAAAAAAAAAAAAAAAAAAAAAAATTCATTACACGATAAGAAATATATACAAAATATTAGAGGAAAAATGTATTTGCAAATCATATTATCCTTTGTGTTTTTTATGTATAACAATACTATTAATTGGTATGTATTATTAATATGTATTTTTTATTCTCTTAGTTGCTCTATTCTGTCCTTGAGTCAGTTCTGAATATTAAAAAACTCACTAAGAATGTTTGTAAAACGTTAAACACAATCTATATGAAGTCTCCCTCTGAATAGTAGAAGTCGGATGATTCTGTGTTGGTAGTTGTGGCAGAAAATCCCCCAGGACTCATCACATCACTTGACTCATCCTCCTGGAGCTGGCGCTTCGATGAATCCGCAGGTATTAACACCTCAAGTGGTGATGCACCACCTCCATGCATCTCTTTGATTTCCTTTCGACGCACTGGTTGAAGATTTTGGTACTTCTTTCCTGAGGTTTTGTCAATTGTATAAGATCGCTCAACTGGAATAAATTGACGTTGCTGATTTAATTGAGGATGGCCGGTTGGTAGTCGTTGTATGTTTGGCTCTGCAGATGGATGTGTTGATGGCTTCCTTCCAGAAGTTTTATCAATTGTATGTGAAGACTCAACAGGAATAAATTGTGGTTGCAGATTTAATTGTGGGTGTCTGGTTGGTGGTCGTTGTATGTTTGTTGGCCGTGCTGATGGATGTGCTGATGGTGGGGCCAAATTCGCAGCTGATGTTGTTGTCCCAGATGAAACACTGGCCTGTGTATAGTAATCGTATACAATTTTCATGATATCCATTCGTAGCTTCATTTTTTCTGCACCTGTTAGTGGCTTGACGAGTGGAATTAATGACTTGAAAAAATTCAGATCATCACAATCAACTTCCACTGAGGGTTCCTTGGCTTTTTTATAAGAATCCAAGTAATTTTCTAACTTGTCTTCAAGTCTTCGTTTCCTTCGTCGATATTGAGTAGAGACACTTTTAGAACAATATTCTTCATCGGAATTTAAGCTTCTTTCTATTTCTTCTGCCTCGCCGCTGTTATTTTCTGGACATTGCGTTTCTGTGACAATAGGAGATGCTTCGGTTGGACCTAAACCTACAGCATTGTCTAAAAAAGACAGTTGCGCTACATACACGTAAGTTTTAATTTGTTTTCTCGCTTGACCTGATTTTGTTTTCAGCGATTTTAAGTACTTCCTGTAGCTGTCCTTTACGTTTTTCCACTTTCCTTGGAGTCCCTGACCTGAAAAAAATACATTCATTTAGTTTCCGCGAATTACATTTTTTATTTTTTATTTTTTCAGATACTTGGCCTCAGGATGCTCCTACGTGGACCTACATTATATGTACAGAATTGGGACAACAACAATATCCTTAATTGTACCAAAGATGTGTCGTCTGCTGTGGATCTCCTTGGAAAGTGAAATGTTTCCAAAGTTCACTGAGGATTTTTGGCGTCAGTCAGCTGAAGGCTTCAAACAACGAGCTAACTTTCCTCATTGCATAGGTGCTGTGGATTGTAAACATATACGTATAATTAAACCTGACTTTTCCGGCTCCATGTTCTACAACTACAAGAGCTATTTCTCAATCGTTTTGTTGGCCATTGCTGACAGTAATTACAAGCTGATATACGTGGATGTAGGGTCAATGGGCAAAGACGCTGACCCAACAATATTTGATTGTTCGAGTTTTGGTAAAGCATTTCATGATCGAAGTCTTAATATTCCAAACCCTGACAGAATATCACCTAGCTTTGGATCTCTACCTTACGTCCTTGTGGGAGATGAGGCGTTTGGTATGCACGTAAATCTAATGCGACCATTCCCAGGGCGTAACCTGACAAAGGAGACAAGGATTTTTAACTATCGGCTTTCTTCTGCTCGTCGTTTCGTTGAATGCACTTTTGGAATCCTAACCAATAAATGGAGGATATTCCACCGGCCTATAAATCTTAAGCTATGCAACGCTGTGCCTGTTGTAAAAGCAGCTTGTGCTCTGCACAACTACGTACGTGAAAGGGATGGCTATTTATTCCAGGACACCCTGGAAGTGACCGGGCTGCATGAAATCCAACAACAAGAGACTCGGTGTTTTACACGAGGGAACAGGGTTGCATACCGCTTTAGAAACGATTTCGTGACGTATTTCAACAGCATCGAGGGGCGAGTACCATGGCATGATGACAAAGTGTAATTGTGTGTTCTAGTAGGCATGGATTGTTTACCCAGTTTGTTTATAGGGTTTACCTGTATGTATATTGATAAGTTAAGATGTAAATAACTTATTATCTATCTTTTATAGTCTAGTTTAGTATCATTTAACCATATTATCACTTTTATTTAAACCTGTGCCTTTTTTGTAATAAAAAATACGTAAGTAATTAAAATGTGTTATTCTTATTTTCACTGTTTATTTTTCAATTGATTTACAAAAAATTCACTAATTGTCTATTGATTGGTCACCTAATGTTTATTTTGTACATAAAAGTATGTTCAAATAGTTTATTTATTGTTTCGACATATTTTTATAGATATTAAATTACCATAATAAAAATTTGAAAACATCAATTGAATTTTTAAATATTGAATATTGGTTAATAAATGAATTTCCGTTCAAAAGTAAATTTGGAGGAGAAGGGGGGTGAGACATGGGGATCTTGCACACATACAAGAGAAACATTAAACATTACATTAATAGTATATTGTAATACAAGTGTTACAATGACAGAGGTTTCGTAGTACGAGTTCAGTTTGTGAAACGAACCGCGAAGCGGTGAGTTTCGCAAAGAACGAGTACTACAAACCGTCATTGTAACTCGAGTGTTACATACTATTTTTTATAATGAACTTTTAAAAGTATAAAAAAAGTAAAATGAGTGTTTTTCGAAATATTTATTTATGTTGGCAATCTTGACAGTTTTGACACTTGTCAGTTTTAATGATTTTAAATTAGAATGTTTGTCAAATTTGTATAAAATATTCCGAATTTAGCAATAACGCTGATAATGTAGTTAATAATTTACTACAACATACTTCTTGATTTACTACCTGAACTCTTTCGTTGAAAATCAGTGCAGTGCAACCAATTGTGTAAAACAAAAAGTTACCAAAAACAGTGTTACAATGAATCTATTTCGATACTGTTTTTAGTGTCGAAATAGAAACTTTGTGAACGTGAATTATAAAAACTATTTAACGAAACTGTCCATCTCTTATACTAGCAAGTTATTTATTTGATCTACAAATAAATCATACATCTTGCACAATCCAAGCCCTTTTAAAATGCCTTTTTACCACGAAGAAAATTCGATTTCATCAAAGTTTCAAATTATAAATGTTCGAATGAACCTAGTTCTACTGTAAAAGGTAAACTACAGCATACGTTTATACCAAGTATTATCAAAATCTGTACATAAATAACATATGAAATAATGGTATTAAATCTGCCTTTACTATAACTACTAGCATAAGTTAGCTATTTAATGTATTACTTCAAAAAAACTGTTATAATTTTTGTTACTTACATAAATCAGCTTTTTCTTCCGGTGTCGAATCTTCAAAGTTAGGGTAGAACAACGTACACAGTTCTGTCCATTGTCGCCTCTTCAGATCTCTGTCTTTGTAATCGTCTGATGCAGAATCCCAGACAGATGGTCTTAACTTCACTTCATCTATAAATCGTTCGGTGTTTATATCGTTTACCACCAACGAAGCCATTTCGCGATTATAACCTAGTTATACTCACAGACCTGTGAAACACATCCGCACCACCGAACCACAAACAGAAGAACGACAAGACCACGTGGACTCGTTGTAGGTCGGTTGGATTGGTAGCACTGCGTGAGCGGCAGCGGGCAGCCGCGAGGAATAAAACGTTCCATCCAACTCAATGCACCTAAAACCGCTCGCCGCCAGCGGTTTCAACGTGCAAGCGGGTGAATTTACAAACCGCCGCGGCGCGCCGCTACATCTGAGGCCGCTACTTCGGGAATAAATGGTCTCGTGCGGGTCAATGCATTTAAAAAACCGCGGCGGGCGACCGCTGCGGCCTGCGGCAGTGAATAAAACTAGCCTTTAATGTATCTAATAAATATGTAAGAACAAAAAATGTCAATAAAATCATTCATTCATTCATTACATTGAAATATTTATTGCTCCAAGGAGAATATTACACAATTATTGTTATTAAAACAACTTTAAAAATGTCAGTAAAAGTAATGTATATTGTAGTTTATGTTAATTTTGCTCTTTTAGGTAATACAAATCAAATTCTTGTGAGGTTTATAAAATAAAAATAATTACAAAATAATACATATTTATTTTACAATTAGTTACATCGTCAAGTCATTGATTGCGAAATAAAATTGTTTTTGTTTGAATACTTCTTATTCTATTAACTTTTATTGTATCCATTTTTTTGGTAACTTCGTGATGTATACGAATTTTGAAATAGTTTGCCAATATAAGCTTTATTAGGTGGTGGCAATGACCATCAACTGGTGTATCTTCAAATATATGATCTCCAAAATAATCATATAAGTTAGCTGGTAATTGTTTTAGTGTATTTACTGATAATATATTTGTAAGGTTTTTAATGTTTTTATTAAATACACCAGTGGTTTTATTAAAAAATCTAAAGTATTTTTCTGCTGCTTTGCGTACTTCTATTATTAATGTAGATGCTTTTATCAAATTTCCATATCTTTTTTTATCTTGAAGCTGGGAGTGAGAAGTATTACACTCCAATAATTCTTGACAATTCAGACAAGTAACACATTTTTTTAACATTCTAACAACAAATCCGGCAATATATGAAACTACATCTTCCACAAAATTGGTTAAGTTCCAACTGGCATGATTATAATGAGGTTGATCCGAAATTGATTTATTGATAACTTCCTCGACCTTTTTTAAATCTTCAGAATCCAAGAGATTGTCACCCTCATCATTGACTGTTATTCCACTTCCACAAGTTAAAATTGAAATTTTATCTAAATTAATAGCATTTCCTGTATCAGATGCTGTTATCTCACTATGTATAATTAGTCTTTTGTAGGAGGCCTCAAAGTGTCTTGCTGAAGGATTATTATTATAACCACCCCGCCTTCTAATAGCCCCAAAAAAAAAGCTCGAGATGGTCTTGGGATAGTTTAAAAGTTGTTATATAAAGTAAATTTTTTTTAAGACAAACATGTTCTTCATACATATTTCTCATACTTTGCATATTTATTAAGAAGCCCAGAAAACTAGTTTTTTTTTCGTGATTGAATAACTGGTACATTTCCTATTTTTAAACCTTATATATAATCTTCAACTTCTTTAAAATAATTGAAAAAAAATCTGCTGTTGCTGGAGATATTGGCTTTTTAAAAAAGTATTTTGCCAGCCTTGTTCTAGAGTTGAATATGTCGAATAGATTGTTGAATTTTAATTTAAAATTTGATGTGGGCTCTGCTGATAAAAATGTATTGTCCTTCTCTTTCAAAAATAGAAGGGCATCAGCAACACTTTTGCTCAAAGTTTGAGTCGCAATGCGAACCTTCATTTTTTCGCGAGTCCACTGGAGATGTCTCAGTCTGATTTTTGTGGCCGCATGTAACCCTTCAATGTTTTGTTTTTCAACAAGTTTTGTAATTAGACTCCAATCTGTCACATTTTCTTCTTTATCCGTAACAAATTGTGAACCAAAGCAATACCTTATTAGCTTGATCATGTGACAAGGGTCCAAATAAATATAAATGTTTTCATCCGTCATCGGGTGTTTGAAACATGTAATTAAATTTGATGGATCGCTTAATTCAGCACCTAATTTTTGAGCCATACTTAAATTAATTGCCGCTCCATCAAATGTTACAGATGTGACAATTACACCACTTCCGTGAATAAATTCCAAACATTTTAAAACTAAATTAGCTTTCTCTGTTGCACCTAACCCATCAAGAAGAAAATATCCAACAGGGATTTTCCATGAATTGTTTAAACATACAAGCATAAACACAAGGGCTTCTTTGGCTTCTGGAAGTGTATCTGCATCAATCCTTGATCCTATATCGATGTACCCTTTGAATTTCGACCCCTTCTCTCTACTTGCTTTCGTATTGACATTTCGTCAAGTACAAGATTGCAAAGTATAGTCTTGTCTACTCTAGAAGCATTTTCTTTTTTTATTTTCAATGCCTGAAAAATAATTAATTTTGTAGTCTAAAAGATTATTAAGTATGCATTAGTTACACAAAGAGCTTTTGTAAGTGAAACATTATTATTAAATAAAACATAAGAAGGTTTGATAGTAATTGTCTAGTTGTATAATAGTTAAACAGTAAAAATTTAATGAACAGATTTTTGGTTTTGCCAAGCTTTGAAAAATCATTACCTGCAACGATTCTTGAGTAAATCCTGGAGATCCGTCTACTGACCTAAACCATTTTGAAATTGTTTTAAGATGTGGTAAACACTGGTTAAAGGTGCTTCTCACAAAGTTGTAAGCATTAGCGGAATAGAATGAAAGTGTCAATGCAAATGAGCGAAGAGCTGGAGTGTATTTGTGAGTAGAAAATCCACATAACATTCTTTCAAATATTTCAAGTGCAGGCCCTGATAGTGAAGCCTAAAATACAAAATGATCTTTTAATGAATTGTTTTAAACTATTTGTTTTACATTACCCTTATAGCTGTTTCTGACGAGTCTGACATATTAAATCTTTCCTTTAATAGCTTTAAGAGGTCGTTTAAAGTTGGAATGCGTGCTTTAAGTCTTTTTACAGTGTCATGCAGGGATTTATTTTTTTTTCTCTGCCTTTGCACAGTTTCCTTTAGAAATTTAAAGATTTACTTAGCTTTGGTGGGAGACGAGAAATCGCTAGTATCCAGGTCTCCTACATATCTCCGTTTTCTAAAAAAAAAAAAAAATAAAATAAATGGATACTTATAAACTTCTTGTCTTTTTTACCTTTTCACTTGTTTGGTTATGGGATTTTTATTTCCAGTAGTTTCATACCTAAAACAAAATTAATTGCAGCTATTGATTTTTGTTGAAGCTAATATACTTCCCATGTTCATAAATATAACTTTTATATCTGGCAATTTATTATGAATAAGTAAAAACATCTACCTTTTTATTCTGTGTTCTTCTGGGGACATGGAACTTTCTTCTACACAACTGACTTCTTTAGTGACAGTAGCGTCAGCCTGTAGGAATTCCTCCACTTCAGATGCAGTTAAAGTGCTTAATGAATATACCTCCTCTGTATTACATCTAAAATAATGTAATGTAGATTTAGATAGTATTCATGTATCTGACGATTATGTATGTTGAAGGAATTACAAAAAAAAATATTTTTAATATACATATAAACATCAATGTTTTATGGTCCCTGTGTAGGTACTTTCAATTTGCAAAAATTAAAATTCACTTACAAAATGCCTGAAGCTCATATCCAATTTTTTTGGTATTTTTTACCAGTATCCACCAATTTTTGTCTGCAAATTTAAAGGAATTATTGTAAGTACAGTGTAATATATGTTACAATTTTTATTATCTCTTTAATATGTGATCATCCTCGAACTCATCTTTTTCAGATTCAGAAGATTTCTGATAATTTATTTCAGACCTCCTAATAAAAAATTAATAAGTAGTTTTTATAAAGTATGTAATATGTAGAGCATAAAAGCATATTTTAAGGTATTTTAAGTGCATATTTCCCAAGCTCTAATAATATGTAAATATGTGAAGGTAGAGGAAATTATTTTACATACCTAGTTGTTTGCTGTCCATCTATTTGTTTTTTTTTTACATGTAGACTCTAAATTGGATGCTTTTAGTGTCTCTGGTGGCTAAATAAGAAACTGCATCTCTCCTTAACATTTTTGTTCCATTGTTCCTTTGTGTAAAATCATTTTCTTCAAAATGATCAGAACATACTTCTGGCCTCTTTAGTAATTTTTTATCTGTTTGAAATCCTAATATTTCCATCTAGGTATTTCTTTGAACTTGGCTTACTGGAAAACTAGAGGAAATCATTGAAAAATTATACACAACAGTGGCTAGCTGTTTACCTATTATTTACTACTAACTAGGGTTTCTGAAGTTAATGGTGTTGTGATATGAGTTAAAACCACCAGTAAATTGTAAACTATAGCTAGGAATAAAATTACATAATTCCTAGCACCTATACAAAATGCAGCAGCAACCTATTAGGTAGATTATTCGCCTATCATAGCTAGCCTTACATGTAGTTTTTAATACCTCAAAACTCTCAGTCTATCCAAATTCCTGAAATACTTGTCTATAGGTAAGCATCATAGATTTTTTTTTATTATATGTATGTGCCGCATCTTATGTTTATTTTCTACAATCTACTTAAATATGTGTAATATGTGAGTGGTAATTTCGCCCAATTTTCTCCTTATCAAGCCAATTCAGATCTTTATACATTGTCTGAAAAAAGGATTCACATACCCGCCTATGACTAACTTATTTACTACAACCATTGTATAAAGACTAAACTAGTAGGACAACCCAATGATAAAATCTGTTTGATGCAATCGCACCTGACATCTAGTGATTTTGCACGAAAACTATCTATTACCATTGTGTTTAAATACGCCCTCTGTGACATTATTTCGTACTAGCAGAGCGGTCGCTGATAATTTGATGATTAGCATTTAGTCCGAGAGCCCAGAGGGTTTTCGTAGCCGTTAAAAAATAGCATTTGTGACATTTTTCAAACTTGCATAACTTTTTATATAATTAATATTTTTCAACTTTGCGATGACTGTTCGACACTTAAGATCATAAGGTATGAGATGAAATCGGTTGCAATACGAAAATGCAATAATTTTATCACTTTTTAACGCTTTAAACAATATGCATACCCTTCATAAACCCTGCGTCGTAAGTTACAGGAGATTAAATGCATATTGTTTATAGCGTTAAATAATAACAAAAATATTGTATTTTCGTATTGCAACCGGTTTCATCTTACACTTTATGATCATTAGTGTCTAATAGTCATCGCAGAGTTGAAAAATATTGATTATATGAAAAGGTATGCAAATTTAAAAAATGTCAAAAATGCTATTTTTCAAATGTTTACCAATTTGTAATTTGAAAACGGGGCGTTTGATAAAAAAATACATAGTTAACTTTTTTGCTTAAAATCAGTCAAGAATTACGGTAATATTTTTTGTTTTGCGAAAATACATTTTTATATTATTACCAAATTATTTGTTAATAACAAATTTCCTAACCATTTCTTGGGAATCCACCCTTGATATTTGTAATCAGGATGTCAAAATGCATAGAAAAAACTTTGGTGGAGCCTTGTCTCTTTAACAGCTACGAAAACCCTCTGGGCTCCCGAACTATTTGTTGAACATCGGCAGCGTGTTCCGTACGGGTGTGTGGCGTTTTCGCGTTTTATATATTTTTTTAGATGATTTTTTAATTGAATACTTGTAATAATAAAAATTAGGGGAGTGTGGGGAGGAATGGGACATTTTTCACATTTGAATTTTTCAACAAGGTATGTGATGAACTAAGTAACTCTGAATTGCACCCATCTATTAAATAAACCTTAAGCTAAAACCTGTAATTTATTCAAATTAGTTAGAAGTCATATTTGAAAATTATAAAATGTTTTTACAGGCCATGTCAAATGTCCCATTCCTCCTAAGAGAGGAAGAATGGGACATGAGACAGTAGGTTTAGGACACTTATTGGTAAATAAGAAAAATACGTTATCCAAGTACAAAATTTATTAACATTACAGACTGAATTTTAGGCCTTGAATTAAAGTAATAAGGTTAATATTTTAACTAAAAAAAATTAAAAAAGGAATGTTATTTTCAAACTTAGTTTTATCAAAAAATTTAACGCAGAGTGGCATTATATTTAGTTAAATCTACTAAAAACTTCACATTGGCTCTAGCACGTTCGGTTCCTCCAGTGTATACAGGTGCAGGCAAATGGAGTAAAATATCGTTCATTGGGACAATGGACTTATCAGCAATTTCTGGAAAGTTGAAATTAAATGTGTCAGTTTGTCCAACATAATGAACTACTGACTTTTTTAGTTCAAATTTGACAAGGACAAAATCAGTCTTTTCAATATTCTCAATTGAAAAATCGAATTCTGGTTCCATTTCCTTTAGATCATCGCTCATTTCTTCAAATTCCAGATCTTGTTCGTCTTCGCTTGTTTCAGAATCACTATTAACGAGTTTCCTTTTGACAGCTTGAATTTTTTTTAAATTTCTTTTAACTTTTTCGTTTTGTAAAGCGGACTTCTTTTCTTTTTCTTTTGCTGTAGCCAATAAAGCATCTTTTTCGGGAGTGCTTGTGACGATAAAGGTCCTTCCTTTTTCTCTTCCTTTTCCTTTCTGGCGCTTTCGTGGTTGAGCTTTAGGAAAGGGTAAGATATCTTCTGGTAAAATGTGAGGAGACTGCGCATAATCCCTCATAGATCGGCCAGATGTTGTTACAATTTCTGGTAATGCAGTAGATGTACTTGGTACTGCACTGTCTTTAGCTTGAGAGGCTGATGTTGAAGGTTCTGAACAGGAGGGATGAAGTTCTTCTAAATTAGGACGATCTGTAACTGCAGACCCCAAAAAATCATCATCAGTGAAAACCTCATCATTAAAAGGAAAAATACCCGTTTTCTGAAAGCCTGACAAGATGTTTTTCCTGGTCATAGCACTGTTAAAAGCAATGCGTGCTATTTCAGCTACATTATAAATGGTGAGTGTTTTTCCAGGATTACTTAACATCCAGTTGTTAGCAGCTGCATTGTAGTGGCTTTTAAATGGACCATAGACTGCCACGTCAAGCGGCTGCATCTTGTGGCTACAGTGAGGAGGCAAAGTTATGAGATGAACTCCATTTTCCCTTGCTTCCATGACCACATCTATTGTTATATGAGTCTCGTGGTTGTCCATTATGATGAGAATTGGATCATCGATGCTCGGTTTTGAATGCTGAATTAAATGTTTCATGACGAGCACAAAATTTTCTGCAGTCATCCACCCACTTTGATGAGCTAGGCCTAAACTTTCTGCAGGTCCTCCAGTTAGCATAAATTCTTTAAAGTTTACGCGTGGGAAAACAAATGCTGGTGGAATAGTATTACCTTCAGCACTTATGATATTGCACATTGTGACAAGTTGACCACGTTCAGCAGATGTGACCTAGCCAACTTGTTTTAAGCCACGTTGAGCTACAATCTTTGGTGGTTTGTGTACAGTTGTTACAGCTGTTTCGTCAAGGTTGAAGATCCGACCAGGGCCAAACTTATATTTTTCATAAAGACTTTTGAGGTTATTAAAAAATTCACTAACATTGGTTCGATTAAATGATGTCGCACGACTTAAACTTGTGCTTTCAGGTTTCCTCATAGACAGTTCTTTCTGACGGCTTTTGAAACCAAACCACCACTCCCTCCCAGCTAGCTGGTTTGTGGAAATTGTAGGTCAAGTTTTGCAGCATATTGATAAGCTAGTCTTCTAGCTGCTAATGCTGTGAGTCCAAAATTCATTTTGCTTGCTTTTTTTAAGTAAGAACAAAGAAAACCTTCTTGTTCCGCTGAAAAAACTTGTCTAATTTTTGTATTTGCAACAAATTTGTACTCAACGCCATCTTCAAGTGCTTTAGCTTTTTGAACATGTCGGTCAAGAGAAGATCTAGGAATCCCCAAGTCTCTTGCTACCTCACAAAACCACAAAAAATGGTTTTATTTTTTTACATTGAAATAACCATTGCTCAGTTAAAAAGTATTTGAGAAATCCGAAACGAACTTAAAATGGGTTTTAACTCTTGGGGAAATGGCAGGTGTCAATATTTTTAAAATTTTAAAAGTTAAGGATTTATGTTAGTTTCATTCATTTAATTTTTGCTTTTTTGTATACACCATGCCGCCAAAGAATGCCTAGAACAAATGCCGCCAAAGGAAATCTTTTGTCGGCAAAAATTAACTTTGAACAAATAGCTTTTAAAAACATTGAAATTCAATTTTTCAATACTTCTTTACCTTTTCTTTTTAAAATTAGAAACAGATGATTGTAGTAAGAGTTTAATATATTATAAGGAATATTAATTTTAGGGTAGACAAAACATGTATATTTATGCATGCAATAGCAACTGCTTAAAAAAACTTGTTAAAATGCTTTTATTTTACTCGTCATAAAAATTAAATTAAAACTTACTAGGAATTTAAATAAGGAGTTCAAGAAGGACATTATAGGATAAAGAAATAAATTACAAATATCATCTTGAACAAGTAGCTATAATAAAAAATACAATATAATAAAATTTTTCGTGAATTACTTATTTTGCAATATGGACAATTTTGTGTTTTTAGTTGCTGTTCGTGTAGACATCGATTTTGAGAGCGTCTTACAATATTTGTGAATTAAAGTTCTAAGTAATAAATTTTTAACAAACTCTCTATGAGAAATACAATTTTTCGGAACATTTGTCCAACATGACAAATTTTTTGATACTATTTTATTTATGTGTTTTTTTAACCCTTCCATAACTTTCTTAGATAAAAACTTAGAAATATTATTACTAAAACTATTTATACAAATATTTGTAAACTTTTTTAAGAATTGTGTGGGTGTTTTAAGAGCATTTTCCTTGTTTAGATCAAAGTTTTTATAAAAAATGAGTAGCTCATCCTCATTTTCTATATTTTTATTTGATACTAGTGTTTTTAAACAATAGTGACAGCTAAATTTCTGAAAACATTTTCTACCCAGGTATCCTGCAAAGTAAGTCGTTGAACATGTTTCTAAGCTGAATTGTTTAGCTATTAAAACAGGACTAGAAATCTTTGTTCTTTCACTAGCATTAGACGAATCTGAATCAAGTGAAGATGATTCTTCGGAGGCTTTTAAATCTCCTTTGTTATCTATTAATGATACACCATCTTCATCGATATTTAAAAGGTTTTGATCATTATCAATGTTGCCTCCTGAATTGGCACTTTTTGGTGGTCTAATCAAATTTGCAACTAAATTTATTTTTAATGCTGCTCTAAAAGATTTAACAGTAGGATTTCTATTATAGCCCCTTTTTTGCCTATATACTGAAAATTGATTTTCCAGGGGATCTTGTGATAATCTTCCAGTAAATAAAAAGGAAAAACCTTTACTTTTTTGAGTTTTATAGATCATTTCTATAGCATTAATAGTTTGCAAAAAGCCATCAAAACTAGGTGGTCTATAAAGTTCTCCCTTTTTATTTACTTTATACAAATTTTCAAGAACATCATATCCTGTTTTAATTGTGTTCACAAAATATGAAGTATTTTCACCAGTTGGAGAAGTTCTTCACTTCTTAGCGCAACTTTAATTGCAGCTGCTACACTATGACTAAATAACTGAGCAGCTAGCTTTACACTAATCTTTTCGAAAGCGTTTGGTTTGAAATGTTTTTCAGTAAGCTTCAGAAGGCATCTTCCAGTCTTACTATTACTATCTATATTATATACTTTTAAAATATCAGAAAACATTATATATTTTCCTTTAAAAAGAAAATAATTATTTAGGAAATTATTCCTTAAACATTTCAATAAATGTGGCACATCATCTAGAGGAAAATATTTTTGTCCGTTTACGAAGAAATATGGTTTTTTGATTGTCACTTTCAAATTTGAATAAAGCTGCTGGTTTACTTTTGAAAGATCGCACACAACTCCAATTGGATTTAAATGGATGCATTTGAGCTTTAGCAAAGTTCTTTGTACAATTTTTTTTAACTCAATACACTTAACTCCATTTTCTGACACAAAGTACGTTAATGGTATTTTCCAAGTAGAATAAATTCCACGAATCATCAAGACCAATGTCTGACCTGCAGGAAGCGGTTTTCTTCCGATAAAACCCAGGTCTGCTACTCCCTCAATCTTGTCGACTTTTTCATTATAACTAAAATTTCGTTTTAAAGCCATCTCGTCGAACATTACTACGCAATTTTTTTCCGATGCTGTCATTGTGTTTGTTTTTATGGATAATTGCTTTAAAACTTTTTTATTAAATCCAGGCCAACAATTAAAGTTCCCCAACCACTTTTTTATTGTTGACACTGCAGGCAGTACAATACCCTTTTGACGTAAAAAACTATAAGTTCCAGGGCTTTTGTTAAGGAGCGCCTGTCTGCAGGTTCGCAATCCACTGTTGCCACATTGCAAATTTGATACTTGACTTGTTTTGTGGCGGGAAATTTAAATTTTCTACCTGTATAAACTTTAAAATTTGTGGTATTTCTATGATCTTTAACTTATGTTTTACACTTTTTTGGTTAATTGTTTTATTCAAATTTGAGGTAACTACTAAAAATTTTTGAAAAATTCAAAACTTAAAGAGTATGTTAAAATCTAATCGAGAAAGTATCTCACAACATAGTTATATTTTTCTTTTTTAGAGAGTGTGAGAGTATCTAAAAATTATTTTTCTATTTATCTCTATCTGAAAAAACTATTACCTTTAGCAGTTTTCTGAAAACGAGAAAATACAATTCCATTGGAAGTCCTATAGGTACCCAAAAAAGTGTAGGTAAACTAAATTTAATAAAACATAACTTTTAACTACCTTTTGGTTAAGTGAAAACTACAATTTTTAGGTTCCTATGTCCTATATACTTTTGTCTAAATTTAATAAAAATACATATTATTTTATATTCTTTAATAAACAAACTTGTTTCTTTTATAACTAATATATGTGATCATGACCACTATCTTTTGAGGTGAAAAGGGAATTTTGTAAAACTCCTTTAATTATATCTGTTTCTTCCAAAGAGGCTTTAGAATGTTTATTTTCACTTTTCCTTTTCTTTTTAGTGGAAAAAAAGGATTTTTGTTTCACTACATTCTTGTTGGCAGGTTCAGCAGTAGCTACAGTCTGGCTGGTTTTCGTTTTCGGAATACATATTTCAGATTCAGTCAATCCCATTGACTTTATGACATTCAGGTTTTTTATAATAAAATTATATTCTTCTGCTGAATAGTGTAAATTGTTAATATTCGCAATTATGTCCAAAGCAGAGTTTTTAATTTTTTGTTTTTTCCATTCAAAATCAAATTGTCCATTTAAAGGAAGATGGGAGGAAGAATTAGAAGAGCAATCATTATTAATATTTTCTGTCAGTATTTGAACTTCTTGTGATTGCTTTTCTTGGAGTGAAGAATTTGATACTGACACAGGATTATCAATACATTTTACCACAACAAAATGGATGTGTTTACATATCATTGTTTTGATTTGGTAGTCAAGACATGTGCATTCAAAAGTATGCCAACATATATTGCAATGGGGACATTTTAATTCACAACATATATTCTTGTTTGTTTGACTGACCAAGTATGGTGACTGGTTGCTTTTTTCGTGGAAAATAAAGCAATTATTTTCTTCCGTCACTTTAAAACTACTGCATAGGGCAATTCTGTGCCTGTTTTTAATATCGACAACTTGTTTCATATGTTTTCCTTTTGTCAGTTTAATTAATCTATCCACTGTTTTATCCGTTATAAACTTTTGAAGAGAATGCAATGTTTTATCAAGCCTTTTTACTTTTTTGCCATCTAGGTATTCATATTTTATTACTTTATGCATACTTTCTAAAAACATATTTGTGTTTATGCCTTTTTTCTTACGATAGCAATAAGCCCATTGTTGCCTGTTGTTGTAGTAGTAGTTTTTTAAATAAATGTACATTTCTTGTGTAGAATTATCTGAATTTAAAATATCAAAAAATTTAATGATCTCGCTTTCAAAATCTTGTTCAGTTAATAATGTTTGTAGGTACTTTAATGTTTTGTAAACCCAACTTCGCTTCTCTACATCTTTTACTTTGGTAAGGTTTTGCTGCCATGCTCGATCAATGTGCCAAGCACAGTATAAATGATCTGTTACTGAACCCATGACAGAAAGCCAAGCATTACAATAAACAGTAGTTACATCAGTCATTAACGTGTTTATATTTATCTGTTCTACGTCCACAGCCTTTTTAACATTCTCAAAAAAAAACTCATAAATATATTGATCTTTACGATTAGAGAACAAAAATGCAGTAGGAAAGCCTTGTCTAAATTCGTCAAGTACAAGGATAGTCGTCATTTCAAAATCGTATGAGTTGAGACCATGTGTTCCATCCACACACACAATATTACTAGAAAACTGTTTAAACAACTCTTTTTGTACAGAATTCATTATAATAAGACACATGTCATTATCTTGAAAACCCCTTACAGGCTCCCCTTGTTTTTTATAAAAAAGAATGGGATTATATTCTTGCAGTTGTTGGCATTCTGTAACATACAATTCTACACTTTTCCAATCATTTTTATGTCTCTGGCCATCCTTTATACATATATTGAAAGATGTCTTTATGTTTCCAATATCTTTTATTGTTAACAGATCGTCCCTTTTTAATGAACCTCCAATATCCTGTCGCACGGTAGTCAAGATGCTGTAAAAAAACACTGCATTAATGAATGCCTTACTTTTTGCAAATACAATATCTGCCTTTTATTAGAAAAAAACAAAGTACTTACTGCTTTGGTGAAACTCCCATTATCAGTTTGGAAGCAACATTTTTACGGCAATTTTCAGATATGTGAAGATGTTTTAAATCCAAATTATGTCCATAATGATTTTTAAAATATTCGGCCACATATTCCCCAGTTCTACTTATTGAAAGAGTTATTTGGCTTGTGCAACCTGCGTTTTGCTTGGACGAACCTTGAGCTTTCTCGCTTCGCTTTCTTTCTTCTATAATTCTTTGCTTCCCTAAAAATGAAAATTAAGTTAAAGAAGCACATAAAATAGGAATCATTTAGTTGAAGCAATTTTCACTTAAATTCAGCACTCACCTGATCGACTGCAATTTAGATACATTTTTCTTACATCACCATTAGTACGTTTAACACCTGATGCTGAAGAATACTCTACATTATTTTCTACTTGAAGTTTCGTTTTCCACTTTTGAAACTCTACAATTAAATTTAATTTACATGTACCTAGGCACACTTAAAATCTACTTACCATCCTTTCCTTCAAATATCAGTTTTTCATAATCACTGTCTATGTTATGTGTAAGAGACAAATGAGTTCTAAGGTCCTTATTGAATCTAAATGACTTTTCGCACCCCTCTAAACACTTAAATAAATAAACTTCATGGGGATAGTTTATAGCGAACTCCCGATTTTTATCAGCATGAACTTCTTTTGTATGCCTATTAAGATTAGACTGTGTTGAAAACAACTTTTCACAAGACAAACAAAACACTGACATTGTGACAAAAATATAAAACCACAAACCACTGATTAAAATTTAAAATACTGCAATAAGTAAGGTTAGAATATATGAAGTTTGCAATGTGGCAACAGTGGATTGCGAACCTGCAGACAGGCGCTCCTTTTTGTTATAAAGTGACAAAGCAGTCTTCTTTTCCATAGATGTCCAAGGTGAACGAACACTATGTTTCAACTGCATGTTCACTAAACAATTTGAAAAAATAGTTGGAGAATTTTTAAATAAAATATTTGCAGAAAGCTGTACTTTCATAATCTTTTTTTTGCATTATTATTGTGTTTGAAGATTATTTGTTTTTTTTTTCTCAATTTTTGTAGTTCTTCTTTTAAGTATCTATTTTCTTCTCCCAGAGATCGTTGTTTTCTTTTTTTTTTAATGGGTAAATTTTGAATTTCTTTTAAAATTCCTTCACTACTGCTAGTTTCAGATGGCTCTGTCTCCTCTTGTAATCTTTTCAGTGGAAATGAATATGTTTTCGAAGTTGATTCACCAGGCAATGGACTGCTATCATATCCAGTCTTAGATAAGTCAGTACTGCTTGATTCTGATATATACTTTTCAGGAACAGCATGTTTTGGTAATTGTTGTCAAGTGGTGTATTCAGCAGAAAAATGTTTACTGCAAAGGTATTTTTTTCTTTGAGTTTTGGGACTCATATCTCCCAACAAACCATTGCAACAAAAATTTAATATTAATATACTGTGAAATAGAAGAGTTTGCATAAGGGATACTTTTTTTATTAGTAAATGACAATAAAATTGAGAGATTTTCTGTTGGTCTAAAAACAAAAATTAGGAGGTCTCGGTACATGTCAAATTCGATATTTAAATATTAACACTATAAAAATATGTAGGGCATTACCCAAGATTTTTTATGTATTTTGACACGATGATTACGTATTTCGAGGGTAATCATTCAATAAATTTCCAAATTGAGAGAAAGTTTGCTGATAAACGATAAAATAATAAAAGTTTCGTGATTCTCACAATAGAAGTTTGGGATTTATGCAAATGAACCATAATCTATGTTATGACGCTTCAGTAGTTTAAAATAGTTATTATCCTAACAAGTGCGGATAGTTATACTTTCACGAGAGCTTAATATCCAAACGCGGCACCTCCCTCCACATTTAACGTTTGACAATTCTTCTTTTTTTTTTGGATTACACCGGTAGGCAATCCAGACACTACAATTACGATATGAATTATTCATAAATCGAATTTGAAAATCTAGCCCATATAGTGATTGTTTATTCTACCGTTATTACTTTGTGTAACCTGTTCATAACAAATAAAATTTAAAATTACACATTATTTATCTAAATTTAAATTAGTATTATTTTAATTATTTATTTAGACCCGATGATTAGTTATTAGAAGAAATCAGAACGCAGAAAAGGTGTTTTTAATTTTAAAAAATATCAGATTCAAAAAATTTTCGGAAATGTTTTCACATCAATGTCCTTTATATTCGCTCGGTAAAATCAGTTAAAGTTCACACTTTCTCCGCCAGTACTACAGAAAGTGCTAGGTACTTAAAAGGAAATATTGAAACCAAATTTGACAGAAATGTAAAATTTATTATTAATAATTGAATAGCTGCCCCGAACAAGGTTGCAACCCTCAATTTTGAAATTTTACACTAGCCAAAATAATTAATTAAATCAATTATTTGGTAACTTTTTCCAAATTTTATTATTATTATAGCTCATAATAGTTATTTATGATATGAGTGTTAAAAGTGAGGTTTTATTTTGTGAGTGAAAACGTTTGTGAAATGAGCGGAGCGAATTGAACAATTTCACGAACAAAATAAAATCACTTTTAACACAAATACCATACAATGTTTTTTGTACAACTTCCCTATTTTGATAATGAAACGAGCGAATTTTCAATGACAATGAACCAAACCGTGTTAAAAGTAAACTAAACCGTGTTAAAAGTAAACTTGTTTACATGGCAACGTGTTAAAAGTATTTTTAACACGCTGCTATGTAAACAATCGTTTTTAACATTGTTTGCTATCATTAAAAGTGTCACTTTTAATGACAGTTGTACAAAAACATATTTTTTTTTTAATTCTTAAATTTTTGGCCTGATCTTATTGATAATAATGCTACAGAAAATTGTACTAATAAAATTGGTCGGGAACAAGGTTGTAACATCGAAATTTTTTTATGCTTACAACCTTATTCGTCTGAAATATTTTAGCAATGGCTCATCAGTTTTGTTAACACTAGCTTTACCAAACTGCTTCGGTATTTTGTGAACTGATTAATAAATATACAGGAAAATTAAATAAATGAATTTTTCGAAAATACAGATCATATGGTTAGTAAAGGAGGGGGGGGGGGTGGTAGTGTGAAGCTCAAATAAAAAAAAATTGATTTTAATTAAATTTTTATTAAAAAAAAAACTAATTACAAAATTTAGAACAAAAACACAAAAAATTTAAAATCTATTCTGAACGAAGATTTAAATAAAAATCTCTGTACTCTGTTGGAATGTACCTACACATATCTTCTAAGTCTTTTTGTTTCTCTCGTTTTATCGGTAGAGGACCGCTATATAAAAGTGGAAGCTTCTCCAAATCAACCTTTGTAGGTGGTAAGTACCTGTTTTTATTTCCTCTTGATTTTTTAGCCATTGAATGAGTTTTCCATGGTTGGAGAATATTGTGACTTCTTCTGGCACGTATAGTTGTGGGGTCATCCTTACATATCTGGAGCCATGCAGCTTCCGTTATTTTAAATTGAGGGTCTCTTCTCAGTGAGTTTTCAATCACACTCAGATCTTTGAAATCATTTCCTTCCATCTGATATACTGTAAATGGGTGTGAAGGTCTGGCTTCTATAATCAGTTTTTCCCATTGTTTAGGGTCATAAACAATAGCCGTTTTTTTCTTACGCTCGATTAGTGCAAAATCACGGTCACATGGAAGAAAGCTATGTCCACTCACCAAAAATTTTTGATCAACTGATGTAAAATAGTTGAGTGAAATGAGATATTGAAATAAAGAAATCATGCGCCAGTTATTATTTTGGCCAACACACCTGTCTGACCATATAATAAGTTTTTTTTCTTCTCCATTTCGTAAAGGATTGAAATTGCAAGTTATAAATTTCAACAGACATGAAGAAATTTCGGCAGATCCCCTTCTTCCCACGGTCTCATTCCATAAGCACATAAATACATCATTGGTTGCTTGATTATGGATAGCTTGATTATAGCATGAAAGCTGTCTTTGATAGAAAATTGAACTGTGTGTCAGTGTTAGACAAAAAAGCACTTGTTGCAAATCTGTGCAGAGCACAACGATATTGGGATTCTCCTTTGCAGACTCAGTATCTTTTTGTAAAGATAAATATGCTGTTTCCGATCTAATATGGTGTAGTTTACTTTCCACTTCAATTTTTTTCTCTCCTCTTCGGAATCGCAGCCAATCATTTGGATATATAAGCGATCACAGAATGCACAAGAGTCGGACCTTGGGACACCGAATCTTAAATTAAAATCGGATCTAAAAATGTCTCTATAAGTTTTTTCGCAGCATTTGATATCGGGGTATTTAGTTGTAAACAGATTGTATAACTTACTGACACTTAAATCGGGAGATAAACATAATTTTGAATTTTTATTTCTGGAATAGTGACTTTCCTGTTTGGGTAAGGCATCAATATGAGTCTTGATAAGCTCCTTAACATTCTCTTCGATTTTATTCGGTCTATTTGAATGTTTCCCTCGATTATCAGTCAATGGCATGTTAAATTTAAATTTTTATTGCAGTTTTTGCAATCGCCTCGGTGAAATTTTTAGAATATAACATAACATTTTTTGACAAATTTGAATTTTGTTTGGGAAAAAATATTTAACGGAGCATTGTCTCCGGGAAACCCTTTCATCCGTGTACCTCCGTTTTATAGGAACGATATCGATACATTTTTGTGCAAGCAATTTAGTTTGGTCGTCGTAATTTAAGTTGTAAAATTCACTGTAAAAACTAGTTTTCATTACTAGCGAGATATTAGCACACTCGTAATTACAGGAACAAACAAGAACCTGCAAAAAATAAAATTTAGATAGCTTGTTTATTTTATTAATTTATTCATTTTCAACCAAAAGTTGAAATGAAGATTACTTGATATTTGGTATCATATCTGCTTTTAAGCAATTTCAAAATCATGCAGACGGTATCAAAACAAAGTAGGGTTACAACCATGTTCTACTCACGTCATCTGGAGGTGATTTTCCTTCTATTTCCTTCCCTCTTTTAGAAATATAAGCCTTCCCACTATCACGCAGCCTTTTCCTTTTATTATCCTTCCATTCCGATAATTTTATTTTTCTTTTTCGCCCTTTATTTAGCTGTTTTTCCGCTGAGGAAGTCATCAACACACTTTGTACGGGAGCCATTGTTTACTGATCTACCAGAGGTTACAACCTTATTCTTGCCAGCTGTATGTTTGGAGCCTTACAGTGTTGTCAATTTTCAAGTTACAACAAAAAATATACCTTCATTCGATTTCTCACGTCTGATACAACATTATTCGATATAAAACTTAATTTCTCAATTTCTGAGGGTTACAACCTTGTTCGGGGCAGCTATTCAATTTCCAAACATAAATAAAAGCAATGAAACAATAAGCTTAGGAGAAATAAATCATCTTATATCAGCATTTTTTAAAATAACAATGGTCTTCATCTGGATTTGTCGATATAAATAGAGAAGGATTATTTCCCAACATTTTTTTTGTTTCAAATCTCTCCACGTCAGACAATGTAATGGTTGAACTTTTTGATTTTTGTTTCTTTTTTGTTCCGTTTGTTGGAATGATTTTTAAGAGTAAAACTACTTTGAACATTTACATTATCTGATAATTTAATTAAGTTTTCCACTATATTTAAATGATAGTAGATATTATCTAATGTGGAATGTTCCAGGCCAGTAAAATTAAAATTATTCAGTTTGCAAAACACATCATTAATTTTTTTGTTTATTTTTTCCTCTTTGCCTTCTTTGACTTTATTTAGAGAGGTATAAAAAAGTTCTGTATCACAAGTACTTGCTTGTATAACTGCATTGTGTTTATTTTTAATTAAAACAAAATGAATGTGTTTGCAAATTAATTTTTTGTTCGAATCTGGACAATCACACACATATATATGTCTACATATCTTACAAATTGTGCAAATATCCATACAGCAATTGAACTCTTGCCTTTGCTCTACTTTATAGATTTTCCCATTATTATTTTTGACTTTCCACACATTTTTATTATGTTCTAATTTGCAGTAGAACGACATTTTAATAAGTTTTTTTATATTTTCAACTATTATGATGTTAAAAGAAGTAGAACTGTCAATAGTGTCAATCGTTAAATGTGGAGGGAGGTGCCGCGTTTGGATATTAAGCTCTCGTATACTTTCCCGCACGCGAACTGCCGATGCCCGAACGACGCGAAGCGGAGTTCGGGCAAGCAGTTAAGTGCGGGAAAGTTAATTTCCGCAAGAGTTAGGATCAATATTTTTTCTACAAGCAAAATCACCTCGAAAATTATTTAGATTTTTAAAAAGATGCGATTGTGACAATTAAATCTTTCATAGTGTCAATAAATACACGACTGTAGCTATAGCAACCCTACTTAAGTGAGTTTGTTGTTGCTTTGAGTAAGATTTACAGGGGTGATTAAATAAATTATGATTTTTTAAAAACAAACATTTTAAAAATCCCTATTTTCATGTAAAATAATCTTAATTTTTTTTACTATTTGTATGTAGTCCAACAAGATAAAGATAATAATACAATAATTTGTCAAAAAGGTTATCGGAAAACATCTCTAATTAATAAAAAAAAAATGCGTGCGGGAAAAAATCTTACCCGCACTCCGTGCGGGAAAGAGATATTTTCTGAATTAAAATGCGTGCGGGAAAGTATTGTTTTACGCATGCTTGTAGAAAAATATATAATTATAAAACTTACCAGAATGTAAGATCCATTTTTTACATCTTTCTGGATCATTAGTAGGAAATCGATACATCTTTACTGATTTATCTTTCCTAGAAGATATTCCACATTTGTAGAACTGACACTTATTACCAGACACCTGAAACAAGATTTACATTTACTATTAAAGAGCAAAAAGATACATTAGTCGGTTTACTAGTAAACGATTATTATTTTAAAATTTTTGGAAAGTATACAAACAAGAATATATTAAATGACATTAAGTAGAAATTGAAAAAAATGACCGGTGTGAAGACTGAAACGTTTCTGAAGACCTCTGTAAACTATGTGCCAGAATATTATAAAAAAGTTACGAGAGATATTGTTGAGTGTTATTGAAACTACTTTTAACTTTTAACACTTTAATATTATAAATCTTAACATTCGCTTTTAATAATCGACTTGCCCTTGGCTGGTTCGCTTATAGACTGGCATTACTACGTTGCCACATGTAGCAATAAAAATTTAATTTCCTAACATACCGCCAGCCTTGAAAATATTATCATATTTTTAACATATAACAAATTTCTTTAAATTAACAGAAAATTTACCTGTAAGGTTTAACATAACTTGACATACTTAAAATTAACATAAATTTGAAAACTGAAACAATCAGTATTTGCTTACATTACTAACCACATTTTTAACAAACTGTTCATATTATTACTGTATTAATCACTCGCGATCACTATTCAATTGGTAACACACACACACTTTGGTTAAAGGCCGTCGTAAAGTACCATTATTTGTTTTTAAATCGACCACTCGTGTCACTCCGTCTGCACCTGGATAAAGTCTTACAATTCGAGCTAGTTTCCACTCGGACACAAACTGCTCATTGCTCCCTTGTACCAGAACTAAGGATCCCACCTTTAATAATTCCGGGAATCGTTGTCTCCATTTAGATCTTATTTGTAGCTCTGATAAGTATTCCTTTTGCCAACGTACCCAGAATTGTTGGACCATTTTTTGGAGGTGTTGATACTTCTTTAATCGGTTTTCAGGTATGTCTAATAAGTTTACTTCCGGTATAGCTGTTAGCCTTCTCCCAATTAAAAAATGTCCTGGAGTTAACAGGTTTAGTTTGGAAGGATCGGAACTTAAAGGAGAAATTGGACGGGAATTTAGTATACTCTCTATTTGCAATAAAACAGTCAAAAAATCCTCGTAAGTAAACGAATGCTTCTGCGGTAAGATCGGTAACCAGATCTAAATGTAGAGCCTTAGTGCTCATGCAAATGAATAAGCATAACTACCCCTTTGACATTTTTGCGCCGCGACCCCTTTTATCCCTTAAGACGAATGGCCCTGCATAATCTATTCCAACATTTAAGAATGGAGAATACGTATTGACTCTATGTTCCGGTAACTCACCCATCAGGTAAGTAGAACCTTTTGGTTTAGCTTCAATACAAACTATACAATCTTTAATAACTTTTTTACAGGTACTTCTAGCTGGTAGAGGCCAAAATCTTTCTCTTAAATGAGCAAGAAGATGTACAACTTCACAATGCAATAATTTATTATGTTCATTTTTTATTATTAAAATTGTAAAATCGTGATTTTTTGGCAAAATTATAGGATATTTTTTATCAAATATTTGAGCTGCATTTTTCAATCTCCCTCCTACTCTAATAATACCATCGTGTATAAATGGATTTAATTCTAATATTTTACTTCTTTTTGATATTTCTTTATTGTTACTTAGTGCATGAAATTCTTCGGAAAAGGAACATTTTTGTACTATTTTTATAAGAGATTTTTCTGCACTATCTATTTCTTCCAAACTTAATGCTTCTACTTTATCTAAGGAAGTATTTTGCCTTATCCTTATAGCCCTGGAGATCACATGCATTTTTGGGGAGTCATTTGATACAACTTCTAATAAATTTTTTTCGCAAGTTTGAGTTGTGCTGATAGTGAAATGGCGAGTCTGGCAGCTGGGAAGCGGTCGCTTTGGCGTCGCGACGCCCGGCGTCTTGTAGGGTTAACAATGGTGCTGACGTCATTTGATACGAAGCCAGACTTTGTTTTTATCTTTTATTATATCATTGTAAGTATTTTGAAGCAAGTCTGGCAGGTTGGAGTTGGTCGCAAAGCTGTCTGGCAAATTTTTGAAAATGTCGGGAACACATGATTTTTGGGGTTATTTGATACAACTTAATATTTTAGGGGATGTTAGTATGAACATTATTAAATATTATTAAACAAGTCTGGCACCTATTTGCCGGTATTATCATTGTCTGGCAAGCAATTGAAGTTGCGCGTGTCAGACGCTCTCATGCGTTTTCCATCAGCTTTATACATCAGCTACTGGACCAAATATAAAGTATAATCACACAATAAGTTTTATTTTTTATTACTAATTTCTTTTATCTTACATACATGCTTTTTATTATTAAACAATGATCAATTTTATTTTTAATAATCATCATCACTATCATCAACTTCACTATTATCGCTTTCCTCATCAGTGTCGATATCGGAATTCTCCAAATCATCGTTCTCGGATTCAGCTAGAAAAAATTCAAAACAATTATTATTAATGTGTTTAGTACCTTATATTATTAAAATACAGAATTATTATTCAACTTTTTAAAAAATTTAATATTATTCTCTTCATACCTTCTTCTTGTTGCTCATCAGGTTCAATGATTATGTCATTCACGAAAGCGGGCAGTTGCTCCCCCGTGAACCATGTAAACTCCATCTTTCCATCAATTACCTGCCAACCGTAATTGTCGGGAGACAGGTCGGTTAGGTTTTGCCGGTGAGCATTTCTCCAAATAATAGTTATATATTTTGATCTTAGAAGCTGCTGTTTTAATTCTGCTTGACATGGTGGTAAAGAGGATGCATCGCAATTTTTTGAATTTATCTCAAACGGTGTGTTGTTGTCCGGAAATAAATAATTGTTCATGAATAACTCGAATCGAGCATCATTGACTTTTGATGCATTTTTTGTATACATTCCAGTTGTAAACTTCTCCAAAATTTCAAAAACTTCTGTTTCATCATTCGCGACATCACCCAAGTCAGCGAAAGCTTTTTGATAAATTGGTGAAGCTAGTAATGTTTTCAATGGTGTTACTTTGCCTTTACGAAAGAATGCCGGATTGTAATCACAACCAGTGAACGCGTGAAACCCTGGTAATGCGTTACAAACATTTGGTCCAAGTGTTGAATATAATTGGTTTATGTCTACGTTGCGCACTGAATTGCCCACACCAACTTCCATCCAGATGTGCACATTATCGGCATCCACATGTTCCATGTTTCCCAACATTATCACAATAATGTCCGTGTCCGAACATTTGAGGAGAACGTTAGAATCGCTTCTTGCTTTACATGCATGAAATACTATCTTTGTATCGGCTTCCTCGTGTTGAAGGCACGATAAGTCTTCACGAATATTTGTGTGTACTTTATTGTCAACTGCATGATATTGATAGCAATAATCGAAGTCTAAGTAGATAGTTTTATTTTCCATGAAAATTGCCATCCAATCATTCTTCCAATCGTTTATTAAAAACTTAACTAGTGCTTCTTTAAAATAAGGATTTCTTAGTTCTTGATTAAAATTAACTGGGCGAGTTTGGTTACCACCGGTAATGTTGTAAGCGTTATATTCACAACTACCTCTCATTTTCCTCTCATAATCTTTAATCGATGGTGAAATGTAACGATCGAACACTAAAACAATTTGTTTACCTCTATGAGCGACAATACTTTTTAAAATTTGCTTTGAAATTTGACCAAAAGTCTGAGGAAGTTCCTTCATTCGGTGTAATAAAAAGAAACCATCTAAAATGGAAATATCAACGTTTAATGGACTATGTGATTCGATTTTTTTTTCCAAACATTTTAACAGTGCAGATTTGTCTGTTTTGCAAATGGTACCATCGGTGTGGCATAATGAGAAGGGTACTGGTGTTAACGGATACGTCAAGGTCTTTTCAAGGTTGATTTCTTCTTTTAACGATATGCTCAGCAGATGTCCAAATAAATCGCGTTGCATGCGAACTTCTTGGACTTTTCCACTAATTTTTATTTTTTTTTTCCCTTTTATCTCGGCAAATGTCATCATTTTTGTTCTTTTAATAGGCTTCATGAAATGTTTTTCATCACTTGAACATTTATGAATGAAATCATTCCGTAGAATTTCTCCAGTTTGCTCAATTGATAATAAGAAATTTGCAACATTGTCGGGTGCAGCTTGCCCGTTGGAAATATTGAATAGTTTTTCAGCTTCAACATCATTGTCAAATGGATTAATATTTTGTTTTATCCGAGAAACAAATTCTTTACATTGTGCATGGCTTTTAACAATGTGATGCATTTTTAAATCGTCGGTGACATCTTGTTTTTTCTTAATTCCTGCTTGTTCTAATACGTGACTTATGATCTTGGACCTGAAGCTATGATTTTTGCACCAACGTTGTCGTGCTGCGATGTTGTTGGTGTTTTGAATGATTCCTGTTAATTTATTTGCCGCATCAGCATTTATTGTCTGCTCCAAGGTTAGGTCGATTGGTTGCCTTGAAAAATTTTTGGATGTACGTCTGACCCCGAAAGAACCTTTCTTAAAAATCTGCCGGAGTCCTGGATGAGTTTCATTCGTTCTCAACAAATTGTCGTGATACTTAACAATGAAGCGGGAATAATTAGGCTGGTTACAGGCAAAAAACAGATTTCCTATTTGTGGTAGTACATATTCGAAGAGTTCGACATCACCTGTCCTTATACTAGTATTTAACAAAAAATAATGATCTATTAAATTAAGATAAATCATATAATATTTTGCGGTTTTACCGTGTATGCCGTCCAGTGTTTCTGCTGAGTACTGTTTATATTTCTCAATAATTCCCAATATACTTCTGTTATTTACGATCGGCTGTGGTGAAGTCGCACTGACAAAATTAACAAGATATTCTTTGATGTCGTCTGTTATTTCAATGTTATTTGCTTCAAGAAAACTTTCAAAATGTAAAGTACGTAATGATAAATAGATGATCGGGTGTAACCTTTTGCATCTGTTAAAGTGTTTACCCGTTAAAAACCCATTGACGGATCCACTTGCCAGCATTTCACAATCCACCATGATGTTACTTAGACCACAGTTATCAATAAATTTGCCGATTGCTTTAAAATATGCCATCATGATGTGGAAGGAACCGATGTGAATAAAAACATTATCAAATCTTGGTGATTCAGTACATTGTAGTTGAAGAGCAATTTTAGCGATAGCTAAATCATATGTTATTTGCATATATTTCTCTCCGCATTCCTCCGCTATTTGTTGACTGTGCTCGATTGTATGTAAAACCACAGGTACATTTGTTGGAGATGAATTAATTGTAGTTAAATATGACACTTTTTGAGTTGGTGTTGTATCTTCGAATATTAGGCTATTAAAGCCGACCCACATCGGCGTATTTGGTACTTGCAGGTAATGTGACAATACCCATGACATATGCACATAGTAAATATCATTCAAATTAAGAGGAATTACAGATCGGCGATGGTCATCGACAGGGAGCAATTTACTCTCTAACTTTAATCGCTTCGCATAAGACGGTAACTCAACATTTAAAGCATTGAAAGTTCTTCTTTTTTTAATGTTTGATTGTGAAGTTGATGGTATTCCAACATCAGTGCTCAATTGTTCTGTGCTTCGTGGTTCATCAATATTTACAGAGTTTTCTACATTATTTTGGAAAATTATACCAACTGTATCGTGAAGCGTATCTTTCCCATTTATTGTCTCAACGAATCTGTCAAAATTGTTATACTCCTGTACATAGGCCTGGTTTACGGATAATGTCTTGAGGACAAATTTGTGATTCGTTCATTGATGTATATGTGGCCTCTGTTTCAAATTCTTCTACTACAGAATAACTTACACAGTGGCCAAACTTGTTAATAATATTTACTACTTTTTTACTGTTCGTTGTATTCTTCAGTGCTATTCCAAGGCAAAGGTGCTTTGAGGTCTTAACATGACCGTTTGAAACAGCATAGACAAGATCTTGGGAAAATGAATCTACTAATCTTTTGCAACGTGCCGAACTTTTGAAGCGACGATTATAACCTCCAAGTAACGTTTCATAAAATTGAGTTACCTCCTTCGGCATAGAGCACTCACCTTTTATAACATTTTCAGCTGTAATGGCTTGATCATAATTAGATACTTTCATTGATTTAATTTTTTTTTGTAAAATGAAAGCTGCTTGCTGGATAACATCGTGCTCTTCGAGGTCATGTAAATTAATTGGTTGAAGTAAATGTCCTTCATAAGGCTTAATCACTTTACGTTTTCCAATCATTATTATTCGAATTTTCCTCTGAAAATGATCATTAAGTTTTTGCTCTAAATTCTTCGAATGAAGTTCCTTTGTCATTGAGCTTAATTCATCTGAATATTCTTTGGCGAGATTATGTTCATAAAGTGTTTGTAATGATTTAAAGAAAAAGCATTGCTTTTTTTCAATAACATTTTCGAGAACGTAATCGCATACTTTGCTAAATGCATTACAATACTTCTCTCTTGTAGAATGCCAAGCAGTTTTTTCTGTACTTTGAAACCCTCTATGTTTGTTATTATACGTCACATAACAAATGTGATGGTGAAAGGTAGTAGTTCCGGCAGTTTCGATATTATTAATTGCGCTCAGCATATTTTTGTCACCAATTTCTACTGCTTTACATTTGATATTGTTCAAAATATTTGTGCTGCAAGTACGCAAAGTCTGTAATCTCCCCTTTGATTTCTTTTGTTTGGCGTTGCAAAACAAACAAAGCTGGATTGGGGACTGCTGTGTTTCCACCTCTTCAGACTGCTGTGTTTCCACCTCTTCAGTTTCCAGTGATGTATCTTCATTTAAGACAACCGAATCGTCTGGGATTGGTTCACTTTCTTCATTTGAAGAACCAACATCCATACATTCATCTATGGGTCTCTCGTCACGATCTGCTGGAATATGTTCTGTTGATTCTTTCTCTACTATGGAAGAAACAACTTCCATGGATTCACCGGTAGCAGTTGGTACTGGATTTGAAATTGGCTCCTTAGACGTGCATGCCCTGAAAAAATTACATTACACTTAAGATATGTTACATCACTTTATATATAATTTTATAGTGTTCAGTAAAAAATTAAAAGTAATAAATTCGCAAAAATGGTACAATAGTATGATAAATATATTTATGAAATTAATAAAAAAATTGAAAATAATACAGAAATAATATAATAATATAATACACTAACAATTTTTAAATCAATGTTTGTTTACTTACTTTTCGGTTACTTTCGTTGTGGCTTCTTTTGAGGTACTCTCATCACATCTGTATTTACTCATTACGGCAGTGAAATTTTTATAACAATGTGGATGAGTACAATGTACTTCAACAATAAGGGTTTCTGGTATAGACACATTACTAAATTTTAAATTGTTTTTTTTCCTAACTTTTAAAACATCACTGCATTTTCTTAAACTTTCTTCCGTTAATGGCTTCAATACTGGCATTATGCCACGGCAAATAACACAAAACGGACGCATAATTTTTTTTTTAATAATCTTACAGTGAATTAAAAAATTAAACACTCAGTAATAAATAATTAAACACTCATATATCAGTATAACAGACTTGATTTTTTTTGAACGCAATATACGAATAAAACAGTTGCTTCCACGTCCTACTTGAAAGAGGTTCTAGCAATAACTAGTCAGGTATATAACTACGTCATCGAGTTAAGGTTGTGGCAGTTACGAACTTTGTAAAGTACTATAAGGGAAGGGGAACCACATAAGGGACAAATGCGCCGCAGTAAATTCCAACGTACATCCATATATACTTGTATTATTTTCTTTATTTATTATTTATTATTTTATTTTATTTATTATGTTATTTATTATTATTTTATTTTTTATTTATTATTTTATTTATTATTATATATATTGTTTTATTTATTTTATTAATGTTATTATTATATATATTATTTTATTTATTTTATTTATTTTTTTATATTTATTATTTTTATTTTTATTATTATTTTTATTTATTATTTTTTTATTATTTATTTTATATATTATTTATTTTTGGTATATACTAGTCGAGATTCAAGCTACGTAAATAACGAATGGGATTTATTCCTACATGTTCTCATGAAGGACTTGCAGTAACCATGGAGTACTGCGACAATATGAATTGTTAGAATATAATTAATAAGTACATAATTTCACCTACTATATACAAAAAATCTGTGCAGCTACGATAACACAAAAGAAATTATTAAGTAATGAAGAAAGGTTACATTGAAAGATTATTACTTACATGTAAGATTATTGTTAAGTTCTTAAAGAAATCAGTTTATTAACAATAAAAAACAAACCGCTGGATTGATTTTTCTGAATACTCCATACAAATTTAAGTCATGACGTGGCGTATCGATTGATATGGTCGCAAGAGTAATTTGGTCCAGTAGCTGATGTATAAAGCTGATGGAAAACGCATGAGAGCGTCTGACACGCGCAACTTCAATTGCTTGCCAGACAATGATAATACCGGCAAATAGGTGCCAGACTTGTTTAATAATATTTAATAATGTTCATACTAACATCCCCTAAAATATTAAGTTGTATCAAATAACCCCAAAAATCATGTGTTCCCGACATTTTCAAAAATTTGCCAGACAGCTTTGCGACCAACTCCAACCTGCCAGACTTGCTTCAAAATACTTACAATGATATAATAAAAGATAAAAACAAAGTCTGGCTTCGTATCAAATGACGTCAGCACCATTGTTAACCCTACAAGACGCCGGGCGTCGCGACGCCAAAGCGACCGCGACGCCAGAGCCAGACTCGCCATTTCACTATCAGCACAACTCAACCTTGCGGAAAAAATTTATTAGAAGTTGTATCAAATCACTACTAAAAAATGCATGTGATCTCCAGGGCTATTATATTTTTATTTTTTCGTAATATTATATTTTTACAGAACCGTTTTACATATGCCATAGTTCTTATTAGTTTATTATAAGAGGAACAATTTTTTATTAGTTTATTTATTTTATTATCTACTAATGTTACTTGATGGACGTGTATTAACCTTTTTGTTTCCGGAATATCAGTTTTCTTCTACCTTCCATTCTGAAGAATCTTCTAGAAGCCATGATGGACCTTGCCACCGCAGATTATTTATTGTAAGATCTTGAGAAATAACTCCACGCGATAATAAATCCGATGGGTTATCAGCTGATTGTACGTGATGCCAATATATAATTTCGGTTATAGATTGAATTTCACTGACCCTATTGGCTACAAAGGTGTGCCAACGTGATGGCTCTCCTCGAATCCATGCTAGAGCGATGGTAGAATCAGTCCATAAATAAATTCTGTTGAATGCAATAGATACACTGTTAATTACCTTTTGATATAAATTTGCCAACAATAATGATGCACATAATTGAATCGGTGAGTGAAAGAACGGTACAAGCGACAATTTGTCTTTTTAAAGAAAATGAAGAAAAAGTGTATATCTAAAAAACTATTATAGGTATACTTTTTTGATGTATTGGAAGATTGTAGATCTAGTAGTTTATAAAAAGAAGACGAATTTAAATTTTTGGAAAAAATGCAAGTACCCAAGTTTTTTAGAGACAAAAGACATGTACTTAAACTGTTCTTTCACTCAATAAAAAATAAAAAAAATTAAACAGATTTTAATGGGATTATTTTATTTTTAAAAGTTTGTAATGAACATCATAATAGTAGAAAGACCCAGAAAAACTTATTCGTCAATTTTTTTAGTAACCTTCCATGAAATAATATGGTAATAAAACTCTAAGTTTTCTCCTGACATGTATTGTATAACCTTTTTAATATCAGCTATTTTTGCTTCATTTATTGGTACAGGTTCCTGATATGCCTTTAAAGTTGGGAGTTGAGGGCTGACATTTGGTTTTATTAGCTTAAATGTGTAGGAGCTAAAACCCCCTATGAAATCATATACGGTCACATATCCTGGTGTCTCGCTCAAATATGTAAACTGCCTATACTGTGATACGGTAAAATTAGCTTTTTCTGTAACGGACTTGCATGTTTTTTTATAAAAGTTTGGCCACCAGTTGTTAAAATCTAAAATGTCTTTATAAGTAACAGTGTCAATGGAAAAAGGACTTTTCTTCCTGGAAGATGTTATCATATGGTAGTACTCATCTGGTAAATAAACTCGATCACATTTTCTTATTACTCTCTTAACCGTACCAAAATCGCGATCACACGGCAGAAAAGAGTGACCGCGGATTGGAAAGTAATGACATATTTTTTTGAAACGCTTTGTGGCAGCCAGTGTCAACAAAAACCTTACCATTGTGTGGTTGCGGTTTTGGCCAGGACACCCATCCGAAAATATATGCAGCTCTGTTATGTTTGGTGATAGTTTGTTTACAATATAATCGAGAAGAAAAGTGCAGACCTCATTGGGCCCTTTATAAGCCTGTCCCTCGTGATAGGTGTAAAACTGGCCAGTATTATCTTTCAAGTTATGGATTTGAAACGCGTAAACCCATAACTGGCGGTAGTAGAAAATTTCCTGTACTGGGATGTTGGGCAAGGGCAAATTTTGCATAAAGTCGAATGTTATTGCAGAAACGTCTTCCCTTTCTGCACAAAGTTTTGTTACGTTTTGGATTTGCGTATAAAATTTTTTAGCACGACGTTTGTGTACCATTAATTCGGCTGCGGTGACCCTTTTTGCATTATCGTTTAAGTTTGGATTTTTGAGTCTTGTCCCTAATCGTTCACATTCACTACAGACGTCTACTTGGGGACGTCCAAATCTTAGCGAATAGTTTTCATTAAAGTATTTGAGATAATACTCATATTTCACTTTCGTTTTGAGTTCAGGCCATTGCTTGATAAAAAGTTCATACATACATTTAACATTGAGCTTACCATCAAGATATTTCACCGCTTTGGAACTGCTATAGTGAGAGGTTTTGCTGGGAAACGACTCGATGTGTTCTTTTATTTTAATATTGTATTCCTCTGGTTTCACATGCCTCCGAACATTGTGTTTTCCTCGCAAATCTATTGGAGAATCTCCAGATTTTGAAATTTTATTTAGTCGCTGCAACCGTGAATTGGTAATAGCATGTAGGCTCAAAAAGGCTTTCTTGCAAACTGGGACTCTTCTACCTTCTCGTCTAATGTAGTATGCGAACGTTGTATTTTTAGTAAAAGTATCAGTGCGTCGTCTAGCCACTGGCTTGGCTTCCAATTAAATGTATATCCTGCCCATTTTTAGACTCTATTTCCAGGAATTGGGATAGTATTGCGTCCCTTTCTTCCTGCGATAAATTTGCCGTACATTTATCTTTACACCTACAAATTGTAGTAATGTTTTCATTATTGTATTATTTGGAACTAAGAAATAACTCACTCAGTTAGTACTGAAGTCTTCTTTTCAATAACTTTTCCAGCTGTATTTAGATATTCCTGGCCATGTAGTCGGGCATATTTACGTTGGTTTTGTTTCCAAGTATGGGGTTGTTTTTTTCTTTTCTTTAAGGATCTATCAAGAGAGTCACTTTCACTACTACTACTGCTTGTACTAGACATTATTCTTTTTTTAAAGCAAGTATTTAAAACGAATAGCCTATATTATCTAAATATTTATCACCACTCGTGTCAATTGCCAAATATAGAATGACTTTTAAAATGCTGCATTCCGCATATTTTTACCACGTGTAACGACGTCTATTGAGTGAAAAAACAGTAGGGGAAGGGGGGGTATGATGGGGTAGCTAAGGGAAATAACAAAAAATACAGCATAATCACTATGTTTATTAGTCTCATTAATTTTTGGCACGTTATGTCATTAATCTAACTATGATTTGGTACAGTCTTTGGAGAATCAACATATAATTTTTTTTAATAATTAATAATTAATAGGAACATTATGAAAACCCATCTTGCCCCATACTACGGGGTATGATGGGGTAATGAAATTGGGGCATGATGGGGAAGGCTAGTCGTTGTCACAAAACAAACAAATGTGTATTTCCTCCAGATCTTCATCGTCCACGCCAGCACAGGCGTTGTGAGCCCAACGCCCACAGAGCTGGCAGCCTACCCAAGGTTCTGACGATGTCAAAAAGTTGTTGTTTGGATCATTACAATATAAGCAAATGGCATCTTCATCATTGTTCTTTTGTTTTTTGGCTGCTGGTTTGCCCTTTTGTTTGTTTTTATTAGCATTCTTTTTGAGGCGAGGATCACTAGGATTGGATGTTTTCCCCGGCTTTTTCAAATTTTCCAGCTCATTTTTATAAGGTGATGAAGTTATTATAGCAGTTTTTCCTCGACGGTATTTTTTCCTTTTTTCAGTTCGTTGAATAAAGGGAATGGGCAAAATATCATTTGGGGATGCATTGTCGAAGCTAGACGTCAGATCACGGCATGCTGCACGAATGGAAGGTTCGGGATAATAAGAACATCCAGGTTCAGGTTCTGGGGCTGTTGTTTTATCCACTCTTGGTGTGACATGTTTGTAAGTTTCGGTGATTGAGTTTGTTCTAGGTGGGGTGGACGATGTCGTTGTAGCTTCAGGTTCTTTTGTAAGAGTTTCAGTATGAGAAGTTGTCATGACTGTTGAAGTTACAGTCGTGACTGTTGTTGTTAAAGACAGACATGGCGCTGCGCCAGATTGAAGAGCTTCTGATACCATTTGATGTTCTACATTTGATGAGTCTACATTATTTTGGATGTTCGTAGTTTCAGCAGAAATAAAATCAGCATCAGTAAAATTATTTTGATTATAGGGCCATATGCCACATTTTCTAAATGCGTTAATAGCGGTGGACATTGTAGCCGCCTGAACGTATGCATTACCAAATATTTCACTAATCTGGAATACAGTTACCACACGTCCAGGATGTGACCTCAACCAACCTGTAACAGCATGGTCGTAATAAGTGCTGAGTGGCTTCATAAATGCGACGTCTGCAGGCTGCATTTTGTGTGTGCAGTGAGGAGGAAAGCAAAGTATAATCACTCCATTTTCACGAGCTAAATCAATGACTTCCAAATTTTGAGTATGACTCACATGTCCATCTAGAAGCAGCAATACGTGGTTAGAAGGAGTAGCTCCGGAAAATTTGATAAAATTTTTAAACCAAGTCAAAAATATTTCTGACGTTATCCAGCCTCGAGGATTGCAAACTGCTGTAGTACCTGGTGGAGCAAGATCTAAAAGTTCTGGCTTCATTCGTTGTCTCGGAAAAATCAAAAGTGGGGGCATGTAGGTTCCAGCTGCGTTAAAACATATTTCTACTGTAATAGTCTGTCCACGTTCAGCAGATGATAACGAACCCACTTGCTTTCGTCCTTTCATAGCTAATATTTTGCTCTTGGTTTTAGACACAACAGAAATTCCAGTTTCATCACAGTTATATATTTTGTCAGGGGTCAACTCATACTTATCATAAATATCTCCGAGCAACTGATAGAATTTACTTACGGCCACTTTATTGAACCCCATTGCTCTAGCTGCTGATGTAGCTTCAGGTTTACGAATTGATAAATTTTGATGACGTTTCAAAAAACTTTTAAGCCAATCCACGCCTGCCATTTCTTTATCAGTATTAAAATTGTGTGTCTTTCCATTTTTAACTGCCAATTGATATGCTAGACGTCTCAGTTCGATAGTTGTTAGTCCAAAAAGACGCTCTTCCATATATTTCAGATATGCTTCTATTTCACCTTCTTCTTTAGGTGTAAATATAGTTTTTTTCGGGCCTAAAGGTAGACCAATAGTAACTTCACCCCCTCCCTTAATTTTCTTAACATATCGCTCTAAAGTAGTCTGAGGCACTGCGTATGCAGAAGCTGCTTTTTTGTATCCCATCTCTTTGCTTAAAATTTTATCCACAGCCACTTTCATAGAATCAATCGACCACTCTCCTCTTTTGGTTTTTTTCTTGTAAGTACGTACCATGATTTTGCCTAAAAAACAATAAATTAATGTTATTTATTAAGAAACTAACATTAACCCAGTCCCAATACCCCATTTTGCCCCAATGCCCCATCATACCCCACACACAATACCCCATCTTGCCTCGTAAGGTCACACTGGACAAAAAAAAAAATACCCAATAAAATCTTTAACGGATTCCTACAAATAACATACCATATCAAAATAAACAACACTAGTAACCAAACATCAAAAACACATAAATGGGGTGATCATAATTACCTTAAAATAATGACGTTTAACCTTACAAAAAATTATATCGGCGAAGCGGTAAACCAGTTTTTCGTTTGTAAACAAAAGACGCGTGCACTCCCGCTCACAGTTTCTCTCGCACTAACTGTCAGTTGAATGAGGCTTCCTATTGGCTTATTGTTTTATATTCGCAAACGTCTAGTTTCTTGTATGTGTGCGGTACCCCGTCTTGCCTCGGTACCCCGTCATGCCCCCCCTTCCCCTATAAGCGCCGCACATATATCGTTCTTTCACTCATTGAGAAAATGGCACTGTTAATTCTTAGGTAAAGGAGATGGTTTATGTACTATTCTTTCGCCCAATGGTGTATTAACGTATTTGAAGTGTTTTGGCTATCTCACTTTTAAATGTCATATTTTGTCGCTTGTATCGTTCTTTCACTCACCAATTCAATTCTAAACGAGGTATGCTTAATCTTTTTAAAGGTGCTACTCGCGATTTTGCACATAATAAATAACTTGATCTTTTTCCATCGTAAATTAAACATCGAATATAAATTGCAGCTCCATATGCCTTTTCGGACGCATCGGCAAATCCATGTAATTCAATACATTGATACTGACGTGTTGTAACTTGTCGAGGAATTTGGAAATTATTAATAACTGGTAATTGTGAAGCAAAATAATTCCATCGGTCTGCCAAATCTTTGGGTAAAGTTGTATCCCAATCTAATTTTCTTTGCCAAAGATCCTTCATAAGTATTTTTGCTATAATGATGATTGGGCCTAATAGACCTAAAGGATCGAATATTTGACACAGTAATGCTAAAACATTACGCTTTGTGATAAATGGCTTAGTTGTTAAACTTATACAGTATTTTATATTATCCTGATTGGCATCCCAATATATTCCTAAAGTTTTACTCGATTCATTTTGACCTATTTGCAACACGTTTGCCTCCAAGTTTTGTTCCATTTTAAATTTTGATAAGATCTCCTTATCATTAGACATTCACTTACGTAGTACAAACCCAGCTTCTTTTAAAATTTTAAATATATCCGTTTGTAGTTCTAAAAGTTCCTTTTTAGATTCTGCCCCAGTTAAAAGGTCGTCCATATAAAAATCCTCTTTAATAACCTTACTTTCCTTTTGGAAACAGCCTTTCATTTTCTTTACTTAAATTCATTAAACATTTTACTGCCAAATAAGGTGCACTAGCTGTTCCATAGGTAATGGTATTTAAATTAAAACATTCTAATTCATCAGTAGCATCGAATCTCCAGAATATTTTTAAGTATTTTCTCTGTTATTCATCTATCAAAATTTGACGGTTCATTTTGGAAACATCAGCACTCATTACATAATTATGTTTTCTAAGTCTTACTAAGATAGAAAATATATCCTCCTGAAGGGTAGGACCTACAAATTGAACATCATTGAGTGCAAGTCCAGATGAAGTTTTTGCCGATGCATCGAAAACTACTCTACATCGTGTTGTTGAATTACGCAATCCAACGATGTGTCAAAATATAAATTCAATATGGCGGCGGGGGTCAAACAACTAAAATTGTCCTTTTTAAACACTAAAAAACACCTTCAAACACCACAAAATAAAAAGCAAATCGTTTTATAACTATAACACTCCTCAGCTTTCTGTCGCACTTGTAACGGCAAGAAAACGTTTGCTTTTCTGTCAGCTAATTTTGTTTTCAAGTCGCAGTATATATCTCTCGTCTCTATAACAGAAATTTCCTTTCCTTCTATTTTCAAAACTGCATTGTGGAACATTGATGACACGTTATGCAAGAAGTAAAACCAAGACTCGGTCTCTGGGTTTTCTTAATAGTTTTTGATAATCGTGGGGCTCTTTTCGTTCGATGCAAAATACGATTTTAAGGCAGGATATATTTGTAGGACGCGCTCAATCGCAGGTCGTAACGCCAACCATCGCGTGGCACTGTATCACAATAGTTTCTTGTATTCGATGTCTACGAATTTACAAAATTCTTTCAACTCAGTAACGCGCACTGTAAATATATAAAGGTACGAATAAATCTTGCTGATAAAACTTTGCACATCAATTGGTAGGCAGTCAGCCGCCGTTTGTATCGAGTTGTTCAAAATATGTGCAGCACAACCAATTCCTACAAGCTTTTTTTCACCCAAATTAGACTTCAGCTTGGGAAAAATGTTATTTTTTCCACTTCTTCGCATCCCTCCAAAGTTAGTGTTGGTGTTGTCAGCACAAAATCCGAGTACCTTGGTCTCTAAACGATGCTTCTTCAGCACTTCCAAAATATAATCAATAATTATATCAGATGTTTCGCCAGGTAAGTCTTTCACTTCAAAAATTTTAACGTGTACTCCAGACAGATACGAAAAATATCTGACGATTACGGGCATCAATTTTACTTCCTTGTGGTTTGATGCATCACAATAAATAGAAATAAAATTTGCAGCATTTAAATCCTCTTCCAATAACTGGTTTGCATAAGGTACCAGCACATCGGTTACTATTGCCTCGCATTTTGTTCTCGAACATGTGAATTTGCTTTTATTAATTTGCAGGTACAATCCATTGATCGAAATGAATGGTTATGCATCACAGTGTGATAAACCCACAAACCTTCAGCTGCAGCTAGCTTTTTTTCGGCGTCTTCAAACTGGTTTTTCTTGAAAAATGAAGTCATACTGGTACTTCCTATTGCTGTTGACACGGCCCGTTTATGTTTGGCTGTTTGTATGTGATTTTCAATATCGGTTCTTCCACTATTTCCAATAGAAAATACACTTTTATACTTTACACATTGTACCTCACTATTATCACTATTCATTGTTGCTTTTATAAACGTATATTTTATTTTTAACTCTTCGTTAAAAACGCACTTTCGTCGTTTCGGCGCCATGGTAGATCGCTTACTGCACTGCCACCACAGCACAGACAACTAACCAACTAACTGCGACGTACACGTGCAGTGTGCATGTGTTCTGTGGGTGGTGTGCACTGCCACACGTCACGTGGCACCAGTGTTGCCAGTATACAGATTTCTAAATCAATAGGTCGCTGTTCCAAAAATCACCAGATCTACATGAAAAATCACCAGATCAAAGAACTTAGTGAAATGACAAGATTTTTGTTTTCATGGTCCCAAACCAGTACATTTAGTGTAATGGTGGTATTTCAGGGCTAACCAGGACCAACGGTTAAAAAGCAGTACTGTACTGGTAAAACCAGTACGAATGGTCACCTTAACCTACATAGGTTAATCCTCTTTGTCGTAACTGATTTGCAAGTTCTATAGAGGAGAACCAGTTGTCTGCTGTAACGTTCCTATTTGTATTTACAATAGGTTGAATAAGTTGCAGTACCGATTGCGTTGGTATCGCCAAAAGTCTTTCGTCATTTGTTAAATGTTTTCCATCACTACCTCTGCCGGTATAAATATAACCATTAAAAAAATAATGGGTACGGGCATAAGTGAGAGTCAAAACCTTTAGGCCTATGAGCATCTCATCAATACAAGTCAATTCACCAAGAGAGTACTGCTTCTGACAATTATTTACAAATTTATTAAAAATCCCACATATTGCTGCAGCGGCATCATGTTCTTTTCTTCCTGCTCTGTCTTCACGGTTGTCAAAACGCAGGCAACTTAAAATCATAAGTGCTCTTTCCCGAGACATTACACATCGAAAAATGTCACGACCAGTGCCGTCTGTTGCGAATAAACACTTAAGATCTTTATTGTTTGACTTGAACACTGAGCTGTAGTATAATATGCCTAAAAATGATTCTAGTTCTATGATGTCTAGGTCTTCTAGTTCAGGCTTATTCTGCCGCTTATATGTGTTTCTTGCCTCAGATAATTTTTGGTTAGTATGTGTTAGAATTTCAGTCAGCATATCATTATCAATTAGGCATCTCCATATCTGTATGGGCGAAGCATTTCTTCCCAATTGTTTAGCATCACCGCGAAGTCCTGGTAAATGCGAAATTATGTTATTTTTTTGTCTTCGGGACCTATGTACAAAAGGTTGCGACGACCACTTAAATCTGTTTTTCCCATAATAGTGTTTTGTGTTTTCTGCTTCTTCATCATTCTCGGCAACGGTTTCGTCCAACGACTCTTTACCATCTCCTTCACTAACATCTTCTAATGTTGAAACCGTGTCATGCTCACTTACAATGTCACGTACAGAGCCGTCTGATTCATCAATATCACTAACCTCACTTTCTGCCTCCTCAACAAAATTTCTTCATAACCATCTTCACCATATTTTAAGGTTTTAGACGATCCAGCCATTTTAATAATAGTTTCATATACACTGACGTGGTGCCAAAATGACCCCAATTTAACTTTAAATCGTTATAAATTTAACATAACCAAACCGATCACTATGCAAACACGTAAGATGATGTACAAAACAATAACTTGATGGTAGGTGGAGCCACAACCATATAGAATCAAAATTTGGAAAACGGCGCTAAATCCAAATTTAGTTGGGGTCATGTGGGCACCGCGTCAGTAATAGAAGGTTATACATACTTAGATCTGTCTAATCATAATTTTGAAAATATAATACCTACTTATTAAAAAGTAGGTATTATTTGTTTTTATTTTTACAAAACAACAATTAACAATAAAATTATTTCGCATAACAATAATAATCATAAAATCAAGTAAATTAGTTTAAAACAAGCTAAATATTTAAAAAATCATAATTACCTGAGTGTTAATTTCATCTGTATCCTGAGTGTTTCTTGGTTTGTCCTTATCAGCCAAGAACATCATACTTTTGTATGCAAACCATTTGCTAATGTACTTTTCGTCTGAACCCATCTCAGTGGCGCACTTTTTTTTCTTTCTTTCTCTGGAAAACTCGCTTTGCAAATTCTTAATTTTTTTTTCGAATCAGATTTTTCAATGGCAAAAGAAACTGCAATTTCCATAAGACCATCATGTCTTTTATTCCGATTTTTGTATAGGGAGTTAGTTTGATTCCACAAATAATCACGTTCCCTATACATTTCAATAAATGAAATAGTTTGTTCATCATTATATAATACGTGTTAATAAAAATGTTTTAAAAATAAAATTATTTTAAATGGAATAATTTTGATATAAACACAAATAAACTGCCTAAATATTTACTGAAAAAAGTTGACCGACACGTTTCAACACGTCCACACCTACTGATGTCGCTCGACTTCCTTTGATCCGTACCGACTTGATTCGGGTTGCGTTCGATTCGACCCGACATGGTTCAACAAAGCCGGGCGACATGTCCAGACTTGTTCGACAGTGTCGATCGACCGTGTCGACCGACATCATTCGGCATAGTGTGGACGTAGCTTTAAACCTTTGTCCCTAACCTTATTCTAAATTTAAGCTTATTTGCACAACCACTTGAGTTTAAATGAGAGAAAGCTTAACATAGAGTGATTTTTTACACCTTCTGATAAATAACTTTTGTCACTTTAAATGAGAGCTACCTTAGTTCAACGAAAATTGTTCACTGCACTTCAACCCAAAATGTTTACCCTTCACTTTGTATCAGTAAAAATTTAAATGTGTCTTAGTTGAGTTAAAAATAGAAATATAAAAGATCTGACCTCTATTTCCTTGTAATGCCTGTTAGCTTGTAGAACCTAGCGGAAACTAGAAGAATCTTGTAGAACCCTTGTGAGAACTTCCTTAAATGAGTGATTTTCCTAGCGAATGATAATGTTTTCCTAACAATACCTTCCTGGTGTAAGTGACCTTGAGTGAATGAATTTTTTATTGGAATCTTGAAATTGAGTAATCCTTGAGCAAAAAACTTATTGCATTGCTACCTTGACTAAATGTATTCCTATACAGTAAAGGTACTTGAGTGAGACTGATGTTCCTTTAGAGTAACCCAGAGATAATTAACCTTTTTGTTTCAACTTTTAGCACGATTTTGAATCCGCTACGATGGACCAAATGTGAGTGAGCGATCGTGCTATATGTTTAGTGGACTATATTAATTGAAAAATGTATAGGTATCAATCTCAAAAACAAACTTTACTTTGAACACTACAAATTTTCTTTTTATAAGCACATGTACAAGAAGTGACAACCTTCTTCTTCTTACCATCACTTAATCTTAATTTCTAACAAACAAGTCATGCTCACGAGCGACTACACCTCGCATTACAAAGGCTGCAAAAAGTGTTGCCTATGTATACTTTTATATTATAAAAAATAAAATAAAAATAATATTCAATTCACAAGCGTAAAAAACAATTTGTATTGTTTTGTCAGACATCTTATTTCTTATAAGACTACAGATATAAGCGGCTGCAGCAAATCCCTCTCCGCTTCTACGCTTGTAGGGGTGCTAGTGTTCAGATAATTGTGAACAAAGAAAAAGTATTTACCTTTTATTTACCTATTCTCGTATTTATATATCTCAGCCTTTTTTCAAAATTTTTGATTTGTCGTAGACATTGATACATTGACTCTGTCACTTTTTTGTTTAATTAATTGTATTTCTAGTTCCTCTTTAAGCGATAAATTTACTTCTAATGTAATTTTTTCTTCTTCTAAACTTTCAGATATAACAGATTCATCGTCCATTTTTTTTGAAACTCAAAATTCTTTTACAATATTTTTAATTTCAAGGCGATTGTAATTTCTTTTTGGGACTGAAAATGTGTCGTCGGGGTTTCTTTCGAAACTTTCGTACTTCTTTGGATTGTGGAGATAAAGGACTATTTCAGACCAGTCAGTTGGTCGCTCTTTAATTCTCTCTTGAAGGGCAGTAGCTAGATCAGCGTTCACTCTGTATTGCAAGCATTGTTAATTATCTAATTTTTCTAATATAAAACGGAGTGTTGTATTAGCCGTTAAAAGAGTAGACTCTTCTGCACAAAACTTAAAGTGGTTGCAAACTGAGAAGTAATTCTTTGATATTAGCGCACTCTTCGTCGGAAAATTTTATTTTTGATCCAACATCGATTAATGCTTTGCTTGTAGAGTTTTTAAGAAAGTTAAAACACTCTAATATGTCAAACAGGCTACTCCATCTTGTTTTACAGTCTAGTATTAACCCGTAATCCTTACCGATATCTTGTTGTACATATTTCTTTTTAGTTGGAGATTACTTAAAAATCTTTATAACCTTTCTTACTTTCTCTATAAAGGCGGGATCCCACGGCGCTAGGAGTGCCACTCCACGAGCTAAACTTGCCGATTTACGCGCCGTTGGATACTGTGGAACGGACGATCTTCCGTCGGAGCGGAGAGTCCCGTCGTTTGTCGGTAAACCAACACAGTTCAAAGGAGTTTTAAAGCGGGCATGCGTCCAATTTACACCACTCCAACGGCGCGGGCAAGAACGTCATTGTTTCAGTGTGTATCAGTGTCTCGAGGATTTTCACAAAATGGAGTGGTCTAATGAATTGGTGTTAGAATTTTTAAGTTTGTACGAAGCTGAACCAATTATTTGGAACCCTAGAGATCCAAATCCTAAAAATAGAAGTTTAATTCATGATGCATGGAAAAGAATTGAAAATGAAATGAGTATTAAATACTCCATAGTAGAATTAAAAAAGAAAAAGGACAAATTAATGGGAACTTTTAGGAAATTATTGCAAAAGGTTAAAGCATCCACAAGAACAGGAAGTGGCACGAATGAAGTAGTTAAACCGGAGTGGTTTGCCTTTAATTTCATGTATCGCTTTTTAAAAGGGATTTACGCACCCAATCCAACTACAAATTCGGAGGTAAGTCGATTTTATTTTTTAAAGGTAGGTTGCATAGAAAAAAAATTGTAGTAAAACATTTAAGTTACTACGCTGAACATAAAAAAGTTATAATAACCGCTAGAACAAAACAAATTTTGTTTTAAAAATAAATTTTATTACATAAAAAACAGAATTTTAACATTTTAAGTTAAACTTCTTATACATTGTTCTGCCAAGGTACAGCTCCTCTTGTTGCAAAATATTTTGCGTAAGAATTTCTTATTATTTTTGCATCCTCCATTGGCTTCCTTGCAACTTTTTTTAACGGCAAAAACGATGTTATGTTTGGGTCATTTCTCCAAGTGCCGGGAGTTAAGAAACCCTCAACTTCAGAATCGATGCACTCAGGTGGCATATACCTTGATTTTGATGTTCGACTTTCGCGTAAAAAGTTGTGCAGTAAAACACATGTCATTGTAATTTCAGTCACCCGGCTAGGTTCAAGCAAGATTGGCTTTCTAAAAATTCTAAATACCGAGGAAAGTATGCCAAAAACATTTTCAACAACTCGACGTGCGCGGGACAGTCGATAATTAAAAATTCTTTCTTGGGTACCTTTGTTGTAAATTCCTGGATATGGCTTTAGCATACGAGTTGTTAAAGCAAACGCCTCATCTGCTACAAACACATAAGGTAAAGGTACTTCTTCGTTGGCCGATGATTCGCTTTCAGGAAGCATTAATTGATTTTTACTTAATTTTTTATAAAAAGATGTGTTTCTAAACACACCACCATCACTAATACGACCTTGACATCCGATGTCGACGTATATAAATTCATAGTTAGCATTAACTACAGCCATAAGTAATATACTAAAAGTACCTTTATAATTGTAAAATTCAGTTCCGCTCTGAAGCGGTGCCTGAATGATTATGTGCTTTCCATCTAAGGCTCCCAAACAATTGGGAAAGTTCCATTTGTTTTTAAATTCTTTGGAAATCTTACGCCATTCATCTGAAGATTTCGGCAACTGAAACCAAACGATATAATTTTAGAATATCAACATTAAAATGTAGATGTATTTAAATTTAGAATAATTCTAACTTTTTGTCGGCATAATATCCAATATTTATTCCTATTATTTTAGGTATTACAAGAAGAAGAAGAAAGGGAAAGCATTGACGGAAAAGAAGAAAGCGGTACCAAAGATATTGGGAACGAAGAAGAGAACGTTACTCAAGATATTGGGCATGAAATTCCATCAAAAACTTCTGAAACGAAGGGTACAAAAAGAAAATTTCAAGTCGAAACAGATTTGGACAAAAAAATGAATGAGGCTTATAATGTTTTTAAAAATATTGCACAAAAACCTCCTCCAGATCAGTGTTCCTTATATGCTGAACTTTTGGCGACTAAATTGAGAGATCTAGATCCAGTCACCAGAGAAATGGTGATGTTAGAGATTGACCTACTAATTTATCGCTTTAAATATAACCATAATTCCCCCCATACAAATCTTCAAAACCTTCCTTCCAATTCCCGTCAATGCCATTATCCTAATAATGAACCTAACAATATTTTAAGCAGACCTGGATCATCTGCATCATCACACTTTTGCAGCCAATATTCTGGAACAACAAATTCCCCTTTACCATCACCTTTTAAGACAGCAGTGTCCAACGTAATATCCCAACAAGTTATTTTAGCAACCCAAGAAGTATCTCAAGAAGTAACCAGTGAAACAAGTTATGTCAACACTTATGAAAAATTGTAAATTTTTATTGCGTTCTTTTTTGTTTCTTTAATTTAATATGAATAAATTTCTTTACCTTTATTTTATCTTTTAATTCATTTATTAGTGCTCTGCAAACATCTGTTACACATCGGGAAACGGTTTGAGGTGAAAATTTAAACAAATATGATAGGCTCTTAAAACTGTCTCCAGTGGCAAAAAATCTTAGTGTTACCGCCAGCCTTTCTTGTACTGGTATACTCTTTCTCATATTGGTATCAGTTTTAGTAATTAGAGGCCCTATTTTCCCTAATAAATATTCGAAATCAGAAGCTGACATTCGACAAAAATTCTCAAAATATCCTGATGGCTCTTTACGTAAATCTTCCAACAAGTTGGTGGCATTATATCTAAAAAAAATTAAAATCAATTTTGTTTGAAACGATAGGTTCAACAATATTTTCTGTCTGAATCTACAGTACCGTTAAGTAAGATCTTATCTCCGTCTATTCCGACCGTGTGAATTCTTTTTTTATTTAGTGTTACAAACTTTTTACTTGTTCAATTTCCAGTAACAACTTATTTTTATAAAAAGAAAACAAAATCGAACTAAATTTAAACTCAATCAATTATAAAATTTAAGGATCCGTTTTTCAAGATTCACCAGGCAGTTATACGCTTTAAATTAATAAAACAAAAATAAAAAAAAAATACGAAAAAGTTTAAGAAGTAATTATTCAGAGCGGTAAAAAACAAGCTGAACGGTGCAAGGTCTTCATACGCACTCTTATAATAATAATATAAATTATTATTTTTTAACTATTATTATTCCAAGCTTTCAAATAATTTTAATGTGCTTACCTTTCTCGATTTTTATATAAAGACACACGCCACCATCTTTTTTTCTTTTTTTTTCTTTGTTCTTCTTTTTTAATTTTATAAACCGCTAACATAAAATAATAGGCTGCGGCAGAAGCGACACAAATTTGTTGATCCATCTTTATTTTAAATTTCTTAAATAAAATTTTTTATCGCCAACAATGCTAACATAAAGTAAAGAGTACTGCGGCGCGTCGAGAACTGAATCCAAAATCATAAGACCGCGTATCCTTGGAACTCAACTCTTGCTCGTGGAGTGGCACTCCTAGCGCCGTTGGATCCCGCCTTAAGGCCTCTGTAATGCGGTATCAATTCAATTGGAGGTTGTTCTAAATAAGAAGGCAAAAAGACCTGTTCCGCACCCATTTCACTATCGCAGGATTTGCAAGAGTCGCCATCGTCATCATCTGAGCAATAAATAACTGACATTTCATTTTCCAAGGAATGGGTGACCGATTCCTTTCTATACAAGGTATGATGCCAGATGGATACCATGAGCAAAACATAGTTGTTGGTAGCAACTCAACAGTCTTTCTACTTTCCTCATGACGCTCTTACCGTTAGTAGTAATTCCGACAATATTAGTGTCAAGATGAAGACTAAATTCAACACAGGTTTCAGCGTTACAAGAGACGTGAATAGGAATTAACTCGAGAATGAAATGCGTTCCTTCTAAATGGTGCACATTCAGATTTAAATATCTTTTATTTTTGACAGATGTCCACTTATCGAATGTTAATGAAAACTTTTCTCCACTTATTTTGAGATTTTGTAGTGTTTTTATTATTTCGGCTTTGACTGTAGTCGAAAATTTTTCAACAATAGATTTTATGGTATTAGGAGATGCTGATAGACTAAAACCATTTTTGAAAAATTTGTATTTTAAATCCTCCGAAGTTATAAGATAGACCACCTTTTGCTACCAATATTTGGAAATCATCAACTTCTTCGGAGTGCTCTTTTATTAAATAGTTATCTAAGCTACATTTTTTGGCAATTTTATTTTTGGGTTCTTCGGCATCAAACGGACGATTAACTAAGTCATTCTTTGAAGTTGAAGGTCCTGGTTGCTGCACCGGCGGAGTCGAGTTGTCTCCCAAAATAAAAATATTAGCTGGCCCCAAAAAGGTGACGGTCGAATTGTCTCCGTGATGATTTTAATCCGTAATCAGCATAAGTACTCATAATGGCTCCGTGCCACGAGCGATCGTGCCGTATGCGGTCACTACCAAAAACAGTGCCGTATTCGGTCGATTAAAATTTTTTCTACCTGATCCGTTAATCTTTTAATCATGCTGCTACCTTCAAAATTTTATTTTACTTAGGGATAAGAAATTTTAAATTGATTGATTGGATATAATAGTTCAATATATTTAGTTAATTTTCGCAAATGTGTATGAAAAATGTGAAATAATACCATATATACATTTTTAAATTGTTATGGTGTACGATGCGCTATTTTTCCAACACCGTTGTGGTATTCCTTACATAACATTTAAAAGAGTGCCGATATTCGACAATTTCTAATAAAAAAAAAATCGCAAAAAGCCGAAACAACTACACAAAAAAAATTCAACTGCCTCAAAACCGATTAAAAGTATCTACATGTTTCAAAGAAAAGTATTGACATCACTGTTATACCTTCCTGTATTCTTGTCAATTCTATCGTTTAGTTTTTATATATTTTCTTTTTCGCTTCACACCCTCTAAATTCAACTCAGCCCTCATATATTTTTTCTGCTTCTTCTTTAAGATATTTTATAAGTTCTTTGATTTTTGGATTTGGTCGTAGAAAGAAGTTAATTTTTCTATTTCAACCCTCTAGTCTAATGGAAATTTTCATTTTCTAGCCACTGTTCCACAAAGTAGTCTAGAACAGTTTTTGTTCAACAACCTTTAGAAAGGCTAAAGCAATACAAATTTTTACTGTTTGTTTAATATTGGAATCACTTTTGTACATATCCACTATTCCTAACTTTTGCACTCTTCTCCACAAGCACTGTCCGAAATGGAAATAGCAGCCATTCTTCGAAATCTCGATTCGGGTTTCCAGCCATGAATTGCACTTAATATAAGGCGCAACGTCCTTAAATATGTGACTTTTGATTTATTCAGTAGTAAAGCATAAATTATTGGGGTAATAGTTATTTCTTCACTTCTAATATTTTCTAAATCTTGATGAATAGTGTACAGTTGTGCAAATTGCTTAGAACAACTTCTAAAAGTACCATCTGAGAAAAATTCACATCTTTGGCGATATAAGACGCTTTTTATTGCAGAGAATTGAGGCACTTTCGTTACAAATTCATACCCCTGTCTCGCAATATCATCAAAGTCTTCTGAATAAATTTTGGAAATAATCCCATCTTCTCGCGCACGTTTTTTTTGCTCGAAAAACTGCTCTTTGTACTTCAACATTGGCGATGTCCGGAATACATTGATGGTCAACTGTTTTTAAAACTACATCTTTTTTTATAGTTAACCTACCAGGACAGCTTGCACACCCAAGTACTCGTACCACTACTATTTTCTCTATATGAACGATACAAGTCATATCTTTCTACACGTAACCAAACTACAAACGTGTCAGGTCACGAAAGTGATATTTTAGAAGTGCCACAGGGTACGGTTCTCTCAACTTTACTGTTTTTATATACATAAATGATTTAATGGAACAACTAAAAGATTTTGGCGTAACTATCTATTGTTTTGCAGATGACACAAGTATTTTAGTAAGTGGTAAAGATTGGGAATCCATTAAATTAAAAGCGGAAAAAGTAATAAACAAAATTAAAGATTGGCTGGATTCTGGTCTACTTTCTCTAAATATAGAAAAAAACAATTTTATGACTTTTCCCTTTCATTCGCCATGGTGTACCTCGAGGTTCAGTTCTTGGGCCTACTCTTTTTCTTATTTATATTAACGATCTTTGCACTGCAGATTTAGAGGGGCAAGTAACTTCATTTGCAGATGATACTGCGTTACATTTTTCTGCTCGTACTGAAGCTGAGCTGTTTTGAAGGATGGAGTCAGACTATGGAGGGTAGAGGTAAGGAGAACTCACTCTTATGGGGAAAAACTTCAAAAGTGTCCGTCCAAAAGCGTAAAATTTTGTGTTACTTGGTTGCCGAAGCGGGCGCTGTTAAGCAATAATTTCATGATCTGAATATAGCTACTTTAAACCGACTGAAATATGCAAAAATTAATGAAGTCTAACCTTTCACCCTGGTCTAACCTAAAAATTAACGTGACACGTTGTTGACATTAGATTGTAATATTATTATTAGTAATTATTTAAAATGGTACAATTTTGTGTAATTGAAAATTGTTCGAATAGTCGCGAAACGAAAAAGAAAATATCGAATGATATATAATCTGTGTTTTTTTGGGCCAATTTTCAAGAAAAAGATATCCATATGTTCATGGTCATTTACCTCATAGAAAAATTCTTCAACCAAATGCATTGCCAACTATTGAACATCAATTTCAATTTTTCTATATGAGTAGTATGTATTTACACATTATATATTTTTATAAATTATTAAATTAAAAAAATTAACATTTTACAAGTAATTGCCCATAATAATAAAAAAATTAATTTAGTTGATAAAATATCTTCACCCTTCCAAATTTTTAATTAATTAAAATCTGTGGAGAAGTGGCCAATGTGTGTTGGCACAGAAATTAGCAGTCGAAAGTAATACAACTATAATTTTTTTTTTATATTAGGTTATCTGTTCCAAAAATTTTTTTTTTTCAAATTTCATTAAATTTTTAGATTCGCAAGAGCATATAAAGACGTTGTAATTGGTGATGAGATGTACCGCAATAATGTAAGTCGTCCTCGATGTCTATCTTGCAGAGTTTGAAGGGTTAGTTTGTAACTGTGCTGGGGTCTATACATAAATGTACAAAGATAAATACAGAAACTGCATTATTACTATTACTATTATTAGGTATATTAATTTTTTATCACGAAATAAATATTTTTGCAATTTAAAAAGTTCCTTAAATAAAAAAAAAATGATCCAATAACTATTGGTTTGGTTTTACTTGTTTATATAATTAAATTTCTTTTTACGTACCGTTGGCCGAAAAAATGACACGGAGCATACATTATTCAATATTTTCTTTTTCGTTTTGCGACTATTTGAACAATTTTTAATTACACAAGATTTCATCATTTTAACTTATAACAATATTAAAATCTAATCATATATTAATCTATACTTCGTGATATATCATATTAAGAATCTGTCACGTTAATTTTTAGGGTAAGACTTCATTAATTTTTGCGTATTTCAGTCGGTTTAAAATCGCTATATTCAGATCATGGAATTATTGCTTACCAGCGCCCGCTTCGGCAACTTAGTAAAACAAAATTTTAGGCTTTTGGACGGACACTTTTTATAGACAGACTGAGTTCTCCTTACCTCTACCCTCCATAAGTCAGACCTTGCGCAAGTGAAACTATGGTTAAATTATAACAAAATTTTAGTAAATGTTGCCAAAACCAATTATATAGTTTTTAGTCTTTCTAAAACACCTGGAGTGTTGGGTAATTTAAAATATCACGATGCCACTTGCGCAAGATCTGACGACTGTTCGTGTGAAACTGTTAGGCAGGTTGACGAGGTTAAATATCTTGGAGTAGTGCTGGACATGTCATTTTTATGGAAAATGCATGTCAATAAAATTAAAAGATCAGTTAAAAATTCAATTAGAAAGTTTTATTTTCTAAAAAGCAGGTGCCCTCCTAATATTCTGCGAATGTTACATTTTGCTTTAATTCAGTCAAGATTACAATATGGAATCTCCTCGTGGGGAGGAACTTATCCCAGTACGATAAATCCATTGCAGGTTGCACAGAAACATGTTACTAGACTCATGTCGGGAAAATCAATTATGACCCATTCTCTACCGCTTTTCAGAGATTTTAAAATCTTGCCCTTGAGGTGCTTATTTTTTAGTAAAATACTAAATCACTTTCTGCAGGTGGAGAAATAGGGGAAGTCTCATTCTGCACAAGCCACGAGTTGAAAAATTTAAAAGATCTAACTTGTATATGGCTCCAAAGATTTTTAATTTCTTGCCTGATGATATTAAATACGCTGCTTCAGCGGTTTGTAGGAAAAAACTGTTATATCAGTGGCTTCTTACAATTGATGATCCCGAAATTTACTTTGGTCCACTGCATGTCATATCTAAGTAATCCACCTTTATTCATTAATGCATATATGCATCTTAGAACAAAGTCGATCATTTTATTTTATACAAGTCATATAGATTTATATATCTTTTTATGGTAAAGTAAAATTTTGTTTTCGTTCATATTTTAAAATGTTTTTTTTTTTATTTTCTCGACCCTCTACTTCACCAGCACCAATGTGTCACTCAAAAAAAAGTAATAATAATAAAAGAAAAAATGTATTTAAACAAAATGTTATGCAATTGGAAGACTTTTTATTTATAAATAATGGTAACCTCCAATACAGGTATTCCTAAGAAGGTACCCAATTTCCATACAAGTTGTAAAATAATTTATAAAACCATATTTGTATTAACATTTGTAAGGAAGTAAAGGATTATTATTATTATATTTATGTTTATTTGTTGTGTTAGTAACCTTATGCATATAACTTAATGTTTTTTGGCTTTTTAGATTCTATGTTTCAAATTATTGTTGCTACAATCCTTTGTAAAACATTTTAAATAATACAAACTTTATTTTTGTTGAGACAAAACATTATAGGAAAAAATAAAAAAATATTCTTGAATTTATATTTTTGTTCAATCATTTACATTACTAACGGTTCTTGAAAATTAACAAGCATGGCAATTACAAAAGTAATTTGAGATATAATAGGAAGCATATTTTTGGAAATTACTCGTTGCATTATACGAAATTCCTTCATACGTCCTATGAACCATTCGACATGAATTCGAGCAGCAGCTATTTCTTTCTCTTGTAAATAAAAAGAGGCTCAGTGCATTAAAAATGTATTTAATTAAAATTGGCCTTAAGCGCTTTCGCCGGTAAAGGCATCTTCAGAGGCTTCTACAATTATAAAACAAAGTTTTTATAAAAAAATTTAAAAGTTTTTTGGCAGTTTTTTTAACTTACTTGTCAGAAAGCGTAGTTATCTAACGATGTCATCATATTAGTTAAAAGGATCATATTAGACACACACAAACATTTATTTGACATATAATGTCCTAGGACATATAAAAATTTCGTTTTTACTTAAAAAAAAAATAAAAATTTAAAAATCACATCTCTTCCGTGTGGTCTTTTGGAGGAAATGATCGCAAAATGGTGTAGCCGGCAGTTAAGCTGACAGTTACAGTCACAGATGACAATGTTACCAACTTTGGTATGAAAATTACTAAAATATATTAAGTTCTTGTTCAGAAACAATATTCGACAGATTTGGGCGCTCAAAGTTGAGAGATTTAAAAATGGGATTGAAACTGTTACAATTCAAATCTACCTGTTTGTTGCAATTGTTGGGGTTATTTTTAAGTTCTCTGGTAATTTCTAAATCCTCTAGTAAACTAAGTTTTAAATCAAGTGAGTAATTGGTATTATATTCATGGATGATTGAAGAGTTGTTAACTTCATTGAAATTATAATTATTAAAATTTAAGTGATCTCTGAAACTGGATTTTTTAGAAGCATTAAAGTGTTCTTTTAAACGAGTATGTAGTGGTCTAATTGTTTTACCCACATATGAAGCAGAGCAATCACCGCAATTAAGTTTGTAAATACCTCTCTTTTGTAAGTGATTAGTACTTTTGTCTTTGGTATTGACCAACATGCTACCTATATTATGTAAAGGTTTAAAAGATAAAATATTAGTGTGTCTATTGATCACATTTAAGTTTTGGATAGTTAAACTTGAAAATAACTTAGATATTCTATTGGATACAAGACCGAAATATGGTAGTGAAAAAAATTTTGAAGTAGAGTCAGAGTTATTATTATCGATGTTTTGTAAAGTTAAAGATGGATTATAAGCCAATTTATTTTGAATTTTGTTTTTAGTTCTATTTAATAATTTTGTGACTAACGAAACATGATAACCATTGTTGAGTGCAATTTGTTTAATTATATTAAGCTCCTTATTAAAGTTATCAATAGATAGAGGTATTCTCAGTAAACGATTAATAAAAGACTGAAAAGCAGCCATTTTATGTGTCTTTTACGGTCTTTGGGAATCTAAAAAATCGTTTAATAATGTAAACCACAAAATTTTATATATCATAGACAATTAAAAAAAAATAGTTTATTATTTACTATCAATAATGATAATATGCATAATATTGAAACACTTATGGGGGCTTTTTACACAATTTATTTACAAAATTGTTAAGATACACTGAACTCTGCTGGATAACGTCTAACTACTTGACAATACAATGAACTCTTGTGAACACTTGACTCGAACTGACGTTAACTGCCCGTGTATCCCCTTATATACAACATTATTTAATCTAGTTAGTGTGTTTAGAAGTTTCTAGAATTTTCTAGAAACATTATTTAAAATGGTCAGTTGATTTTTTTACAAACTTCTAAAAATCAACTGTCAACAACAATCTTTCAAATTAAGGTCCCTTCCTTTACGGTTATCCCGTTACACTGCCCCCTCCTTAGATTCATTCCTCCTGGAATGTTATTTCCTACATCGGAATCCCGCACACTCCCTGAGCCAGCCAAACCATTTTCTTGGAGTTGCTGCGCATCTCCACTGTGGTTTCCCTGGTAAGGCGCCAAACGATCATGATGGACCACGACGGGTTTCCCTCTGGGAATTTTCACGATCCGATAAATGACATCGTTAATCTTCTTCTTGATGGTGTAAGGACCTTCCCAATTCTTTTGTAATTTGGGACAAATACCTCGACGCCGTCGGGGGTTATAGAGCCAGACTAAATCTCCAACTTGGTAACTCTTTTCCATTGTCCGTGTGTCATAGTACCTCTTCATCCGATCACTAGATAACTGTAGTTTTCCACGCACCAGGTTGTGTATATTTTCCATTCGATTCTGAAGCTCGGCGACATATTGTTCACGTGCCATTTCTTCACCAGGTTTACAACCAAACACCAAGTCACATGGTAGCCTCATTTCTCTACCGAACAGGACCTTCGCAGGCGTTTGGCCAGTTGATTCGTTGATGGCCGATCGAATTGCCATTAGAAATAGTGGAATATGTCGATCCCAATCCCTCTGACAATCTGACACCACTTTTGACAGATAGTTGGTTATAGTCCGGTTCATTCGTTCCACCATACCATCAGACTGGGGGTGCATCGCTGTGGTTCTCGTTTTGTGGATGCCTAATCTTTGGCAAATATCTTGAAACAGCTTGCTCTCAAAATTTCTTCCTTGGTCTGAATGTAATTCTAATGGTACCCCAAATCGGCTTACGAATTCTTCAACCAATATATCTGCTAAAGTGGTAGCTTCCTGATTGGGAACTGCATATGCTTCAACCCATTTAGTGAAGTAGTCCATTACAACAAAGATGTACTTGTTTCCTACATCGGTCTGTGGAAGTGGCCCCAATACATCTACTGCGATTCTTTCAAAAGGACTTCCAACCAGGTATTGCTGCATTTCCGCCTTCGGTTTTCGATGCGGACCGTTACTGGCAGCACATGTAGTGCATTTACGACACCAATCTTTAACATCATTAGTGCAATTTACCCAGTGAAATCTATCTCGGATCTTTTGCAGCGTTTTCGTGATACCCAGATGTCCTCCAGAACTATCATTATGCATCTGTTTTAAAATTTTCGGTACAGCATTTCTTGGGACCACTATTTGTTTCCTTGTTTCTGTGCCCTCGGAATTTTCTACAAGTCTTTTAACGAGCCCTCCGTCCAAAATTAAAGAGTTCCATTGGGACCAGTATGCTTTTAAAGCAGGAGAGGATGAGAAAATCTCTCTCCACAACGGTCGACGGTCCCTTCTTTTCCATTCCTGAATATTTTTTAGAACGGGATCGTTTTCTTGTTGCTCCTTCAGCATAGAGCACCCGTCTTCTGGCACAACCTTAACTAAGGCGACTTTTTCCTCGTTCTGCTCCACTCGGGTACAATGGGGGCAAGTATTTCTTATGTGGCCTAGTTCTCCGCAATTCCAGCACCTCACTGGGCGCCTTCCTTTTGAAGAAAACTTCTTTAACCTCTCCACTACCGCTTCGACGTTGCTGACGGCATAGACGGCATGGTCGAAGTTACCAGTGTCTTCCATCAGTCGAGCAGCTCCATGTGAGGCCTCCGTCGCCGCATCGAACTCCAGGGCAATGGTCAAGGCGTTTACAAGAGATCTCGGTCTCGCCAACCGTACAGCCCGTTGCAACTCGGCGTCTCGAAGACCATCGGTAAAGGTTTGGATCGTCAGGCACTCCAGAAAATCTTCTGCTGCATTTGGATACGCAAACCGTACCATTTTTTCCACTTCTGCCTTGAACTCCTGGATAGTTTCTCCATTTTTCTGCTTCCGACTTTTCAACTGCACTCGGTATACTGGTTGTAGATGACTTTGACCATAACGCATCTCTAGACGATTCACCAATAGCTTAAAATTGTCAACCTCATCCGGTGTCAATACATGCAGGACGTCTAAAGCCTCGCCTCGCAGAGCCATGGTTAGGAACAATGCCTTCTCCTGGGGTGACCATCCATTCGCTCTGGCTACTGCGTCAAATTGTTTTAGGTAATTTGACCAGGAAGCCTTCCCGTCGAAGGTCGGGGGTTTTATCGTCATTCGTACCTGGGCCGCCTCTCCGTTTCCTCGTCGTTCGACGTCTACGTGGCCGGTTTCCCTCCTTTCTGCATTTCCGTCGCCGTGGTGGATGATTTGGTTTCGGCGACAAGCTTCCAGTTCTTGTTGAAGCTTTCTTATTTCGGACTGCATTTGCTGGTTGATCTCGTCTCGCAACTTGGCCACTTGGTGATTCTGCTCGTCTCGCAAATTGGTCACTTGCTGATTCAAGTTGGTTACTTGCTGGTTTTGCTCGTCTCGCAAGTTGCATATTTCGGAGCGCAAATGCGATATTTGCTGGGAGAAGGAACTGGATAACTCTTCTGGTAGGGTGGACATCCGTTGTGATAGCTGGGACACCTCTTCGTGCTGGCTCCTTATCTGACTGGATAGCTCCTCTTGCTGGTTCGTCATTCGTCCTGATAGCTGGGACACCTCTTCGCGCTGGCTTCTTATCTGACTGGATAGCTCCTCTTGTTGGTTCGTCATTCGTTGCGACAGCTGGGACATATCTTCACGCTGGCTCTTCATCTGACTGGATAGCTCCTCTTGCTGGCTCTTCATCTGACTAGATAGCTCCTCTTGCTGGCTCGTCATAGTCGTCATTCGTCCTGATAGCTCCTCTTGCAGCCGGGAAAGTTGTTGAGTTTGTTCTTCTTGTTGGCTCGTCATTCGTTGCGACAGCTGGGAAAGTTGTTGAGTTTGTTCTTCTTGCAACCGGGAAAGTTGTTGAGTTAGTTCAGAATTTGCTTTTTGAACTGGGTCTTCGAACTCCACAGCGTCAGGGTCCAAATTATTATTTACGTAGTACTCACGGAGCCTTCTCAACAATACGGATTTGCTTCCAGTAGTTTCCAACTCTAATTCTTCAAGCTCTCTTCTGAGCTCAGCCACCAATAGTTTATTTATCTTTTTTCCATGCATTCTTGTATCTTCACCCCACACCTGACACCAATTTGAAACACTTATGGGGGCTTTTTACACAATTTATTTACAAAATTGTTAAGATACACTAAACTCTGCTGGATAACGTCTAACTACTTGGCAATACAATGAACTCTTGTGAACACTTGACTCGAACTGACGTTAACTGCCCGTGTATCCCCTTATATACAACATTATTTAATCTAGTTAGTGTGTTTAGAAGTTTCTAGAATTTTCTAGAAACATTATTTAAAATGGTCAGTTGATTTTTTTACAAACTTCTAAAAATCAACTGTCAACAACAATCTTTCAAATTAAGGTCCCTTCCTTTACGGTTATCCCGTTACAATATTAATATAATATATAACCTCTTTGAATAAACACTAACCTTTGAAACTGTCGCTGGGAATGGATTAGGATTTTCTATTGTTGGTCCATTTAAATTAATAAAAATTTTTGTACAAACATAAGTATGTTTTTTTATTTTATCAACTGACAAATCTGTCTCTCGTGATAAGTGTATCCACTCCAAACACTATTTTTTGTCAACTTGTGGTTTTATAAAAGGCACAAATTTTACACCATCCTGCTTGTATCGACTATCAGACGTACAATTGGCGAATGCACAATGTTTTGTAGACAGGACAATTTTTTTAAAACAATATTTATTTATTCCAATAATAATAAGACGTGCATTTGACTGTTGTATGAAGGGTAGAGGTACGCTGTTGTCAATAGAGAATTCAAAACATATGTACTCCCTCACCGGTGCTGCCCCTAGCGGATCTTTTTTAAATCTTCCCAGGAAAAAGGCTAGTTGCAGCGAGATTAAAAACAAAGTAATAGCCAACGTCTTCTGCTTTAAGGAATGGTAAACCAAAAATATAAGTCAGGTATTTAGTTATATCTGTTTTAAATTATCTTTTAACTGATACTTGTTGGAAAGTCCTAAACTTTGACCTAGGTGAAATAGACATCCCTTTATTTCTGTTTCTGGGCAAATTTCGCGAATTGCTTTGTGTATTGCTAATTCAAAATCTGAAGTTATAGTTTTTGGGAAAAAGTCGTGACCTGTTGTAGATAGGTATATAATAATAACAATAATAATAAACTGCCTTTATTATTATTATTAAGGATAATGTCAAATTAATGTTATTGATGGATTAACTTAATGACTTTATTGTAAATTTCCTGATATTAAGGTGATATACTCCAACATTTTGGCGCGAAACCTAGAAAGAGCAACGTACTCAAACAAACCCAGTACAGAGAATAAATGTAAAAATAAATTTACCCCGATATTTAAAACAGCTACTGATTCACCGAACTGTACTCGGAGGTTCATAGTAGAGGGCGCTTTAAATCAGCGAATAGAATATTTTAAATCTGTATTGCGTTTTTCTCAAAAATTTCAAAATATTTTGATATGAAATTTTAGTCATGAATAGTTTGTTTCATTTTACGTGTTTAAGATGTTTGTTTACTGCTATCTGATCACAAATGACCAATTATCAGTTATTCTCTGACCTAACTTAATAACAACAAATACTTAAATCTAAGGGCATACCCTATGGCTTACTCTTATTTTATCTATCAACTAATGCACTACAACTAACATGCAATAACATCACAGCACTATGCTCTGCTTTTTACACTAAACTGTTGCACATTTACACTAACTCAAATGGTTTTGTCCTCATGAGTCTTCTCTTTAGTTCAGTGTTGTCAAGAAGCTGGATTGCCTCGACATTCACATGACTATGCAGCCTCTGCTCGTGACTTGCTGCTGTTCTCTTGATCACTTCGGTCACAGTTTCCATACCCAGGTCCTGGTGGAGGTTGCTGTTACGGATATACCAAGGAGCATCAACAATGTTCCTCAGTACTTTGTTTTGAAATCTCTGGATAATATGTAGGTTACTAGCTTTGGTACAGACTTACACTTAATGAGATTATTTCGTCTATGATTGTAAAACAAGAATAGTAATAGGCACAATACATTGATATACTTAAAATTTCAATAAAATTAGGACATTACTATAATTTAAGACATTAAACTCTTAGATTTCGTAAAATTTTTCAGGTTAACCGGTCATTTCATGTTCGACGTCTTTTGTCAAATATGTCTATTCTCGCTTGGAACACTGACAGACAAGGTTACACCACAGAACTAGAGAGGGGGAAAATTTCAACAGGGGGTGTTGATTCACTAAGGTATTCGTGTAAAATAATTTGATTTATGTTTTGTTGAGATTTTCTTTTCCCTCTTTCTATTTTTGGGTAGAACAACATATTTAAGGATGTCTCTTCCCGGCATGGACAAGAGGAGAAAAATTAAAAGAGATTATATGGTTAATGAGGCCATTCAATAATCTCCTTTGGGGGTAAGGGGAAAAAAGCTGAGGGTGTGACTTGTAGGTTAATGGGGTCATTAAGTCACTACTGCGAAGACAGGTTATTGGCTAATGAGACCTTCTGTCTTTTTTCTCCTTTGTTCCCCTCACCTGGGTGAAAATCTTACATGGAACTGAAGATAACTATGTTACGACCATGGTGGAACTAACTTAAAAGAGATGTAATTTTTCGTTTGATAGTTATTTAATGTGACTTAAGACTAAAGGTGCAATTTCTAAAGCTTAGTGGATTAGTCAACTATTAACGAAGAATCATTGAAATTTAAATTTCTGTCAAATTTTTCCAAAGTTAGTAAGTAGGAAAAGATTTCACTAAGATGACTAATGTCTGATCTTTTATTTATTTTGTTGTCAGACTGATAGATATGTGACATTTCCAAGAAAAGCCTCTTGGTCAGATTTCTCTCAATATCAATGATTTTAACTCTTTTAAAGTTCATGTGATGATCTTCTTGGTTAACATGTGTGGCTAACATGCATCTTTCTGGATGTAGTCTAATGTCACTCCTATATGCCCGGATTCTTTCTTTGAGACATTGAGACGTTTGGCCTATGTAGACTTTGTTACAGCCTTCACAAGGGATGCTATAGACCACATCCCAAGATGATTATCATTTATATATATATATATATATATATATATATATATATATATATATATATATATATATATATATATATATATAACGAACAGAGCGTTTTGTGACAGTCTAAAAATGTCAAAGATGATACATAACGTATCTAGTGCCATACTGTCAAAAGTAATAATTTCAGTTTTGAACTGAAATGGTGTCGGTTAGAAATTTCTAACACTTTAAAAGACACCTTGGATGCAAAAAAAAACGCTCTGTTCGTTTTATCATTTTACCTTGCCTAAGGTTATATACAAGATGCAAAGCTACCACTGAAGTACCATTTTTGGAGTGAAGATGGAACCACTTGCGACTGTTTATCAGTTTCGCAATTGACATCTATAGATATCGTTCAATTTATAGCAGGGATGTCTCTTGATTAGTGACTTGAGAGACATAGCCTATACTACACTGATGAGCTCAAAATGAGAGCGAAACACGTGTCTGTAGTTTGGTTTTGCTCTGATATAGGTTGAATTGTATATATATATATTGTTATGGTATTCAATAGTTGGTCTTTATATGTAATATAAGTGTAATTAAGACTAACTAGATATTAGAATTGAATAATCAATTTATGCAAATTATCAAGGAATCATAAATAAAAAAATAAAAAATTTGGGTTGCGAGGTTTCTAGGGGGATAAAAAAAAAATTATTGATAGAATGTCATAGAATTTTGGAGAGAAAAGTCAGAGAAAAAGTTTAGGGAATTATATAGAATTTTAAAAATTTAAAAACCATTATAAAGTAAATATAATAATAATAGAAATTGAAAATGAAGATAAATACTGAATGTTAATGAATATAAATATAAAAATTATAAAAGAAGATTAATGTATGAATAGAATGTTATAATAACTATATGGTAGAGGTAAATATGGAATAAAATGGATATATATAGAGAAGATTAATTGGATATTTGCATAGATTGGATTTTCAAAATAAAATAAGCATAGTTTATAAAGATAAGTATTTCTGGTATGATTTGTTATCAGCTGGTAATAGAGGTATATTAGAAATAGTTATTCGGGGATTTTAGGAAAAGAGGGCAAAATTTCATTTAAAATTAATTAGTGTTAAGTTTATGACAGGATAAATGATGAATGTTATATTGTTTTTTAAAGTGTTGTAAAGAATTAATATATTTATATATATTAAATGATGTTAAAATTGAGATGGACTTTTTAGTTTAATATTATCGAAGAACCCAACCTTGAAGAGTCACAAGAATACAATTATATGAGTATAGAGATCATAACAATTATGGCGAGCCAACGTGTGGCGTGAATAAAACAAGAATCCAGTTTAAAATAGAACAGTATATTGAAATTGAGAGGGTGATATAGACAATTGAAGTGATTAGAAAATTAGAACAGTGAAGAATTGAAATAAAACATAAATACATTATAATAGAAATAAGAGGATTAGGTGAGAGTTTTAAGTATATTTATATTTATATATAAAGACCATAAAATTTTGAAAATTTTAAAACTAAATACAAATCGAATAAATATAATAAAGTAATATAATAAGTTAACATTATAAATTAAATAAATATATAAAATAATTAAAAGATTTGAATAAAATGAATACAAGACAAAATAGAAGAAATAGAAGGAGAGAAGATGGAATACAGGAATCTAATGAAAATATGCATGAAACAGAAAGTAATGATGGATCGTCGGAAGGAGAAGAAAAAACAATGTTTCAAGTGGTACAAGCTGATGTGATAGGAGATGCGACTAGTTCAAAACCACATCAAGAAACAGAGATGGAGAAAATGTTTAAATTTTTGGAAAATAAATTTGATGAAAATAATAGAAAAATGGATTCTATGAAAAAAGAAATAAAAGATATGAACAAGAATATGGAAACATTTAAAGATGAAATGAAAAATATTATTAAAGAAGAAAATATCAAAATACAAAAAGAAGTCGATCAATTGAAAGATGGAATTAAGGCGATGGAGGAAATGGGTAATATACACCAGGAGAAGATTAATAATATAGAAAAAAATGTGAAGGAGCAGAAAAATGAAAATAAGAAAGAAAATGAAAGAATACTACAAACTATGGAAAGGAATGTAATGGAAGTAGCAAAGAAATTTGAAGATGAAACAAAAAAATTACAAGAAATGCAAAATGAAAGAACTGAGGATGGTTCCTATATGATAATACATGGAGGAGAAGGAGCAGTAAAATTTACAGGGAATATCAGTATATTACATCCATGCACGTATATGAATATGATTAAAACTAAGACTAGGAACAAAAGAGATTGGAAAGAAATTATAAGAAGTTCTTTGAAAGATAATGCTGCATTATGGTATGCAACACAGGAAAATGAAATATTAACCTTTAATGATTTTGAAAGGGAATTTCGTAAATATTTCTGGGGTGAATCAAAACAAGGGGTGAGTAGGGAAAAATTATATTTCGGAAAATTCAATTATAGATTAGGGAATAATTTAACTAATTATGCGTTACAATTATATAATGTTGCACAATATTTGGAACCTCCTATGAGAGAAGAGGAAATAATTTTATATATTTCTAGACATTATGATATAACAGTTTCTGAAACAATAGTTATACAAAATATTAAAAAAAAAGAACAATTGATTGAGTATTTAAATCGAGTTGAAAGAAATTTAAAGATTAATGAAAATAGATCACAAAATTATGAAAATGATAGATTTAGAAATTATCAAAACAGAAATGGATATAATAGAGTAAGAGAAGAAATGCGTAATAGAAACAATGGAAATTATAATTATGGATATAATGGGAGAGAAAATGGAAATCGTATAAACGGAAATACATATAGAAATGGAAATAATATGGATAATAATAATAATATAAGAAATGGAAATAACAGAAATGAAAATGGTTTTCAAAATGTAAATAATGGAAGATATGAAAGATCAAGATATAGAAATATAAATGAAATTCATAATAATAATAATAATAATCGAGAAGATAGAAATGGAAACAATAATGTACCTAGAAGAATAAATCAAATTAATATGCAAAGTAGAGAAATAGAAGAAAATGTAGAAAATGTTAGGGTAGAACCAGAACAAGAAAATTTTTAAATAAGCACCTACAAAATTTTAATGTTAAATGTTGTTATATACATCCTAGTGAATTTATAAAATTAGAAGAAAATAATAATAAATTAGAAGATAAAATTGGATTAGTAGTTGTTGAAGGAAATTTAGAAAATAAGAAAATTAGAATTTTAATAGATACCGGATCAGAAGCAACATTGATAAATGAAAAAATTATTGAGGATAATAAATTAGAAGAAATGATTAAAATTCCAAGAATTAAGTTAATAGGTGCTAATGGAAAAAAATTAGGGGAAATTAATAAGACTATAAATATTAGTATTAAAATTGGAAATAGTATATATAAAATACAAGGTTTGATTATAGGAAATATGGAGTATGATATAATATTAGGTACTGATGAATTAGAAAGAATGAATGTTATTATTAATTATGAAGAAGGTTGGATAAAATTGAAAGAAGAACAAATCAAATTAAATAAAATAAACAATAATGAGGAGATAATACATATAAATGAACTAAGAATTAATGGGGAAATGATGAAAGAAGGAGAAGATATAAAAAGTGATGATAAATATAAAGATGAAATTAATTTGTTATTTAAAAAATATCAAAATTTAATTACATTAGAGAATAATACTGCCAAAGAATATACTCACAGATTTGAAGTAAAGAATATAGAAAATTTTCGAGTTAAAACTTATCCAATTCCATATCAATATAGAAAACAAGTAGCTATAGAAATAGATAAAATGCTAGAAAATAATATAATTGAGAGAAGTGATACATCTTTCATTAATCCAATTGTAGTTGTGAAAAAAGGGAATGGAGAGTTAAGGTTATGTCTAGATGCTAGAAATATTAACAAATTTTCAATACCACAATATGAGAAACCTATGCATATTGAAGCAATATTTGGTAGAATAACAGGAATTGAAATTTTTAGTAAAATAGATTTAAAACATAGTTTTTGGTTAATACCTCTACATAAAAGTAGTAGGAAATATACTGGTTTTAGTATTGATGGTGTAGTATATCAATTTAAAGTAGTACCATTCGGTATACAAAGTGCATGTGCAGCTTTGGTTAAAGCATTACATAAAATTTTAAACAAATATGAAAATTTTGTTGTTCATTATGTAGATGATATATTAATTTATTCAAAAAGTGAAGAAGAACATAAAAAACACTTAAATATTGTGTTAAAAGAATTGGATTTAGCGGGATTGAAAGTAAATAAAGAAAAATGTCAATTTTTCTTAAAAGAAGTGATATATTTAGGATTTAAAATTAATAAAAATGGAGTAGAGATGGATACGGAAAGAGTAGATAAAATTTTAAAATTTGAGAAACCAAAAAGTTTAAAGCAAATAAGGGGATTTTTGGGAATGATGAATTATTATAAAAAGTTAATACCAAATCTATCAGAAAAACAGATTCCATTAGTAGAATTATTAAAGAAAAATGTAAAATGGAACTGGAATGAAGAAAGAGAACAAGCATTCAATGATTTAAAAAAAATGTTTACTAATAATTTGAAGGTATATCATCCAAATTATGAATTAGATTTTATATTAAGAACAGATGCATCAATTAATAAGTTAGCAGGGGTTTTAATACAAGTACAAAATGGAATAGAAGTACCAATATGTTTTATGTCTAGAGTCACAAAAATGTATGAAAGAAATTATAGTGTATCAGAATTGGAATTTGCGAGTATAGTTTTTTGTGTGCAAAAATGTCGATTTTATTTAATTGGAAAAAAATTTATAATTGAAACCGATCACATGGCTTTGAAGAATGTAATGGTCAATCGATTTAATAATAATAGGATATATCGATGGAGTTTATTATTACAAGAATATGATTTTGAAATTAGATATTTATCAGGAAAGGAAAATATTATTGCAGATACATTATCAAGAGAGAGTAGTGAAAATAAGGATAAAGGAAGAATAATACAAATTGGAATGAACAAATTAATAGAAGATGAAGGTATGTTTTCGGAAGAAGAAATAATAAGAAGTCAACAAAATTTAACAGAAAAAGAAAAACACAATACTTTAATTAAAGATGGATATTATATAAAGGAAATAGGAAATGAAGAAGTTTATGTAATTGAGAGTTATTTAGGAAAACAAATATTAAAAAATTTACATGTAACATATGGACATATAGGTTCAAGAAAATTATGGTTATTATTTAGAGAAAATTTTATCATGAAAAAAGATCAAAAGATAGCAAAAGGAATAACAAGAACATGTAAGATATGTCAATTGAATAAAAATAAGAATAAAGTGAATAAAAATATTGGGAAAAGTGTTACAGCAATGGAAAAATTGGAAATAATAGCAATAGATTTCATTAGTAATCTAATAAGAAGTAAAAATAATAATAAACATATATTGGTAATTGTTGATGTTTTTACAAAATTTATAAAATTATACCCATGTAGAAGGACAAATTATAAAAGTATTAAAAATTGTTTACAAAAATTTATAGAAGAAATAGGTAAACCAAGGACATGTGTAATGGATAATGCAACGTATTTTCAAGGACAGAATTTAGAAAAATTTTTAAAAAGGAAAGGAATCAAAAAGAATTGTATTAGTATAAGACATCCTGCAGCAAATCCTGCAGAAAGATATATTAAAGAAGTGATAAAATTTTTACGAATAAGTTTAAATGGAAAGAAACATAAAGAATGGGAAAATTATATTAATAAAGTAGAAATGTATATCAATGATATTCCAAATGTAATAACAGAAGAAACACCAACATATTTAATGTTAGGTCAAAAACCAAAACGAAATTGGGAAGAAGAAGAAGAAAGAAAAAAATATGATGAAATTATAGAAAAAGTAAGAAAAAGGTTAATGGATGCGTGGGAAAAATATTATAAAAAAATTAAGAAAAAAGTGAAATATCCTGTAAGGTTTAAGAAAGGAGATTTGGTAATAATAAAAGCATATATAAGTGGAAATTTAAAGAAAAATGAATCAGGGAAATTAAAAGCTATATTTGAAGGACCATATAGAATAGTAAATGAGGAAGGTGTTAATAGTTATATTGTTGAAGATCCGATAACAAGAAATGTTAGAGGAGTATTTAATATTGAAAGCCTATATAGGTATTTTGAAGAAACTTAGAGTATTCAGAATTTGTGTTAATATGTTAATTGTTATATACTTTAAATTTTAAATTATTAAAATTTTTTTTCTAAAATTTATAAAATTTTAAATTTGGGAAATTGTTATGGTATTCAATAGTTGGTCTTTATATGTAATATAAGTGTAATTAAGACTAACTAGATATTAGAATTGAATAATCAATTTATGCAAATTATCAAGGAATCATAAATAAAAAAAAAAAAAATTTGGGTTGCGAGGTTTCTAGGGGGATAAAAAAAAAAATTATTGATAGAATGTCATAGAATTTTGGAGAGAAAAGTCAGAGAAAAAGTTTAGGGAATTATATAGAATTTTAAAAATTTAAAAACCATTATAAAGTAAATATAATAATAATAGAAATTGAAAATGAAGATAAATACTGAATGTTAATGAATATAAATATAAAAATTATAAAAGAAGATTAATGTATGAATAGAATGTTATAATAACTATATGGTAGAGGTAAATATGGAATAAAATGGATATATATAGAGAAGATTAATTGGATATTTGCATAGATTGGATTTTCAAAATAAAATAAGCATAGTTTATAAAGATAAGTATTTCTGGTATGATTTGTTATCAGCTGGTAATAGAGGTATATTAGAAATAGTTATTCGGGGATTTTAGGAAAAGAGGGCAAAATTTCATTTAAAATTAATTAGTGTTAAGTTTATGACAGGATAAATGATGAATGTTATATTGTTTTTTAAAGTGTTGTAAAGAATTAATATATTTATATATATTAAATGATGTTAAAATTGAGATGGACTTTTTAGTTTAATATTATCGAAGAACCCAACCTTGAAGAGTCACAAGAATACAATTATATGAGTATAGAGATCATAACAATATATATATATATAATATTATGTAAGATATATATATATATATATATATATATATATATATATATATATATATATATATTGTTATGGTATTCAATAGTTGGTCTTTATATGTAATATAAGTGTAATTAAGACTAACTAGATATTAGAATTGAATAATCAATTTATGCAAATTATCAAGGAATCGTAAATAAAAAAAAATTTGGGTTGCGAGGTTTCTAGGGGGATAAAAAAAAAAAAAAAATTATTGATAGAATGTCATAGAATTTTGGAGAGTAAAGTCAGAGAAAAAGTTTAGGGAATTATATAGAATTTAAAAATTTAAAAAACCATTATAAAGTAAATATAATAATAATAGAAATTGAAAATGAAGATAAATACTGAATGTTAATGAATATAAATATAAAAATTATAAAAGAAGATTAATGTATGAATAGAATGTTATAATAACTATATGGTAGAGTTAAATATGGAATAAAATGGATATATATAGAGAAGATTAATTGGATATTTGCATAGATTGGATTTTCAAAATAAAATAAGCATAGTTTATAAAGATAAGTATTTCTGGTATAATTTGTTATCAGCTGGTAATAGAGGTATATTAGAAATAGTTATTCGGGGATTTTAGGAAAAGAGGGCAAAATTTCATTTAAAAGTAATTAGTGTTAAGTTTATGACAGGATAAATGATGAATGTTATATTGTTTTTTAAAGTGTTGTAAAGAATTAATATATTTATATATTAAATGATGTTAAAATTGAGATGGACTTTTTAGTTTAATATTATCGATGAACCCAACCTTGAAGAGTCACAAGAATACAATTATATGAGTATAGAGATCATAACAATTATGGCGCCCAACGTGGGGCGTGAATAAAACAAGAATCCAGTTTAAAATAGAACAGTATATTGAAATTGAGAGGGTGATATAGACAATTGAAGTGATTAGAAAATTAGAACAGTGAAGAATTGAAATAAAACATAAATACATTATAATAGAAATAAGAGGATTAGGTGAGAGTTTTAAGTATATTTATATTTATATATAAAGACCATAAAATTTTGAAAATTTTAAAACTAAATACAAATCGAATAAATATAATAAAGTAATATAATAAGTTAACATTATAAATTAAATAAATATATAAAATAATTAAAAGATTTGAATAAAATGAATACAAGACAAAATAGAAGAAATAGAAGGAGAGAAGATGGAATACAGGAATCTAATGAAAATATGCATGAAACAGAAAGTAATGATGGATCGTCGGAAGGAGAAGAAAAAACAATGTTTCAAGTGGTACAAGCTGATGTGATAGGAGATGCGACTAGTTCAAAACCACATCAAGAAACAGAGATGGAGAAAATGTTTAAATTTTTGGAAAATAAATTTGATGAAAATAATAGAAAAATGGATTCTATGAAAAAAGAAATAAGAGAAGATATAAAAAAAGAAATAAAAGATATGAACAAGAATATGGAAACATTTAAAGATGAAATGAAAAATATTATTAAAGAAGAAAATATCAAAATACAAAAAGAAGTCGATCAATTGAAAGATGGAATTAAGGCGATGGAGGAAATGGGTAATATACACCAGGAGAAGATTAATAATATAGAAAAAATTGTGAAGGAGCAGAAAAATGAAAATAAGAAAGAAAATGAAAGAATACTACAAACTATGGAAAGGAATGTAATGGAAGTAGCAAAGAAATTTGAAGATGAAACAAAAAAATTACAAGAAATGCAAAATGAAAGAACTGAGGATGGTTCCTATATGATAATACATGGAGGAGAAGGAGCAGTAAAATTTACAGGGAATATCAGTATATTACATCCATGCACGTATATGAATATGATTAAAACTAAGACTAGGAACAAAAGAGATTGGAAAGAAATTATAAGAAGTTCTTTGAAAGATAATGCTGCATTATGGTATGCAACACAGGAAAATGAAATATTAACCTTTAATGATTTTGAAAGGGAATTTCTTAAATATTTCTGGGGTGAATCAAAACAAGGGGTGAGTAGGGAAAAATTATATTTCGGAAAATTCAATTATAGATTAGGGAATAATTTAACTAATTATGCGTTACAATTATATAATGTTGCACAATATTTGGAACCTCCTATGAGAGAAGAGGAAATAATTTTATATATTTCTAGACATTATGATATAACAGTTTCTGAAACAATAGTTATACAAAATATTAAAAAAAAAGAACAATTGATTGAGTATTTAAATCGAGTTGAAAGAAATTTAAAGATTAATGAAAATAGATCACAAAATTATGAAAATGATAGATTTAGAAATTATCAAAACAGAAATGGATATAATAGAGTAAGAGAAGAAATGCGTAATAGAAACAATGGAAATTATAATTATGGATATAATGGGAGAGAAAATGGAAATCGTATAAACGGAAATACATATAGAAATGGAAATAATATGGATAATAATAATAATATAAGAAATGGAAATAACAGAAATGAAAATGGTTTTCAAAATGTAAATAATGGAAGATATGAAAGATCAAGATATAGAAATATAAATGAAATTCATAATAATAATAATAATAATCGAGAAGATAGAAATGGAAACAATAATGTACCTAGAAGAATAAATCAAATTAATATGCAAAGTAGAGAAATAGAAGAAAATGTAGAAAATGTTAGGGTAGAACCAGAACAAGAAAATTTTTAAATAAGCACCTACAAAATTTTAATGTTAAATGTTGTTATATACATCCTAGTGAATTTATAAAATTAGAAGAAAATAATAATAAATTAGAAGATAAAATTGGATTAGTAGTTGTTGAAGGAAATTTAGAAAATAAGAAAATTAGAATTTTAATAGATACCGGATCAGAAGCAACATTGATAAATGAAAAAATTATTGAGGATAATAAATTAGAAGAAATGATTAAAATTCCAAGAATTAAGTTAATAGGTGCTAATGGAAAAAAATTAGGGGAAATTAATAAGACTATAAATATTAGTATTAAAATTGGAAATAGTATATATAAAATACAAGGTTTGATTATAGGAAATATGGAGTATGATATAATATTAGGTACTGATGAATTAGAAAGAATGAATGTTATTATTAATTATGAAGAAGGTTGGATAAAATTGAAAGAAGAACAAATCAAATTAAATAAAATAAACAATAATGAGGAGATAATACATATAAATGAACTAAGAATTAATGGGGAAATGATGAAAGAAGGAGAAGATATAAAAAGTGATGATAAATATAAAGATGAAATTAATTTGTTATTTAAAAAATATCAAAATTTAATTACATTAGAGAATAATACTGCCAAAGAATATACTCACAGATTTGAAGTAAAGAATATAGAAAATTTTCGAGTTAAAACTTATCCAATTCCATATCAATATAGAAAACAAGTAGCTATAGAAATAGATAAAATGCTAGAAAATAATATAATTGAGAGAAGTGATACATCTTTCATTAATCCAATTGTAGTTGTGAAAAAAGGGAATGGAGAGTTAAGGTTATGTCTAGATGCTAGAAATATTAACAAATTTTCAATACCACAATATGAGAAACCTATGCATATTGAAGCAATATTTGGTAGAATAACAGGAATTGAAATTTTTAGTAAAATAGATTTAAAACATAGTTTTTGGTTAATACCTCTACATAAAAGTAGTAGGAAATATACTGGTTTTAGTATTGATGGTGTAGTATATCAATTTAAAGTAGTACCATTCGGTATACAAAGTGCATGTGCAGCTTTGGTTAAAGCATTACATAAAATTTTAAACAAATATGAAAATTTTGTTGTTCATTATGTAGATGATATATTAATTTATTCAAAAAGTGAAGAAGAACATAAAAAACACTTAAATATTGTGTTAAAAGAATTGGATTTAGCGGGATTGAAAGTAAATAAAGAAAAATGTCAATTTTTCTTAAAAGAAGTGATATATTTAGGATTTAAAATTAATAAAAATGAAGTAGAGATGGATACGGAAAGAGTAGATAAAATTTTAAAATTTGAGAAACCAAAAAGTTTAAAGCAAATAAGGGGATTTTTGGGAATGATGAATTATTATAAAAAGTTAATACCAAATCTATCAGAAAAACAGATTCCATTAGTAGAATTATTAAAGAAAAATGTAAAATGGAACTGGAATGAAGAAAGAGAACAAGCATTCAATGATTTAAAAAAAATGTTTACTAATAATTTGAAGGTATATCATCCAAATTATGAATTAGATTTTATATTAAGAACAGATGCATCAATTAATAAGTTAGCAGGGGTTTTAATACAAGTACAAAATGGAATAGAAGTACCAATATGTTTTATGTCTAGAGTCACAAAAATGTATGAAAGAAATTATAGTGTATCAGAATTGGAATTTGCGAGTATAGTTTTTTGTGTGCAAAAATGTCGATTTTATTTAATTGGAAAAAAATTTATAATTGAAACCGATCACATGGCTTTGAAGAATGTAATGGTCAATCGATTTAATAATAATAGGATATATCGATGGAGTTTATTATTACAAGAATATGATTTTGAAATTAGATATTTATCAGGAAAGGAAAATATTATTGCAGATACATTATCAAGAGAAAGTAGTGAAAATAAGGATAAAGGAAGAATAATACAAATTGGAATGAACAAATTAATAGAAGATGAAGGTATGTTTTCGGAAGAAGAAATAATAAGAAGTCAACAAAATTTAACAGAAAAAGAAAAACAGAATACTTTAATTAAAGATGGATATTATATAAAGGAAATAGGAAATGAAGAAGTTTATGTAATTGAGAGTTATTTAGGAAAACAAATATTAAAAAATTTACATGTAACATATGGACATATAGGTTCAAGAAAATTATGGTTATTATTTAGAGAAAATTTTATCATGAAAAAAGATCAAAAGATAGCAAAAGGAATAACAAGAACATGTAAGATATGTCAATTGAATAAAAATAAGAATAAAGTGAATAAAAATATTGGGAAAAGTGTTACAGCAATGGAAAAATTGGAAATAATAGCAATAGATTTCATTAGTAATCTAATAAGAAGTAAAAATAATAATAAACATATATTGGTAATTGTTGATGTTTTTACAAAATTTATAAAATTATACCCATGTAGAAGGACAAATTATAAAAGTATTAAAAATTGTTTACAAAAATTTATAGAAGAAATAGGTAAACCAAGGACATGTGTAATGGATAATGCAACGTATTTTCAAGGACAGAATTTAGAAAAATTTTTAAAAAGGAAAGGAATCAAAAAGAATTGTATTAGTATAAGACATCCTGCAGCAAATCCTGCAGAAAGATATATTAAAGAAGTGATAAAATTTTTACGAATAAGTTTAAATGGAAAGAAACATAAAGAATGGGAAAATTATATTAATAAAGTAGAAATGTATATCAATGATATTCCAAATGTAATAACAGAAGAAACACCAACATATTTAATGTTAGGTCAAAAACCAAAACGAAATTGGGAAGAAGAAGAAGAAAGAAAAAAATATGATGAAATTATAGAAAAAGTAAGAAAAAGGTTAATGGATGCGTGGGAAAAATATTATAAAAAAATTAAGAAAAAAGTGAAATATCCTGTAAGGTTTAAGAAAGGAGATTTGGTAATAATAAAAGCATATATAAGTGGAAATTTAAAGAAAAATGAATCAGGGAAATTAAAAGCTATATTTGAAGGACCATATAGAATAGTAAATGAGGAAGGTGTTAATAGTTATATTGTTGAAGATCCGATAACAAGAAATGTTAGAGGAGTATTTAATATTGAAAGCCTATATAGGTATTTTGAAGAAACTTAGAGTATTCAGAATTTGTGTTAATATGTTAATTGTTATATACTTTAAATTTTAAATTATTAAAATTTTTTTTCTAAAATTTATAAAATTTTAAATTTGGGAAATTGTTATGGTATTCAATAGTTGGTCTTTATATGTAATATAAGTGTAATTAAGACTAACTAGATATTAGAATTGAATAATCAATTTATGCAAATTATCAAGGAATCGTAAATAAAAAAAAATTTGGGTTGCGAGGTTTCTAGGGGGATAAAAAAAAAAAAAAATTATTGATAGAATGTCATAGAATTTTGGAGAGTAAAGTCAGAGAAAAAGTTTAGGGAATTATATAGAATTTAAAAATTTAAAAAACCATTATAAAGTAAATATAATAATAATAGAAATTGAAAATGAAGATAAATACTGAATGTTAATGAATATAAATATAAAAATTATAAAAGAAGATTAATGTATGAATAGAATGTTATAATAACTATATGGTAGAGTTAAATATGGAATAAAATGGATATATATAGAGAAGATTAATTGGATATTTGCATAGATTGGATTTTCAAAATAAAATAAGCATAGTTTATAAAGATAAGTATTTCTGGTATAATTTGTTATCAGCTGGTAATAGAGGTATATTAGAAATAGTTATTCGGGGATTTTAGGAAAAGAGGGCAAAATTTCATTTAAAAGTAATTAGTGTTAAGTTTATGACAGGATAAATGATGAATGTTATATTGTTTTTTAAAGTGTTGTAAAGAATTAATATATTTATATATTAAATGATGTTAAAATTGAGATGGACTTTTTAGTTTAATATTATCGATGAACCCAACCTTGAAGAGTCACAAGAATACAATTATATGAGTATAGAGATCATAACAATATATATATCTCTGCATGTTTTACTTAAAATAACTAGTTTTTACTAGGAAATTTAGCAAATTCTTAGTTAGGTTGTACACAATTATTAAAATATATATTTTATTCTAACAAAATTTTGTTTCAATGTTTTTTTAGAACTTGCTTCCTACTGACGGCTCAACACAAGAACATGATGATTTGCCCGAAGTTGATGTTGCCTTTCAATTGAGGACCAAAATACTGAGGTATAAAGTCAAATCAAGCATAAATCTGATATGTCAGGTTTCTAAATTTTTTATGATTACACACTCTTGAAGAACATACTTATAACCTAAAATATCCTATTCCAAATTCAAAAGAAACAAAAGCCAGGCAAGTACCCAAACGAACATCAAAAACAGCAAGGCTCCAAAGTTCCTTGGCAATGAGCCAAAAACATCTAGCTTCTATGAATAATAGAAACGAAGTAGAAGCAGAATATTACAAAGAAATTTTTTTTATTAAAATCAGATAGATGAGGGTTGATTTAAGAAATCAAAGATTTCAGAATGCATGGTGGAGACACCTGAAGTTGTAAGTTTTGTTTTTTCACTGTTGAAATTCTGATATTTTTATTTGTTTGTTGGGTTTATGTTGTGAGATTTTTTTTTATTAATAGGTTTAATTTTTTTTTGTTTTTATTAGTTTTTCCCTTTTTTGTGTTACTTTTTTTGTATGAGATTTTGTGTTATATTAAAAATTTAATCATAAAATACGACAATTTCATTTACCTAATTGGTTATAGTTTTTTGGTTGGCAAATATGAATTCTTTAGCCTTAATTAAACGGTTGTCTCCGAAAGTTCTGTATATTTCCGTATTACAAGTTCCTTTTACTAAAATAAGAGAAATTTACTAAACTTATTGTTATCGATGTGGACTGTAGATTTTAATAAACTCAATTATTCACAAAACTTCTTTATTTTTCTTCAATAACTTGAACAGCTCAAAACAACTTAATAGTATAATCGTTACAACTTCTTATGGTTACAAGATTACAACAAGAACAAGAGTGAAGTGACATTCATATACATATATTGACAATCGCAAGCGTATTAGACCGTCAGCCCATGGTATCAAAAAATTGAACGATCCTTAACCGTATGACCTTTGAAGATTCGACTAGAATATATGTGCCAATTATGTTAAATTTGAAATGGAACTTGCATCCTGGTTCTATAGTTGCAAAATTCCGGAAAATGTTGAAACAAAATTATGATAAATTTTAACAAAAGTTGACCGTATGCCGAGGTAATGAGAAGAAAGTTAACGAAAAAATAATCCAGCGGAAAAAGGTCGGCATACGTGTAGGGTGGTCCCAAAGGGATGTAATAAACCCTTGAAATTGCAGACAATTGTTATACCTTCTTTATGATAGCTGACCGTATGCCTCTAAGAGATTTTTATTATTTAGGATGTACCATATACTTATGCCTAACGGCATACCGATTGGCTGGTTCCAAGTGGTTCTTAACCTCTAAAACATGTGTCGAAAATTTTTATTCTATTTTATGACTCTTAACCGTAAAAAATCTACTTAAAATTGAAGTTTACATTATAAAATGACCATTTGCAAAAAGGCATACGGTTATCGTAGTTCCTCACCTCAAAAATGTATATGAAAGTTGTAAAAATTTGAAATGATTTTTCTATGATCACTGACCGTATGCCATTAAGTTTATCATTAGACAATACTAAAATCTAATGTATAATGAAAGGGCATACGATTACCGTGGTTCCAAACCTCAAAAATGAAAATTGAAGTCGAATAATAATTTTCGACGATCGCTGACCGTATGCCATTATGTATATTATTAAATAATTGAAAAATTAAATACCCTGTCAAAGGGCATACGGTTTTAGTGGTTCGTTACCTCAAAAATTCGAATATTATTTACGCAGAATCGATGATCACCTGGTCGAAGCTTGGTTGCGTCTAATACATATACACAATCACTTCACATACACACTAGAGTACTAGAGATGCTCGTTCGGAGTAATACATAGATATTTTAGCTGATAATGTTGGTATGGAACCACTAAAACCGTATGCCCTTTTGCAGGGTATTTAATTTTTCAATTATTTAATAATATACATAATGGCATACGGTCAGCGATTGTCAAAAATTAATATTTAACTTCAATTTTAATTTTCGATGTTAGGGACCGCGATGAGCGTATGCCCTTTCATTATGCATTACATTTTAGTATTGTCTAATGATAAACTTATTGGCATACGGTCAGCGATCATCTAAAAGTCATTTAAATTTTTTACATCTTTTGATACGTATGCCACTACTTTAGGACCACTCGATCTGTATGCCAAAGCTACATATGATAGCATTGATTACAATTTATCATATTTGCTAATGGCATATATTTAACGATCATAAAAAAGAATACAAAATTTTCCACACCTGTTTTAGAGGTTAGGAACCACTTGGAACCAGCCGATCGGTATGCCGTTAGGCATAAGTATATGGTACGTCATAAATAATAAAAATCTCTTAGAGGCATACGGTCAGCTATCATAAAGAAGGTATAACAATTGTCTGCAATTTCAAGGGTTTATTACATCCCTTAGGGACTACCCTACACGTATGCCGACCTTTTTGCGCTGGATTATTTTTTCGTTAACTTTCTTCTCATTACCTCGGCATACGGTCAACTTTTGTTAAAATTTATCATTATTTTGTTTCAACATTTTCCGGAATTTTGCAACTATAGAACCAGAATGCAAGTTTCATTTCAAATTTAACATAATTGGCACATATATTCTAGTCGAATCTTCAAAGGGCATACGGTCAAGGATCGTTCAATTTTTTATACCATGGGCTGACGGTCTATATATTTTTTTTTAAATATATATAACGAAGAGACGCACAAACAAGGCACCCTTGGGATGTGTCTACTCAACCCTAAGGACGGGTGAACATAAAAAACACAAAGTGACTTAAACATCCCGCCGGCCTTGAAGAACTAAAGTTTGTTCAACTTCACTAAGCTATGGTAAGTCACAAACACAAAGTCAAATATAAAGTAAGTCTATTAATTATTAACAGGTAAGACACAAATTTTGGTAACTGATCGTTTAATAATTCCCTTGATTGTTTTTAGATCAACTACACGAACAATTCCATCATGACCCGGGTAAAGAGTCACTATTCTGCCAAGAAGCCACTCGTTCCCAAAAGCATCATTGCCACCTTGCACTTAAACCAGAGAGCCTACTTTTAGCAACTCCGGATGCTTAATTTACCATTTCATTCTGTATTGAAGTTGAGAAAGGTACTCCTTGTGCCACCGAACCCAATAGTGTTGAACAGCACGTTGCAGCTGATGAAACTTTCGCAATCTATTGACTGGTTCAAAGCTTGTAAACATCGACCAATTAAAAAGTGTCCTGGTGTTTATGGAACCAGGTCTGCAGGGTCTCCAGTTAATGGGGAGAGAGGTCTGGAGTTGAGAATGCTTTCAATTTGAGTAAGTATGGTAAGAAATTCTTCATACGTAAGTTTTAAATCCCCAATAACCCTTTTCAAATGAAATTTTGTTGATTTAATTCCTGACTCCCATATACCCCCAAAATTTGGAGCCTCGGCAGGAATAAAATGCCATTTTATATAACTTATTGACAACTTATCAGAAATATCATTATAATTATTTTCAAGAAATTAATACATTTTTAATAATTCTTTATTACAACCCACAATACTAGTACCATTATCTGAATAGTATCTGAATAAATATTCGATGGTATCCCTCTTCGACTGACAAATCTTTTGAGAACAGCCATAAAAGCCTCTGAGGTAAGGTCAGTAACGAGATCTAAGTGTATAATATAAATTGAGTATATTACTACTAATTTTCACAAAAACCTTTTTCTTTTTTCACGTCGCGTTTCGCTACAACATTAGCTTCGTCAGGTGAAAGTATATAAACTAAATAAAAAATGTATATTATCACATTATTCTATTGCGAAGGATAGAACAGGTAACAGATTGGTAGGGAGTAATTAGGTAGGATTAAAAGTGTTGGAAATCCCTACTGAACTATTTATGTATTGCAATATTTATCAAAATAAATTTAACAAAGGAGAATTATTTACATCCGTTTGGTCATTTAGTAAGAATTGAGAATTTTTAAATCTGTTAATTTCAAAGGCTTCCAAGTAATTAAGTTTTCTACCTTTGTTGTTGATATGCAAAATTTCAAAATTTTCATTAAAATTGTGGTTTTCCTGAATTAAATGGTTAGAATAAGTTGAATTAGATTTATTATTTGTGTAACTACTCTTGTGTTCTGAAATCCGTTTTTTGAAAGATCTACCAGTTTGGCCTATATATATATTTGAACAAGAACCACATGTTAGTTTGTAAACCCCAGATTTATTATGATTCGAAATCTTTGTTTTGTTATTTTTGATGAATCTACTTAAATTATTATTAGTCCTAAAACAAGTTTTTACGTTATGTTTATTAAGCATATTAGCTATATCTGTACTAGGGTTACCAAAGTAAGTAAGACATTTAAATTGTTTGTCTGTTGATTTTGAAATTGGATATACTTCATTTATGGCCTGTCTATGTAGTTTTTTATTCAAAATGTTATCAACAATTATTGGGTTGTATCCATTATTCAATGCAATTTGTTTTATAATATTTAATTCTTTGGAAAAATGTTCTTCTGACATGGGAACTACTGTGAGTCTATGGATCATACACTCATAAGCTGAAAGTTTGTGGCGGTACGGATGAGTGGAACTGTTATGTATAGTAATATCTGTATGAGTGGGTTTGCGGTAGATAGAAAACTCATGAACATTGTTTGCTCTACTGATACAGAGATCTAAGAAATTAATATGTTTATCTGATTCTAATTCCATGGTAAAAGTAATGTTTGGATGGATGTTGTTTATAAATCGTAAAAAGGAATCTAATTGTCTATTTGTATCAGTGAAACAAACTAAAATATCATCTACATATCTATGCCAATATAAAAACTCTTTGCTAAGTGGGTTGTTATGAATTTTGTTTTCTAAGTGAACTGCCTTAGTACTTATACACACAAATAGACATAAATAAGCCTTAATTAATTTTGAGAATTTTGTTTTTCGATCTTTTATCATAAAAGGACCTCCGAAGTCAACCCCCACGTTTATAAAAGGAGAATAATCATTAACACGTACATCAGGTAGGTCACCCATCAGATAGTCCATACCTTTAGGTCGAGCCTTTATACAAATTACGCAATTTCGGATAATTTTTTTACAAATATTTCGAGAGGATATAGGCCAATACCGATCCCTAATACTGGATAACAAAAGTTGCACTCCACAATGAAGCAACCTTTGGTGCTCATTTAACAATATAATTTCTGTTAATTTATGATTCTTTGGAAGAAGTATAGGGAATTTTTTGTCAAAAGGCTGTTTTGATTTGGCTTATCGACCACCAAATCATTACATTGAATATTAATTATTTTATGACTTATCACCTTAAATTCGGGAATCTCAGAAAGATCTAATAAAATTTCATTTTGATTAATTGAATCATCAATAATGTTTTTAGTACATAAAAATTCTGGCCCGTGCCACCAAAGTTTATTATTTTTTAAATCGGCCAGTTTTATCCCCTAGATAGCACGTCCGCAGCATTGTCACATGATTTAACATGGTACCACTGATTAACCGTAGTCAATTCTTGAATTTGACTGACCCGATTGGAGACAAATATCTTCCATCTATGAGGTTCACTTTTTAACCAGGCTAGTGCTATAGTTGAATCCGTATAAAAATTTACCTTATTAAAATTAAGCGATTCGTTAACTTTCCTTACTAATTACGCAGCCAATAATGATGCACAAAATTCTAATCGAGGCAAAGTTATAGTTTTTAACGGCGCGACTCGAGATTTAGCACATAAGAGATTACATTTAACATAGTGTTTATTTATACATTTAATATACACACGCTCCGTATGCCTTCAATGATGCATCTGCAAACGCGTGCAAATCAATACTAATAGCATCAGAAAATAATATTTGTCGAGGAATCTTAATGCCACTTAAAAATTTTAATTCCTACTTAAGTTGAACCCACGAATTCTGTAACTCAGGGGACACTATTTCATCCCACGTGATATTTAAACTCCACATTTTTTGTACTAAACATTTAGCTCTTATAACAAGTGGAGCTAATAAGCCCAAGGGGTCGAAAATTTGACAAATAACAGACAAAATGGAACGTTTTGTACTTTGAATAAAATTATTTTCTATACCTGAATATAAAATTTCATCATTTTTTGCGTCCCATAAGAAGTCCAAAGTTTTATTTGGCTCTTTTTCACCAAATGGTAAAATACTAACTTCTAAAGTTTTATTTGTTTGAATATTTTTTAATATTTCAAGGTCATTACTTAACCATTTTTTGAGTTCGAAACCTCCGCTACTTAAAGTTTCAGATACATTACGTTGAATTTCGATTAATTCTGCGCGCGAATTGGCGATCATCAATATAAAAGTCAGATTTTATTATTTCACTTATTCTTTTATTTTGATTCTGACACTGATTTCCTAAAAATTGAAGACACTTAATCTTTAAATACGGAGACGACTTCATACCGTAAGTGACGGTGTTTAATTCAAATATATCCACGTTTTCAGATAGATTTGATCTCCAAAGTATTCTTTGGTACTTTCGATCAGTCTCATTTATTAATACCTGGCGATACATTTGTGAAACGTCCCCGGTTATAACAAAATAATAAGTGCGAAATCTTAAAATTATATTAAATAAATCATTTTGCAATTTTGGCCCATTGTGTTGAGCATCATTAATGCTAATCCCTGTATTAAATTTCACAGAACCGTCTAAAACAACTCGCACTTGTGTTGTGAGACTATCCTTCACCACAGCATGATGAGGTAGATAAAATCCATCGTCGCGATTTTCACGAACTGCAACTTTTGACATATGTCCTTGATGAACATAATTATCAATAAATTGATTATATTTATTTTTAAGATCATGACTTTTGTTAAGTCTTTTTTCCAAAGAATAAAAACGTTTAAGAGCGCCTTCATAGGACTCTCCTAAATTTAATAAATTATCATTAAACGGAATTTTAAGTATAAATCTTCCGGTGCTATCTCTGTAAGTTGTTTTCTCAAGGGTAATATAACAAGACCTTGATTATAGTCGGCTATTTTTGTGGTATCTAGATTTTGAAAATATTTTAGTATCAATTTGTTGAGACATAATTTGACATTACGAGGGTTGCCTTTTATATTTCGGGATTAGAGAACAAAAACAAATATTAATCATCGAAAATTACTTTATTGTTTTTCAAAATATTCCCCATGAAGATCTATACACTTTTGCATGCGTTTGAACAAATTGTCGAAGCACTTTTGCCACTCTGATTGAGGTATCTCCAAAACATGCATTCTGAATGCAGCAACCGCTTCTTCAGGTGTCGAAAAACGTTGACCTCTCAGTTTGTTTTTTACGTAGGGGAATAAAAAGAAGTCATTTGGTGACAAGTCGGGACTATACGGCGGATGACTCATCAACTCGATGTTTTGGGTGCTCAAAAATGCAGTTGTTTGAGCCGATGTGTGGGAGCTCGCATTGTCGTGGTGAAGAGTGATCCGCCTTCGGCGGTTGGTTTTCCTGATTTCTTGAATGACAACCGGCAAACAAATGGTTGTGTACCACTCAGAATTGACTGTTCTGCGTTGTTCTAGTGGCACGGTAGCGACATGCCCAGTTTTTCCGAAAAAACAGGCGACCATTTGCTTGGAAGTGCTTCGTGCGCGAACAACTTTTGTTGGATTGGGCTCATCTTGAAACACCCATACAGTCGACTGCTGTTTACTTTCGGGCTTATACGCGTAAATCCACGATTCATCACCTGTCACGATGTCATAGACGTGTTTCGAAGCACCGCCATCGTATTTTTTGAGCATTTCCTTCGACCAATCGACACGAGCCTTTTTTTGAGCGATTGACAAATTGTGTGGGATCCAACTCGAACAAATTTTTTTGACAGTCAAATGTTTATGCAATATTGAATGTATGCTGGTCCCACTAATGCCTAAGGTTGTTTCAATCTCTCGATAGGTCACATAACGATCTTGCAATATCAGTTCGCGCACAGCATCAATGGTTTTCGGAACAACAACTGATGTTGGACGACCTGCACGAAATTCGTCTTGGAGTAAACTACGGCCACGATTGAATTCACCATACCATCGATAAACACTGGTCCTTGATGGAGCTTCATCGGCAAAAATTGAATTAAGTTCATACATGCACTGTTGCTGAGTTAATCCACGTCGAAAGTTGTAAAAAATAATCGCACGAAAATGTTCACGATTTAATTCCATTTTTGGGCCGAGATAAATCTTTTAAATTACTGTAAACAACACAAATAGCGCTCGTATGTCAAAACGTTCTGAGTACGTATAACCTCAAAATGTCCAACTTTACGATAGAGCTGTCAGTTGCCAGATTGCAACACCAGGGTTGCCAAATCCCGAAATATAAAAGGCAACCCTCGTAATAATCTGATTAAAACCTGAGAGCTTTAGCTCGAGGGCTTTAATCTTTGATTATTAATGTCAAATTATGTCGAAACAAATTGTAAAATATTCGAGAAATTTAGCAACAACAAAAATAGCAGACTATTAATCAAGGTCGCGTTATATTTAGGAAGATTATTTCCAGAGAAGACAAATTTTTGACATTTATATTTGACGTGACTATTTCTCTAGTGCAATAGTCGCTGATATTGTTCTAGTGCAATAGTCGCTGATATTTGATTCTGATTGGTCCGATTTCAAAAAATTATGACATTCTATTGGTTAATTTGAATCGAAGGAAATAATCAAAGTAATTTTATTGTATCAATGGCCGCGAAAGCCTTTCACAGTTTACAAAGTAATTTTCACAATATTTTTCTTCTGAAGAAAGTAATCTATCATTATGTTTTACCTCCTCAAGGTCCCAAAATTTAGTTAGATTAGTGCTTACAGAGTCAGTATTATTATTTTTTGATTGAATATTTAAACCCGACATAAGGGTTCTACCATCATCCTTAGTAGGTATCTTTATTGGTTGGACGGAGAAACTTACATTCTAAGTTATCGTCAGTCTTCGAAATCACATTCCCAATATAGGTGACATTATTGCCTTTGTCAGTCTCATAATTGACTAGTAAAAAATCATTTATTGAATAATCCTCGATATCAGCAATACTGATCGAATTTTCAACTTCACTTTCTTCTGATTCACTTATTTCTCTGGAGGATACATCACCTCTTTGTTCTTCGGGTGTACTTGAGGGTCCAGCTTGTACATTATCAACATCACAGCCTACACTTCGGCCAGGGTCAACTGTGATTTTTTTCTTCGTTGTAGGTTTTGACTCTTGTTGCGAACCATACCTGGCTTCTTTCAGCACTGAAATTACACTTTCCGCAATAAGGGTCGTGGAATTATTATTATCGTCCGGTGGAAGTTTATCTAGGACTTTGAATCTATCAATGGGGTATAAGCCGGAAGCACGAAACCCTGATTTTATATTCTCAGCATTCGTAGTTTCTAGTTTTTCCAAAGGTTCTTTTTAATATATTCCGGAATAAGTCTTTTCGGAGCGGGCCCTTGTTATTTTTTCCATGCTTTTAATACTTTTCGCCACGCCAACTTCATCGGTCGAAAGCACGCAACATCTAAAGGTGCGTACAGACATGCTCCGAATACCGTCTCGAACCTCGCCGCGTGCTGCGACGCGATCAACAGAAGTTCGCGACGTAGTTGACGGGGGCCTTGCAATAAGCAACGAACATAACACCGCTCCGTATCTGGTATCAAACATTTAGTCGTTCCAACAGTAATTGCGTGGAATCTGTATCTGATGGATGTTGCTGCAGCAGCCTATATTGTTATGCATTATTCAATTATTAAAAGAAAAAATACTCGTGAAAGAAGATCGTGGCAAACACAAATGTATAAAAGCAGGGAGATATATGGTGGCAATCACTTACTCTTGGATTTGAAATTTCAGTCCATCAGTGGATTATACAAAAATTTCACAAGGATATCGCCATCCGATTTCGAATTTTTGATCACCTTAGTGGGTCCTAAAATTTGTCGAAAAGATACAAGATGGAGAAAAGCTATCTCTGTTCAAGAACGGTTGGCAGTCACGATGCGTTTTTTGGCTACTGGAGATTCATTCACTAGTTTACAATACCTTTTCAAAATATCGAAACGATCAATAAGTGCAATAATTCCGGAAGTATGTGGAGCTATAGTCGAAGGATTAAAAAAACACATTCAGGTAAATATATGTCTTATTTATTTATATTTAATTCAAGTCCAATGTGGGCATACTTAAAGATAACATGGTATGGGAACTGATATTATTATTATTAAAACCGGCTTGAGACTCTATATATGTTGGTGTGGAATATGGGGACGTTTGGAAAGATTGCGGTGAAAATTGGGATTCAGATGAGTGAGGTCTTGGATTGGAATATGTAGATATAGAGGAATTGCTAGAATATACCGAGGGAGTAGGGTTTTCTGAATGTTGATGAAAGATTCCTCTGTCTGCTTGAAATAAAACAGCCATTATTTTTTCTTGGACAATTGACGCTGTAGCATTTGAATATTTCTTTAGTTTGGAAGCCACTAGGTTTCCAAAGATCGTATATTCACCTGAATGTGAATCTTCTTGGCATTTTGCAACCTTAGTTAGTACTGCAAATGCGGCATCTAACTTTTCATCATCAGCACCTCTTTTCTTTCGGATTCGGGAAGGACGGGCTGGAGTAGCGTATCTTTTGGGAACAGTTTCCTCTACTACAGTCTTTTGAGTTTCTACAGTGTCCTGAGTTTCGACCGTGTCCTGAGATTCTGCAGTCTCCTGAGATTCTATTGTCTCTTCAGGAATATCAGGAACATCTTCTCCAAAATTCTCATTTTCTTCACCTATTGTCACCATCTAAAAAAATTGTATGAGTTACTACACGAATTCTCTTTTGCAGATACCGATAACATCCGAGAAATGGTTGGACGTGGCTAAACAATATAATGATGCCTGGAATTTTCCCCATTGTCTAGGGGCCCTGGATGGCAAACATGTGGTATTACAAGCACCTATGAATACGGGTAGCGAATACTTTAATTATAAATCAACATTTAGTATAGTCTTGTTTGCATTGGTTGATCCTAATTATAATTTTCTGTATGTTGACGCTGGTGGTCAAGGGCGAATTTCTGATGGTGGAATATTCAAGAATTGTTCTTTATACAACAACTTACAGAATAATTATTTGAGTTTGCCTCAAGCAAAACCTTTGGATGGAAGACAACGCGAAATTCCATATTTTTTCGTTTGCGACGAGGCGTTTGCTCTAAGTGACAGAGTAATGAAACCGTTCTCTGGCGTTCATAAAAAAGGGTCTATTGAGAGAATCTTTAATTATAGGTTGTCGCGTGCACGTAGAGTTGTGGAGAATGTATTTGGCATTACTTCAGCAATATTCAGAGTACTTCGAAAGCCTATGTCATTGAGTCCCGAAAAAGCTGCACTCATAGTAATGACAATAGCTCATTTACATAATTTCATACGTAAAAGCTCAACCTCCTGTCAGTTGTATACGCCGAAAGGAATATTTGATACCAAAAAAGAAGGAAAAGTTGAGGAGGGATCATATAGAACGATAACTAATGATCCTATGTCATCCCTTCTGCCTTTAAGAAACATCCCAAGGAAATCACCTACCGATGCTAAAGCGATTCGAGATGAATTAGCGAATTTCTTCCAGGAAGAAGGTCGAATTTCATGGCAAGACAATTACGTGTGAACAATTTTAATTACTTACTTAAAAAAAGAAACATAAAGAATACTTACAGTGGTCTGAGTATGTCGAACTTTATCCCTATCCAAAAGAAAAAGCATGCTCTTGTAGGCAAACCAGCTACTCTCGTACAGTTCTGATCGAGCTGGAATATGAATTTTCCTTGAAATTTTATTTCTAATTACACTACCGTATTTTGTAATAGCATTATATCTTTAAATATGAAATAAATTCTAATAAAAAAAATACGTCTTTGAAAATTCATAAACCACTCACCTGTTCCTGTGACTTTACTTTTTTTTATTTTTCCTTTTTCTCTCCGTAATCCAGATAGAAGATTGGTCATTTTTTTTTTACACTCATCCGCTGTTGTTTCCATTTTTGCAGCAATCTCTTCCCATGCATCATTTTTTTTTGTTTTGTTGTAATATCTGGGATTCTTTGTATCCCATAATATCTCTTTTCCCCGATAATTTTCAATTAGCAATAAACTTTTCTCCTCCGTCCATTCCATCTTGATGCACTCAATTGCAAAACACATTCAAAATAACAGACTACTCAGACTGGAATATAGAAAAGATTCGCAAGCTAGTCCAGACATGAATTCACGGTGTACAGCGTCTCGTTCACGTTTCGTTTGATGCTCGAGGCAGGTACCGACAACCAGCGGAACGCTACAATGTTACATTGTTGCCGCGTCGAGGTACGATACGCGGTTGCATGGTTCCGTCCACACTTGAGAACGCGACGAGGTCCGAGACGGTATTCGGAGCATGTCTGTACGCACCTTAATGGTTACATCAAATGTGTACTGTTCGGGGGCAGAAAGGTGAAACGAATATCATTTTCTCTGCATGCGGTGATAACCGCCTCAGACAAATGTGAGGCAAGATTATCGCCGATAAGCGCTTTCGGCCATTAACACTTCCTCATGCACGGCAATAAGATTGTGAAGAACCAATCTTCAAATGTGTGTTGGTCGAACCATCCGGATTTAGATCGATTATATCTACAGCCTTCCGGTCCTCTCTCGGTCCAAGTAGACCATAAGTGTTCGGATTTGTACACAATATAGGGGGCTAACATGTGACCAGCTGCAGTTATGGCAAACATCACTGATGTTGTTGATTTTGTTGAGTCCATGACTCTTTCCGGATGCTTGCATTTTCTTCGCACCACAACCTTAGTCCTGCCAGGATCGTCAACGAAACAGGTCTCATCGTAGTTGACCAAATTCTCAGGTGGGACATCTTCCAAGAGTACTTGCACATTGTCAAAAAACTTGTTCACAGCTGCTGGGGTAACAGATGCTCGAGATTGTTTAATGTTTTCGCACAGACGAACTTTTAGTTCAGCTTGGTGCCTGGCCACGAACAAATAATACCAGTCATCATGTGGCAGATTATTATGAAAAATGTGTACATTTTTCCTTGTGCGATCTAAATAGTTTTTTACGAAAGACTTTATGTCGTCTCTCTCGAAGGGATAGCCCCAATCTCCTGCAGTGACAATCGCTTCGACAATTTTGCGTTCTTCTTGCTGAGTTAAAGCAGTGGGGTGCCCTACATTTATCATATGCTTCTTATTAATTTTCCGGCTGATGGTGGAAATTCCAATCCCATACTTATCCTTGGCCTCCCGGTATGTTAGTTTCTTCGACCTAACTTCGTCAAGGGCCTTTTCGAGGGTTTCCGCAGAATAGTCCGCATATCGACGACATCCTGGCACTCTTTTGTGGTGTCGCGGCATGGAATAGCTCTGTTTCAAGTTGCCCCAAAAAAGCTACCGAAAAATAAAAGGGGTTGTACATATAACAACAATAAATAAATGTTTATAGGTTATGGTTTGCACCTCACTACAAAAGTGTTTGTTACTCGTAAAAAAAGTTTCTAGACAAATACCCCGCCAGGTTGTGTTACCCGAAATGTAGTAATAAGGGTAAAAACAATTGAAATATTTACCTGGATTTTAGTAGCTGACAACAACGGTGCAACAGGTAGCAACAGATGATGGAATGCTGTTCGAGTTCCCTAAAGTTATCTGTAATACGGCGTGGGGGTATTTCGAAACAACAACCCTCGCTAACAGGTGGCAGCACCTGCATTTTTTGACGTGTCATTTTGTTCCAAGTTACCCTTTTGTTTCAAGTAGCCCCGTATGACGGTACCAATACTTCCAGCTATTACCCAACCCAGCGCTGTGTTTTTTAATGAAGGCATATTTGGTCCTAAATTTATAAGACCTACATTTAATAATTTCCAAAATATGCCTGATCCTAGCAGCATGTCAATCTCAGTTGAAGTATTAAAATAAGGATCTGCTAAATCAACATTTGGTAAGGTGAGTAATTCCCTTTTAAAAGAAGTTAAAGGTAAGTTTTCGGTAATGTTTTTAATTATTAAACAATTTATGACCGACGTAAAATCATTAAATCTCGATTTAATTTCAACAGTAACCTGTTTATTAATGTGTCCTAAATTTTGGCCAACCCCTTTTATAATATAATCTACAAACGTAGGAGTAGTTCCTAATTTCTTACTTGCCTTTTCCGTTATAAAATGACTTTGTGAGCCTCCATCGAGCAATGCTCTACATTGGATAAACTGATTGTTCCCGGTTTTTACCTTTATTATAGCTGTAGCTAATAAAACTTGCGATGAACTAACGTTAATTGATGAAGGTATTTGATTATTAGCGGAAAAAATACAGACATTTTGATGTAATTGATGATCAGTTAAGACAGCAACTACATTAACTGATTGATTGTCATTGACATCAGCATTTTGGTTATTAATTGAATTATTATAATGCAATACTGAATTATGAGCTTTGTGACACTTAGAACATTTTCTCGCTTTACATTTCCAAAATACATGATTTGGTTTTAGACAAATCTTACATAGTTTATTTTCTTTTATTTTTGTCCACCTGTCTTCAATGGATAAATTTAAAAACATTTCACATGTATATATTAGGTGGTCCTTTTTACAATGGTAACATGCTTGCGTACCCGAAGTTGACGAAATAAAGGCTGTTGATACTTTTTTCATTTGAAATTTATTAATTTTGTCATAGGATATTTTTTCAAGAATGTTGCATTTATTTTTTATAAATGTTTCAATATCCTGCATTGTTGCCTTTTTTCCCAAAATCTTATAGGATTCCCACTCGCGTTTTGTAACATGATCGAATTTTGAAACTAAGATATAAATTATTATTCTATCCCAAGACTCTACCTGTTCACCTAGTGCTTTGAGAGCTGCCAAATTATTCGTAATTTGTTCATATAAATTGCGAAGTGCCGATGATAACTCCTTCGTAACTACAGTACAATAAAAAATTTCTTGAATATGGTTATAAATAATTAAATTTTCATTTTCGTATCTTTCGGTCATTTTATTCCAAGCTAAATTATAATTTATTGATGTTACCTTAAAAGATTTAATTGTCTTTAAAGCTTCGGGAGCTAAAGCTTGTCTCGATAACAAAATTTTTGATAATCGGAGAGCTGACTATTAGTATGGGCTAACCCGACAAATGCATCTCTAAATTCATACCACGACCCATAATGGCCATTAAAACGTGGTAGTTGGATCGGGGGTAGTTTTACTAACTCTCTTACTGATTGACCTGTACTACGTACCTCAGAGTTTTCTTCATGATTTGAATTATGGACTGAATTATTTTCTACAATTGGAAAAACCTTACTATAAAATATTTCAATATATAATTTTAAATCCCCCATTACTTTATAATAATTGTCCTCAAAATTCTGAAATTTATCATTTTCATCAATTATTTCCCAAGGCATTCTAAATTATGAATTAAACATAAATATTCCTGATGTACAGGCTCAAACTTATTAACTCTTTCTTGTAACCCTTTAATAATTACCTCAGTTAAGCTGTCTATGTCTAAACTATCTACATAATTTTGAAATTTCGTTAAACGAGTTTTTAATGTTTTCTTTTTTATTTTCAGGATCAGCAAGATCATTTTCCGCCATACTTATCAAACAGAAATAAATATAATAAATTGGAATGGACTCACAGATTACGGAAATTAACTGCCTTTGACCCTTTTTATTAAACAATGGCGGCTTCAGGCTTCACACTTATTGGAATGCCGGTCAGCTTTATTCTTTAACCTGTAGATTCGGTTCGATTGGACTAATGTTATCGATGTGGACTGTAGATTTTAATAATTATTCACAAAACTTCTTTATTTTTCTTCAATAACTTGAACAGCTCAAAACAACTTAATAGTATAATCGTTACAACTTCTTATGGTTACAAGATTACAACAAGAACAAGAGTGAAGTGACATTCATATACATATATTGACAATCGCAAGCGTATATATTTTTTTAAATATATAATAACGAAGAGACGCACAAACAAGGCACCCTTGGGATGTGTCTACTCAACCCTAAGGACGGGTGAACATAAAAAACACAAAGTGACTTAAACACTTATCTCTTCCTAAAATTTAGTGTCTAGTGTCAAATTTAACTAAAATTGTTTCACCCAATATGAAAAAAAAATACTAAAAATAACATCTTTAACGGATTAGGAAGCTCTTTTAGATAGAGGTAAGTTTAGTTAAATTGTCTTATTTTATGTCATGGGAACTTGTATTACAGCGTTGTAGGCCTTTTGGCAACATCTTGTATAATATTTAAACTATTTTGATTTGCACAACTCAAATATTAAGCTACTTGTGTGCTACTAAATTTTCAATTTTTTCTGATAAAGTTATTCTTTTAATGGCATCAATAAATAAAAAAATATACATAAAAAACCAATATACTTCATTAATCATATTTATTAAAATGTAAAACCTAACTTAGAATTAATAAAAATAATAGGTAAGTAGGTACAATATGTGAACCTAAGTTTGGAATGTGACAAAACAGAAAATGGGCCGATTTTCAATAAATCTACACAGATGGCTCTATAATAAAAAAAAATTAAAAGTTTTAATTATAGTGCCTATTTATTATTAGTTATCTTAAGAGCCTTCCTTTTTCGAAATCATTTTCTGCTACTTAAAATATTCTGTCCTGGAGCCTAAACTTCTTGAATTATTCGAAGATCTGCATTTAAAAATTCGTCGTCCCTATCAGGCTCTGGAATTCTATTTCGAGTGCAAATATTATGTAGCACACAACACGCCTTTATTAATTTAGCTGCTTTTCTTGGCCTGTAGTGGAGAACTGTATGTTATAAAAGGCATCGAAACCTGTTCTTTAAAACACCATTGCATCTTTCAATACTGCTCCTAACTCTCTTAAAATCATTATTAATTCTTTCCTCTGCACCTGGAGCAGGGTTTTCTCAATGGTGTTAGCAACCAGGGCCAAAGAGGATACCCTGCAACAAATAACAGTTAAGATCATGATGAAGATTAGTTATGTATATAATTTTATTACCAGAATCACCCAGCAAAAAAAAAGTTGTTTTGCGGTTCTCGACGGTAAACTCTTTCAAGAATATTTGAAATATTTGATTGCCCCCAAATATATGCACCATGCCTGGAAAATTGGTATTTACACGCATTATTTCCAGGTTTTCATCACACACCTAAAATAATAACATTATAAAAAAGAAGAGAATATGTAAAATAGTTTACCAGTTGTACATTTAAGGAATGGTAGCTTTTTCTATTTACATATATATGCTCCTCTTCAGTTGGTCGTACAATTGCCACATGGGTGCAATCAATAACCCCAATACCCCCAGGAATGCCGGTAGAATGGAAAAAGCTAAAAAATTAAGTCTAAGTCAAAAATTTGTAAATTATTCCAATTATTCCTACCTTGTTCTCCGTTGTGAAAGCTCTTCGATGTTTTGTGGAAAACGGATCCATCGACTGATAATTTCCGGCCTATTTAAGGAATTGGTCCTCTTCAATGCATCTACTTACGCTGCTTTGACTCATTCCGCAAAAAAATTGGAACCCGTCACTGCTTGATAGCTGCCTTGCCCAAAAAACAAGAAAGACACCAACAACTGAAAATATTTTTTTAACTTATTTCATAAGAAGCAGTAAATAATATTCTTACCTTTGTTTGAGAACTTAAACCAGAAATTCTTTGGCGGGCTTGCAAAAGCGGTGTTAGCTCATCTAAAAGAGCTACAAAACAATCCTTACTCAGCCGAAAATGTTTAATAAAATTAAAATCGGACAATCTCAAGAAAGGGTTCTGACGTTGAAAATACAATCGAGGTATATTATTTGCCGCTTGTTCTTCCGCATTTTCAGGATCATTTATTAGCATTTGCATCACTAAATCATCATCATCCATTTTAAAAACACTTTATAACCCTAAAAACAATAACACACTGGCAGAAAATTGTCACTAATAAAACAACAAAAAGACTAATAAAATCTGAATAATTAACAATGAACCAAACAAAAACTCTAGCAATAACAAATCATGAAAAATAAACAATATGAAGAACACTTGTATTAAAAAATCACATGTCATGTCTGTCATGAGACAACACCCATTGTGCACAAGTCCACTCTCTCAAAATGTATCAATTTTCTTGGTTTTACCCAGTAGAGTACTCGCGTAGGAGTAACAGCCAGTTCAGACGGCATGCACGGGACGGTTTTGGACAAAAACCGGTCACCGTGATACTCATTCACAAGACACACGGCGACCGTGATACAAATTGGCACGACACTTGGCGAAAGGAAACGAATTTCTATATTCACAGCGCTTGTTGGTTTCTTGCAACAATAAAAATGGACAAATCAAAATAGTAAATAATATATTGTTAAGTTATTTAAATAATAAAACCTAATGTAGAATTATTATAAATCAAAATATAATAAAAGAATATATATAATTATTATACTTACGGTTTTATATCAAAGAGAACAAAAGTTTAATAACTGTTATTTTGAAAAAAATTTAAAACTACAAGATACCACTACCACTGTTATCATGTAACTGACATATTTAAATAATTTTTAAGAAAGAGTGTTCAGAGATAATAAAATACAACCAGAGGTAATAAAATTAAATTAAATTACACAAGATGTTCATCATGGCATTTACAACGCAAATCCAAAAGGGTGTTGGTATTTTCGTACCGACGGCAATAAAAGTGCTAATCCTACCGGTAAATTCGTACCGAAGACACATTGACCCCTTTAATCTGATAGGAAATTTCGTTTCGGGTCTCCTTCTGCACAGGTATAAGGTAAAAGTAAACTATAATGTCAGGTGTGAAGAAATATTGAAAGACAAAATATACTTAATAATCATTAATTTTTTTAAATTTTGAATAACAATATAGAAAAGCAAATATACTATATACAATTAGGAGCTATATGAAATGAAATACATTTTAAGAAATGCAGCCTTGTTATTTTTTTACCTTGGTATTTTTTTATGATATTTTCAATAAATATTTTGCGGTTTTTTACCTTGTGGTTATGAATTATGGCTTTAGATTTAACACTTTGAATTTTTAAATACGTATCAATCTGGAACTCCTTCAGTTTCTCAATAAATACAAACAAGTTTGGATGAGCCTTATAAATCGAATCACTAAACTGTGTATGAAAAGATTCGCATGCGTTTGTTGTACGTGTGATACATGCTGATAATTTTGCCCAAATTGAGGGAGGAAACAATGATTCTTCAGAAATGTAATTGTCTGTTAAATAGTATGCGTACTTAATAACCCTTTCATCATTTGGCGTGAATTCATACAAATCTAGGGCCAAGGCATCCCCTACTTCGCTAGGATCTAAATAACTTAGTGCGAAAGTGGTACGCAACCATTTTCCAAGTTCATTTGACTTATCTTGGTATTCTTTAGTTAAATTACATTCTTGAATTTTTCGGTACCAGGATTGACTGAGGTGGAATCGGCAGCCAATTATCTGAGCACGAGGCCATACTTCTTCCGCCGCTTTATGAATGCTTCGCTCGAAATCAAAGACAATTTCGTTAACCGTAAATATAACATTGTATCTTAAACACTCATTTTTTATCAACTTAAAAAGTTTTACATAACACTGAGATTGCTTGTTTGGCAATAAGCAAAAAAAAATGGAATATAATGGCCGTTAATAAACCCATGGATAGTGAATAATTGAAGAAAGTGTTGGGTGCAATAATCGAATGTTCCGTCAAGGTAAATTCTGTTTGACGTTCCAGCAATGCGTACATTAGTTTCACATGAAAATTCAATAATATTGTCACTTCTACTGTTTATGAAGAGAAAAGGTTCACCTTTACTTGTTTCTACATTGACCTTACTTACTGCGGCATGGACGTCCTCTATGTGTTTCGGGAGACTGGGAATAATTCGTCTTCGGGCATTATACATATTTTTCCTTACAAGATCCATGTCGGCTGTACTGAATGTTGGCGGTAGAGCTTCTTGAAGAACTTGGTGAATAATTTTTGAAGGTTTTTCGGCAATATCGTCGACAGCTTTTCTTTTACAGGATGCACTAACTATTTGTCTGTTGAGGGCATCTAACTTGGCTTCATGACAATGTTCTAAATCACACTTATTTATTACTACATCTTTATCAAATAGTCCAAGAGTGTAAATGGTTGATTTACATTTGCGATTGATGCAGATCCAAACGTGTTCACCACTAGTTTTTAATTCTTTTTTTAGGTTATATTGGTAGTTATTTGCAACTAACATAGTTTTTCCGCGACTACTTGCAATAAATTTAAAATCCATAACAACTTCTTTATGCTTTAAACTTTAAAGTACAGAAATTAGTCGAAACTTATCTAACTGTGTCTTCACACTAAATGAGGGTGAATATTACAAATTATTTGTCGGTACCAGTTTACCCGGGTCATTAAAAGTACATTATAAGTACATCCCGGTACGAGTCTACCGGGTCATTAGCTACCCAAAAATCATAGTAAGGATTAGCATACCTAAGCGGTACGAATTTTCCTGTCCCCATCCAAAAACACTGGTCTAACACAATAGAGCCAATGTGATTTATATTATTTATATATATTTTATACTACGGTTTTATTTTTTTCTAAATAGATTCGCTACAAATTTGATTGATAACATTACTTAAATCAAATGTATTTTCTGATTTTTCCGGGAGACAAAAATGGCATGGTTATCATTATTTCTGTAGGAGGAAGCACAGCAACATTGACCCTCAAAAAAAAACTAATAGACAAATTGAACCGCAAAATTAAAAAAAAAATTCATTGCTATAATTTGAAGTAGTTGTATTACATGTCATTTGGCATAAAAAACATAAATTAATAAAATAGTGCGAAAAGAGGTGTTTTTTCAATTATCTCGGTTAATTGTTTATGGATTTAAATAACTTTTATATTAAAAAACTTTTTAAAATCTTTAATTTTTATTTTAACTATTTTTCTCATAAATAAAATAGAAAAATTTTATTAACCAATAAGTTTTTTTTTCGATTTTTGTAATTGTTAAAAAAAAACAGGTCAAAATTAGCAGTATGTATACGGATTTTTCAACTACTACCTTCCAAATACCCATTTCGAACCTTCAAATACCTTAAAAACATTTTTTATTGTGTCACGGCACACGGTTTGCAGTGACAAACCCGGGTGTAAATACCGCCGGCAACGGCAAGATGTCCCAGCCCGGTGCACAGTCGACTCGTGTGAAGACGCACATTTAAAACTATGCGCCACTAAGAAACCCGACATCCGATAAACCGTCCCGTGCATGCTGTCTGAACGGGCTGTAAAGGAGCATTCTCTTACTTTTCGTGAATACGGATTTTATAATTTTATGGGAGTGACATGCGCAGTGAAGCTAAATTGTGAGAGAGCTCTCCTACACGAGCATCCACACAGGTTAGTGAATAGGGACCCAGATCATAGCGCTCACCCCACGTGTTTGTTCTGTTTGCAAGTTTTGAATATAGTAGTTGATTTTTGATTTATTTAATATTTTTTTGTAGTTTGAAGTAGAATTTAGTATTAAATATATCTAGTATTGTATATTATTATTATTTTTATAATCTTAGTTTAGTAAGTATTATAGAAATAGTTATATTACAATTACTGCCTTGTATTGTTTTAATTTATTGTATTGTTTTCCTGTAGTTTTTGAAATCTGTAATATTAATAAATCTAGTACCATATCTTGTGTAGCATATTAGAGAACCCATATTAAAATTATTGTAGGTAGAGTAGTGGCTTTATTAGGTTAAATTTATAGTAGGTAAATAGTTTAATTTTAAGTAATTCATAATGAGTATGCAATCAGTTGAAGGGGTGCGTCAGTTATGTGTTGATGAAGTGGGATTCATGGAAATGGATGAATTAGGGAACTGTCTATTCATTGATACTCGAAGTAAGTAATTCTAATTTATAAAATACATACTGTACTTATGCTTTATATTATTACCTACATGTATTTTGTTATAGCGCAAGAAATGTTTGCCCTACCTCCAACACCAGAGGTGTCATCGTTTTTTGGGTTCACATTGGATATGAAAGCAGATCCTGGTGAAAGATGTGGTCCACTCACAGATGATAGTAAGTCACATTATATTTATATTAACAATTGCTATAATGCATGTATTTCTCTAAAAAAGTTGTAAATTCCTCATGAATATGTATTGTCTTACCTGCAAAGCCACTAGTTAAAATAAAGTAATAGTAAATTAGTACTTTAATTTTAGTTCAGGTACACACAATCTTTTTCTACTTAATCCATTTTTGTTTTGTTTGTAGCGAACAGAGAACTGTGGACCAGAAAAATAACATGGCTTCTGGTAAAGGAGTATGGGAAACTGAAAGAAAAATTCAGGAACCCCAAAATTAAAAATAAAAATGTCCAGTGATGTAACCTTTAATTTACCTGAAACTGTCAGCTCTTTGAACAGACCATCCAGGGTGGAGGATATGACAGAACCATCCAGGGTCGAGGCAATGGCAGGACGTTCCATGGTCGAGGTTATGCCAGGACCATCTAGGGTCGAGACTATGCCAGCACCATCCAGGGTCGAGGCTATGCCAGGACCATCACAAAAAAATGTGACTGGTAAAATTAACTATTATTTAAAATATTTACAGTTATCATACCTTAAATTTATTTTTTAATTCAGAAAAATAAGGTAAAAGCACAGTTTCTGAAAAGGAATTTGTTGCCTTTTGCCAGGTCACGAAACTTTCATATGCATTCTGGTACTTAGTTTTTGAAATTTCGGGAATCAAATTCTGACAAGCTTCGTTTGCCGCTTCTCTTATTGCAGGAGGAGTTAATTCTAATTTATTTTCATCACTACTTAACATTTTTACTTAAATAACAATCTAATTTAAATAATGTATTAAAAACTATCTGTTTTACCTGTCACTACTTTATTGCTGTCAACCTGTACTGTTAGTCAAATATATAAGTACATGATTGTCAAAGTATACTTGATTAAGTTAAAACAATAAAGAAATGAACACTTTTTATAATTCACGTTCACAAAGTTTCTATTTCGACACTAAAAACAGTATCGAAATAGATTCATTGTAACACTGTTTTTGGTAACTTTTTGTTTTACACAATTGGTTGCACTGCACTGATTATCAACGAAAGATGAAAGAGTTCAGGTAGTAAATCAAGAATTATGTCGTATTAACTACATTATCAGCGATATTGCGAAATTCAGAATATTTTATTCAAATTTGACAAACATTCAAATTTAAAATCATTAAAACTGTCAAGTGTCAAAAGTATCAAGATCGCCAACATAAATAAATATTTCAAAAAACTATCATTTTATTTATTTTTTTATACTTTTACAAGTTCATAAAAAAATAGTATGTAAAACTCGAATTACAATGACGGTTTGTAGTACTCGTTCTTTGCGAAACTCACCGCTTCGCGGTTCGTTTCGCAAACTTCACTCGTACTACGAAACCAGTCATTGTCACACTTGTATTACAATATACTATTGTGTTATCAGATAAAAAAATGAGATATTTCTTTATTTGATATAACAACGTAACCTATTTCTTTAGAGATTACTGTCAAAAAATGATACATTTGTATAATAACCGTAGAAAAACATTTTTTACACACTATGCCAAATCTTTCACAACAGTAAAACTGAAAATAAATATATCAAATAAATATTTGTTATTTTAATTAATTTCTCAGACAGTTTGGAATAATAAAGGTAATAAAAAACTCTCTGTTTTTTATATAACTTTCACTTTAATTAATTTTTTTTTTAAAATGACATGTTTCGCTGAACTAGCATCGTCAGATTGACATATAAAGTTACATTTTGTTTATTTGTATCTAACTATCTGATGTTGATTAGGTAATATTAAGGCTAGATTAGGTATGGAAGTAATTAGATATAACAATATTAAAGCCTAGATGTTATTAGCCCTAAGGGATTATCCTGGATGTATCTCCCTCTAAGATCAGTATAACTGTGCAATGATATAGAAAAACCAGGAAAAAACTATATCTGCTGATCTTTACAATAACTTGTAACGTTCCAAATTGAATTTTGAAACGTTAACTTACCCTTGCTAGCTCTAGGATCGTGGTTTCCTTCTGGTTTTCTTCAACTCCCCCCAAACAAATATTTAAGGGCGCCAAAATTACAGACAAGCAAATAAAAGATGTTAAATCAGTGTAAATTGTTTATTGCCAAAAAAGAATTATTAATTTAAGTTAATAAAGATTGAATAATAATTAACTAATTTCTTATCTTTTACTATCCAACTTTGGATGACGTCTGGAAGCCAACATAAGGATGCGGTCGGGTCGAGGTCTTCCCAAAACTAATGGTTCTGTAGATGGGTTGGCAAGATTTTTTCTAACACTTGACGGATCCTCTGAGGCTTGATGGCAAGATGTTTTCAACAAAAGGAAGCGGTAACTGTTAAAACCTGCTTACAAGCTTCTCTTCAAAAACCAAAAAAATGGCTATCCATAACAGCCCTATCTTGGGACCCTTCAACAAATTTGGCAATGGCCCTATGAATAAAAAATTCACACCGTCAAAATTCCATCTCAATAAATCTAGTTTTCGATTACAATCATCCAAAGTTACTCCAAGTTCGAGAATAGAAAAAAGTTAATCACTTTATCTGTTTACATATTTTTAACACAATAAAAACTGATTTAGACAATGATTGTAATCGAAATAATTTAAAAGTTAGAATAATAAAATTATTATAATCAATAAAATATATTCACCAAGTTTTTGACTATTAATAAAAATTATTAAACAATTAAACTCTTACTCACCAAATGAAGGGAGAAGAAAAACGAAGAGAACTGCTGGCTAAGAAGCACAAAATGGTAATGATATTCAAAATACCGACTCTCTTTTCAAATGAACAACGGTACCCGGTTTTAAACAGAAATCTATTCTGCGTCGACTCCAAAGAATCTTCGATAAACTCGAACCGTCGTAGGCCAGGCCAAAATATCGTAGCAAAATAAACGAGAAATTAATGAAATAGAATATTTGTAGGCCAGGCCAAACAATTAACGATGTAATCGTTACAAACTTAATATATTTGTATTACAATTATATCTTATCTATGTATAAAATGAAGACTCAATCAAAGTAAACAATTTAATAGTGGAGAATTTCTAAGATTAATTTGTTCATTAACAACTTTAAATTGTGGATCTGCTAGATGTCTTTTTATCTCAAGTTCTTCAAGGAAATCTAAATTTTGTTTTTTATTACAAATGTGTAGTATGATCAGCAGATATAGTTTTTTCCTGGTTTTTCTATATCATTGCACAGTTATACTGATCTTAGAGGGAGATACCTTCAGGATAATCCCTTAGGGCTAATAATATCTAGGCTTTAATATTGTTATATCTAATTACTTCCATACCTAATCTAGCCTTAATATTACCTAATTAACATCAGATAGTTAGATACAAATAAACAAAATGTAACTTTATATGTCAATCTGACGATGCTAGTTCAGCGAAACATGTCATTTTAAAAATTTTTTTTAATTAAAGTGAAAGTTATATAAAAAACAGAGAGTTTTTTATTACTTTTATTATTCCAAATAAAAATGAACTTTCAAGTAGTAAGGGTACGTACAATTAATTTTCTCAGACAGTGTTTGTAACAGTAAAGTTAGTTAAGAAATACTAAAAAATCAAATTAATAATGTCACAATAAAAAGAATATTGAAATACAACAATTTGAAGAATTGTTTATGGAGATGGAAGAAAGAAAGCAATGTGAAAAAGTTATAGTACTACTAAATATAAAGGAATCAATTAAGCAAAATCACACTGAAAGAATGGTGGATGAAAAGGATACCTTAATAAAAATACTTCATGATGTGGATCCAGATGTTTCGAATAAAATTATAAAAATTCAGAGATTGGGTAGATTTAATAAAGAAAATTGCAGACCGCTTAAAGTTACCTTTAACCAATGTGATGATGCTATACAGATTCTGAAAAATAAAAAAAATACTAGTAACGGTATTTGGAGATCAAACTAAAAAGCAACGTGAGTATTTTAAATATGTAAAAAATAAATTACAACAATTAATAGAAAATGGGGACAATTCAAAAACAATAAAGTACATTAAATCCGTTCCTACTATAGTAATAAAATCGGATGTTGAAAAGGACAGTGGAAATAAAATTATAAAAAACTAGAAGATCCTAATATGCATAAAAAAATTGATAGGAAATTAATGTTTAATCAAGATATTGTTTATGTAAACATTGAAAGTTTAATTGCACATAAAGACCATTTAATTTCGGATATTGCATCCTATAGCCCATACATAATTATTTTAAGTGAAGCTAGGACTACAGCGGACGTTTTGCAACAAGAAGTGGCGTTAGATAATTATAACATAGTTCGGTGTGACAGTTCATCTAGAAATACAGGTGGTGTTGTATTGTATATTCGAGATGATATTGATTTTCGAAAAATAGAAGATACAGTTTTAGATCAAAATTATTGGTTTCAACTAGTAGAGATAAAAATTAATGGGAAAAAATGGCTTATAGCAGGTATATATCACTCACCTAATGCAAGTCATTCTGTATTTTTAGATGGATTGGATCAAATACTTGATAAATATTTTTTAAATAGGAAGTGTATTTTAGTTGGGGATTTTAATATCGATTTTCAAAATTCAGATTATTTTTATTCAAAAAAAATTAAACAATTATTTAACTCTCACGGTGTTGATCAATTAATTACTGATTATACTCGAATCACAAATACCTCACAAACTTTAATTGACTATGTGGTTTCAAACTATGAGGATATTATAACATGTGTTCATGATTTTCCAAAAGTTACCGATCATTCTGTAATCTCAATAAGTCTATTTAATACCAAAAAACCGAACATTGACAAATTTATAACAGTTAGAAATTTAAACGCAAATAGCTTTAATGAAATAAATCTAGCACTTTTATCAACAAATTGGAATTTAGATACTAATAATGTTAATATTGTTATTGAGGAAATTCTTGAACATTGCTCAGATATTGTAAATAAAGTTGCACCGTTAAAACAGGTTAAAATTAAAACAAACCAACTTCCTTATTATGATAGTGGCTTAAAAACACTCTCTGTAGAGAGAGATAGGGCGTATAAAAAATTTAAAGAAAGTAGGGTTTTAGAAAGGGAGCAAAATTGGCAGAATTATAAAAATTTAAGAAATAAATATACCAATATGTTGAAACAGAAGAAAAGGGCATTTTATGAAACTAAAATAGATCAAAATAGACAAAGCCCTAAAGTTATGTGGACTTACCTAAAACAGTTAATAAAACCGACAGAATATCAGTCCATAAAATATATGGTTTTTAACTCACACCATAACAGTAAAGTTTGTATTGAACCTTTAGATATAGCAAATAATTTTAACACATTTTTAGTGACCAGCATAAATGATATTGTAGATAGCATAGGAAATAATGCTGAATGGTCACCGTTGGACCATGAAAGCATAAATTGCAATTTAAATGAATTTGCTAAAATAAGTATGAAGGATTTGCGTAAAATTATTTTTTCTTTAGTAAAAACAAATAACAATGAAATTTTAAACAATATTTTCCTTAAAGAAACCTTTGACATTTTCGGTCATGTAATTTTAAACTTTGTAATTTACATGTAGGTGTCTTTTCAAACAAACTCAAAGTTAGTACAATAACACCTATACCGAAAGTAAATAATTGAAATGATGCTGCGGATTTCCGGCCTATAAATACTCTACCAACTATTGAAAAAGTATTGGAAATTGTGGTCCATAATCAGTTATCCGAATATTTTAATAAAAATAAATTGTTTGTTGGATATCAATCAGGGTTCAGGAAAGACCATTCCTGCGAAACAGCACTTTAGTATATTATAACTGATTGGAAAAATAATGTAGATGGTAAGTATGTTTTAGCAGTAGTTTTGGATTTTAAACGTGCGTTTGAAACCATTGATAGGAAGATATTAATAAAAAAACTATCTTTTTATGGTATAGGTGGAAAAGTACTAACATAGATTACCAGTTATTTGGATAATAGATGTCAAGTAGTTAAGATAGGAGATCAATTGTCAGATGTCATTTTAAATAATGTAGGTGTTCCTCAAGGAAGTGTTTTAGGACCACTTTTGTTTATAATTTACTTAAATGACATTACTTACGTACCTGGCACTCATAAAATAAATTTATTTGCTGATGATACGCTTATTTATGTTTGTTTTGAAAATTTAAAGACAGCCGTAGAAAAACTAAATGAGTCGTTAATAAATATTGAAAATTACTTGCAAATCAATAAGCTAAAATTAAACGTTCTTAAAACAAAAGCGATGGTAATAACAACTCCTTATAAACATTCGACTTTAGACAAGACTGTTTTAAAAATTTGTGTATCCAACAGTGAAATTAAAATTGAAAATGAAATGAAATATTTGGGTGTTATAGTTGATGAAAGGTTAAATTTTAAAGCTGATTACATAATAAAAAAGATATCGAAGAAACTATATTTTTTTTGCAGAATATCTAATTCAATATCTTTAAAAACACGCATCACTTGTTTTAATTGCATCATACGCCCTCATTTTGACTATTGTGCTAGTGTAATGTTTTTATTTAATGAAAATCAGATTGACCAACTTCAGAAACTACAAAATAGAGGAATGAGAATAATATTAAAATGTAACAGATTTACGCCTATTGAATTTATGCAAAATTCCTTGCAGTGGTTATCAGTTTCAAAGAGACTTTATTATCTCAGTATAATTTTTATTTACAAAATTTTAATAAAAAAGCAACCCGAGTATTTTTAACAATATTTTATTCGGAATAGTGAGCTTCATCAGTATAGAACAAGGGGATCACAAAATTTACACATTTTTAGAATGCACTATAAAAGTTCTATGAACTCTATTTTCTTTAAAGGTATAAACAGGTTTAATAATTTACCAGTGGAAATAAAAGAATCACCGTCACTATCAATATTTAAAAGAAAACTTCGACAATACTTATCCTAAATTTTTGTTTAGGAATTTCTCTCCCTTATTTTTATTTTTTGTTCATCAACTTTGTGTTTGTGATATATCTTGTTTGTATGTATAAATGATTATTTTTATTACTCTATTGAATGTAAAAACTTACTTATTTGTAATTTTTTTTTGTTGTTTGGCAAGTGAATCGAAATAGATATATTGTTGTATATTAGGATACCTTCTAAATAAAGATTACTATTATTATTATATACAATATTGTTTATTTTTATTACAGCTGCATTGTCTCCAATATCACCCACATCTTGTAAAATGGGCAATCTGTCTTCCACTTCAATATTTTCAATATCAATTTCTTCGTGAATGTTAAACTCATTGTGATGAATCAAGAAATTGTGTAAAACACATGCAGCTGTAACAATGTTGTTACCTAATTGCATATCACTTATATCTAAATATTTAAGCCTCCTAAATTTTCCTCTTAACATGCCGAAGGTAAGTTCAATAACAGATCTTAGATCTAATGGAACTTAGTTTAATGTTGTATCTTGTTCTTTCCTCTGTTAAATGGTGATTATCTACAAACGGACGCATTAAATTTATTAATAAGCGATATACACAGTCTCCTAGTAAATGAAAATTTTCTCCCATAATTGGATTTTGAGGATCTATTATTTTTTCATACAGGGGACTATTTTTGAAAACACGTGCGTCATGCATACTGTCACACACTTATATTCAAGTTAATTTTTCCGAACACACGGTATACACCGTGGGGTTTTTAAATATTTAATACTTTAGTCCACGTCCGTTGTATAAACAAAAAACTAGAATAAATAGGCAACGAACGAGGACTGGGGATCCGACGGGTCGAAAGCGAGACTGGTAGAGGCTCGAGAGACGCTGCTTCGCGTATATTTGAGTTCCACTGTTTTTTCTGAGCTACCCTCTTACCCCCGACTCTTACACCCGACTTACCTGGAGGTAAGCGTGACATGGTGGAGGCGCCGTTCTCTGACCCCCCGAACTGATTCTTCCTAACCAGTTCGACTACCTATTCGGTGCATTTTTCTTTATTTTTTTTCTTTTCCCTGTCACATTGAAATCATTTTTTTTTATTTTTCCCCCTTTTGGCACCGCAGACGCGAGAATTTTGACCCTTTCATTGTAATAGGCACTTCAGCTTCATTCATTTTATTGTATTTATTTTTTCGTAAAAAATTTAATCCCTTAGGTTTCACACCACAGGTTACAGATGTAACATTTCATTTCTCTTTCTTTTCGTTTTTTTATTTGTGCTTATGTGTCTATGGTTATTTTATCCAATAAAGATAGACAGTTTTCTTGATTTTATATAGCATTACCCAAAAAATGCATGTTTGAGTACATAATATCCGTTTAATATGAGTATTGAAAAAAGTATTAGTGATATAAACTAAATCGTAACATTACATATATGGTAAAATAAATTCCAATTTTATTATTTTAAATAGGCAGGTAAGAATTCATTAAATATATTTTTTTTTCTTCGTCAATTTAGGATCTTCGAAAATAATATTGCCCGTAAAATTCGTATATTTGTCTTAATTGAATTTAACCCAAGGAAAAAACAAAATAGCAAAACATCACGGTTGACCGTGAAACTGTTGATATTAAACATCAACCTTGCTGAATAAGCACGTCGATTTCGATCACGTATAGTTTATACTTTTTTTTTATCAAAACATATAGAGTAAAATAAAATTAAACAATTGAGAAGGTCAGGTTTTATTTTGATGATAGGGTAACTTTGCTAAGCTGAGGTGAAACAATTAGTTATTAATGCATTTATTTATTTAAATTAATACTATAACATGAAATAGAAGCATATTTACAAATACAATTAAGATGCGAAAATAGAAAGATATATACATATATATATAATTAAACTAATATAATAGTAACTAATACGAGGTAACATTTATTACTAAGTCTTAATAATTTAACCTAAAATAAGTAGTTAAAAATATTTTATAAGGGGACTTACAATTAAAAATAAAACTACGGAAAGAACTTAGCATTGATGACCCATCAATATAACACGCGAGCTACTAACACACAGAATGTAATATCCGTGGAGATTAGACTGTTAGAAGCTTTTACTCCTCCATTAAACAGTACAACTATCGGCTTTGCAAAATCTACAAGAACCCCCCGCTCCCCAACAAGAAAAGTGGCCGTTAACGTATTCAAAGAACAAACAGAAGACTCCGAAGAATTGTCAGAAGACAAAAACAAAATAGAAAAAGAGAGAGGTCCCGAGATAAAATTAAACGAAAATAAGGATTTAGAAATCAACGCAAACAGGAATATGGCCGACACAACCCTAGTGGAGGCATTTGCAAACTTAGCTAAGCCGTCGAAACCACAATTCATCTCTCCGTCCACATTCAACCCTTGTTCAGATAACATACATGCATTTCTGGCAACTTATGAGCGAACAGCCATAGCAAATGGGTGTAACAACGGATTAAAGATTGCATATCTAGGTTCGTTCTTGGAAGGAGCAGCAAATATCTGGTTCGAGCAGTATAAACAACATCCTAATCATGAAGAGAAGAAATGGCCAGAAGTAAAAAGAGACATAATGGAAGAGTTTGATGAAGGCGACAGCAGGAGAAACCTTGAGATAAAACTGTTACAAAGGAAACAGAAACAAGGGGAGTCCGTAAAGGCATACTTCTACGACCTGAAGACTCTTTTTTATGAACTAACCCTACATTAGACGCCGAGGAATTTAGGAAGTACTTTGAAAACGGCCTGGATCCCGAATTATATGCTTCCTACCGAATTCTACGTGACAACACCATGACAATGGAGAAGTTTAAATCTATTGTGTTGAAACTTCAAGACATTGCCAGTAATGTGAATAGAGGAGCACCAGAAATTCCAAGAGAAAAGGTAGTTCTGGCGACGAATCCGGTTACACAATCTAGTCAACCTAACGAGACATTCCTGCCACAAGAAAATGAAAGAAGCCAGCATATACCTAGGCAAAGTGGGCAACAAAAGAGCTATCAGCCTCATTTCCAGGGATACCAGCCACATTTCCATAGATATCAGCCACAGTTAGTACCAGATTATGCCAAGGGAAACGGATTTTCGCAACCCTTTCCACCAATGATGTACATGACTCCAAATTTCGCGCCAATAAATCAGAGTTGGCCAAAAAATAATCAAAAAAATTTCCATGGACAGCAACAAAGCCTCAACCAAGATAGATTTGGCCCTAGGAGAAGATATGAATCACAGGAATATAAGTACCGTAAGCCGGAGAGTAACAATGGAAACAATCAGCCTTTCACGAGAACAAAAAAAGGAAGGCCTAGGTGCTATAATTGTAACAAACCAGGCCACTTCGCATCAAGCTGTGATAATAGAGAGAGTTACCCAAAAGGAAATGGACGAAACCACTAGCCCCACGGCTCGTCCTGTCATCACAGGGGCCTAACAAATACGACAATAAAATCCTCACTGTAATGGCAATAGTAAATGGAGAGAAAAGAAGCATCATAGTAGACACTGGATCAGAACTAAATGTAATTAGAAAAGAACATGTGAAAAAACTAGATGCAGGTAATACGAAGGTCTTGGTGGCCGTTGGAGATACCAGGGTCTCGACAGTAGGCCAATCCATGGTAAAACTTCAGATGGGAAAATTGGAAATTTCGTGTGAGGCAGTCGTAGTAAACACTTTACCCGCAGCATTTATATTAGGTATGGAAACATTACGTAAGTTAGAAGTAGTAATAAATTTAAGGGAACAATACTTAGCGTGTAAGTTAGGATCTAGAGAATACATGATACCTACGTACAAAGTGTCACTTTGTAAAGACTCATTGGCTACATTCCACTTAACGTCCGCAACAACCACGACCGCTGAAATTGTCGTTCCATATAACATAAAAAAGACCGCGGTCGTTGTAGTCCAATCTTATAAGTGGAACGCATGTTTGAGCGTAGTGAGCTTGCAATATGGTGTACGGGAGCCTAAATGCAGACTTCTAATCCATTGTTGCCACGTTTGAAACTTAAATTTAAAATTATATAACCTGAAAATTTACACGATCAGTGGAAAAATATTATTTTATGATAAAAAACTTGAATGTCATAAAATCAATGGAATCAAAATTTGTACAACTAAATTTAAAAAATATATTGAAAAACCTCAAACCCAATACTGTTTCTACTGAATCTGAGTCAAATTTGCAATATGGCAACAATGAATTGTAATCCTACTGACAGCCGTTGGCTCTGGAAGTTTAGTTAGTAAATAATAAATTGTTTGTTTTGTTTTAAGTAATATTTAGCATGCATCAGTGGCGTAGCGAAAAATCCGGGGGCCCTGGAGAAAGTCCACCCACGGGGCCCCTACTACAAAAAAAATTTCAGCTTGCTTTTGGGTGAATACAAATTTTTTAATTGATTTTATTTTTTTTTATTTTAAAATATCTAACTATTTTGCAGTTCTAGCTCTTTAATCTACTTTTAAATCATGCTTAGCCTCAAAATGATTTTTTTATATAAACTCAACTTGAACTCTGCATATTCAGTTAAATATATTTTTTTAGGTGTAAATATAACATGAATTTAACATGTACTGTAACATGAATTTCATGTAACTGTATTTGTATTATCTTAGTATTACTGAAATTATTATTTTTTTTATATTTTTTATTAAATCTTTAGGAAATATAGATTAAAACTAAAACACCAGTTTAAAATATCATATCATTTAATAATTTGTTGAATATGTACAATGTTGACATGTCAGGTTGTATTTATGTAAAAAAGTCTTTCTTTCTAACTTTTGCTGAAGCAAAATCATCTCTGACACTATCAATGTCAATTTGTTTGGCACGATCATTTTCAATTGAAAGTATCGCCAGATTTGCGAGTCTTTCCTGGCCCATAGTACTTCTCAAATAGTTCTTAATTATCTTCAACTTTGAGAATGAGCGCTCCGCTTTAGCTACGGTGACCCGGACTGTCAAGTACATGACGCACGCTGTACACACATCAGGATAAGTTGAAGACAAAGAGCTATGGTCAATGAGCAATAAATCGGCAAGCTCTTTGACAGTGAACATGGTTTTAAGCTCTGTTTTGAAAGTTTCTTTTACGGAGCAAATTTGTGATGGGAATGAAGGAGAGATGTCATTAGGAAACCTTTTCACAAATTCAACAGCACAGTTATGAATTTCACTTTCACTTGCTTTTGACAGGAATTCAGGAAAAGTTACTTTATGTCAGAAACATCGAACGATGCATTTTGAATATTGTTTTGTTTTATTTTTTGGTATATATTCTAGAATCAATGTAATCTATGCGTTACCTTAGTTTTATATAATTTGTCAAGTTGACGAATGTAAAATAAAATATCTATCAGCAAAGTTTCAAACATTTGTGGAGGCCCCGGCGAGATATTGTGAGCAAGAGGTTTATTTCTAGCTTTGCTGTTTTCTGTTTCCCTAAAGCAAACTGTTACGGAGTTTTGAATCTTATTTAAAATAATCTGTGGCTTGGCCAGGTTTGCATAATATGGAACAAAGAAAGATAATACGTGAAGTACAACGTAAAACGTTTACGAGAATAGCAGAAAAATTCCAAAGTTTACTATCTTCTGGTGATATGCGAACGATTTCTGTAAGTTGGGAAATGGTTCAGAGAAAATATGAAGAGCTTGAGATGGCAGATTGTGAAATAACTGGTAGTTTAATGGAAACTGGTGGTACCGAAGAACAATGGACCGTTAAGCAAACTTCTCGTGATGAGTATCATAAGAAATACTTAACGCTTAAATCTCAGTATCAGTCCTTAAACCAAGATGAAGTAAGGTCAGTAGAAAAAGCATCAATATGTTCGAACGTATCGGCCTCTCTAGGTAAGAGAAGATTCACATTACCTCGTATAGAATTTAAAAAGTTTAATGGAGATATTAAAAAGTGGTTCAAATTTTGGTCTTAATTTAAAAAGATCCACGACGACGTTGATATTGCTCCGGAAGATAAAATTGAGTATCTAGTACAGGCCACTTTGCCTAATAGTCAGGCAAGATTGGTTGTAGAAAGTTTTCCTCCTATAGGAGATAATTATCAAAAAATTATAGAAAGTTTAAATTCTCGTTTTGGTAGAGAAGATCTCCAAATTGAAGTTTACGTACGAGAACTCTTAAAACTTATTTTGAATAATGCTTTGTCGAAAAATATGACTATTCTTTCAACATTATACGACAAAATAGAAACTCAGCTCCAAGCGCTTGAAACCTTAGGTGTAACATCAGACAAGTGTTCAGCAATGGTCTATCCGCTAATCGAATCTTGCCTTCCTGATGAATTACTAAGGGTTTGGCAGAAGTCTGTCGAGTTTTCAAGTGGTAACAAATCTAATTTAAACGATAACTCTACTTTTGATAATTTTGAATAATAAAAATGCTTGTTTCAGATGCTTAAAAAGAGGTCACAGTGTAAGAAAATGTAGAGAGCGTCTGAGATGTATAGTATGTAGTAAGCCCCATTTTCCTATTATGTGTCCAGATATTCCAATCCGAAAATCTAATTTTGGGAACAATTCTATTTCTGATCCTAATGTCCCAGGCAACAGTTCTAGTACCGATTCTATCCCTAATAAAGAATGTGTGATGTCTGAATAAGTGTTAGCAAATTATTCAAGCACGCATGTATTTTTACAGATTTTAAGGGTGAAATTGTTAAGTAGGAATGGTATTCGAGATGTGCGAGTTTTGATAGATTCTGGATCTCAAAGATCGTACATTTTAAAATCGTTGGCACAAGAAATGGGGTATAAACCTAAGTCTAAGGAAAATATGGTGCATTTATTATTTGGCGGCGCAAGCTCTTCTGAGCAGATTCATAATTGTTATGATATTGTTTTAAAGTCTGGTAGTTATGAGTGTAAATTTGAAGCATTAGATCCGACCATAATTTGTAGAACTATTCCTTCAATTTTTTCAGGATCTTGGATGAACGAGTTACATAATTTAGGTGTAGTCGTTAGTGATATCCAGGATTCTAGTCCCATTGATATTTTAATTGGTGCTGATGTCGCAGGTCATCTATACACTGGTAAAATTCATATTTTGCAGTGTGGTATAGTAGCAATAGAGACGAGAATTGGTTGGACATTGATGGGTAAGATTCCAGGGGAGTCTCCAAGGAGTTCAACGGCAATGTCTGTATTTACTCTTTTAGCTGACCATTTATCGATCACTGATCTTTGGAATTTGGACGTATTAGGGATTATAGAGCCGATAGAAAAGCGAAGTAGAGAGGAGGTGGAACAACAAACCTTAGATTTTTTTCTGCAAACAGTAAAGTTGGATAGGGATAATCGTTATGAGGTTAGGTTACCTTGGATAGAGGGACACCCTCCGCTTCCAAGTAATTATTCTATTTCAAAAAGGAGGCTCGATAATACGTTAAAAAAGTTGAAAAGCTGCAATTTAGTAGAAGAGTACGATAAAGTTTTTAAGGAATGGGAGGCAGAAGGTATAATAGAGGAAGTTGTAGAGGAGAAGGCAAAGGGCCACTACCTACCGCATCATCCAGTAATAAAGGAAAGTAGTTTGACTACAAAAATACGGCCTGTTTTCGATGCATCGTCTCATGAGAAGGGTAAGCCTTCTTTAAATCATTGCATTGAAAAGGGTCCTAATCTCCTTGAGGTTATACCTTTGATATTGATTCGCTTTCGGCAGAAACAGTTTGGAGTTGTTTCAGATATACGAAAGGCATTTTTACAAATTAGTTTGAACGAATGCGACAGGGCCTGTCTTAGATTTCTGTGGATTAATGAGGCAAATGGTGAGAAAATATACCGACACAAAAGAGTTGTGTTTGGGGTAAATTGCAGCCCTTTTTTACTTGGTGCCTGCATAAATTATCACCTGTCTCAAATGCTTAAAACTAGCTTATACTCAGAGGCTTCGATAAGGCAATTGATGAAAAGTTTTTATGTCGACAATTGCGTTACTAGTCTCAGTGATTACAGAGATTTACAAAATTTTATAGAGGAATCTACAGCTATAATGGCTGAAGGTAAATTTGATTTGAGAGGGTGGGAGTATACTCAGAATGTAGAAATTTCTGAGGATACAAATGAGTTTACGCCGTTGCTTGGTTTAACGTGGAGTACTAAAGATGACGTTATCTCCATAAATAAGGAATGTCTGGAAAATATAGAAGACATAAAGACGCAAATTGTTACTAAAAGGCTCATCCTATCTTTGGCTCAAAAACTCTTTGATCCTATAGGGTTCACCAGCCCGGTTTCCTTGTTACCTAAAATCTTACTTCAGCGTGCTTGGAAACAACGGAAAGATTGGGATACGGAGGTAGATGAGACAATAGGTAATGAATTTCTGTCATGGATAAATGAATTACAGGATTTGTTAAAAATTAAAATACCTAGGTGGATTTCTGCAGTTCCTTTTGAATAGGAAAATTTAAGTTTGCATACATTTTGTGATGCAAGTCAAAAGGCTTATGCCACATGTGTGTTCTTAAGATCCGTCAAAGTGTCTCTGTTGGCAGCAAAATCTAGAGTAGCACCAATAAAGACACTATCTACACCACGTTTAGAACTTTTAGCAGCGACAATAGGTGCCAGGCTATGTGACTCAATCAGGTCAGAATTTGATCCAGAAATAGAGCGATACTATTGGACTGATTCTTCAACTGTTCTAGCTTGGATTCGTCGTACAGATGAGTGGGGTGTCTTTGTGTGGAATAGAGTTCAGGAGATGCGAACGTTGTCTAATATCGATTCGTGGCGACATGTCCCAGGCATTTCGAATCCTGCTGATTTGCCATCTAGGGGTTGTAAGGCTCGGGCTCTTTTGCAATCCCGATGGTGGAAGGGTCCAGAGTGGCTTAGCAGAGATTCAAGTATGTGGCCTAGGGATGAAGTTTTGCAGTACGATGAATCGGTAATAGAACAGGAGAAGAAGAAGAGAATTGTTTCTCTACTACTCTGTTCCAACTCTGATTTCTGGCATTTAACCTATTTTTGGCAATATAGCAAAACGGTCAGAATGATGGCTTGGACTTTGCGGGTTATATTTAATTTAAAACACCTAAATAGTAGGTGTGTAGGTGTTCTTACCGTTGAGGAAATAGAAAATGCCGAGAAATTTGTATTAAAGGTAATACAAGATGAAAGTTTTGAAGGTGAAACTGACAAGCGTATTTCTGGTTTAAATGGGTTTCGCGATGAGTCAGGTTTAATTCGTCTTAAAACACCAATTAGTGCTAGGGATGACACTGAAAATTTCCGTTTTCCAGTATTGTTACCGGGAAAGCATGCAGTAGTTACTCAGTTAATTTTTTCTTATCATTTAAAGTCGTGCCATTTGGGTACTCAAGGACTTTTAGCTTTACTTCGAGAACGATTTTGGATTTTAGGTGGTCGTCGTTCCATTCGTTCTGTAATAAACAAGTGTTGTGTGTGTAAAAGATATTCGTCCAAACCATTGCAGGTTTTAACGCCGCCGTTGCCTTACGACAGAGTTTGTGATGCCGTTTCTTTTGAAATTACAGGAATAGATTTTGCAGGACCTCTTTATTTAAAAACTGAAGAAAAGGTTTGGATTTGTTTGTTTACCTGCGCAGTTTATCGAGCAGTGCATCTCGAACTCGTAGGATCCTTGTCTACTCCGAACTTTATTCAGTGTTTTCGTAGGTTTGTTGCCAGACGTGGACGTCCAAAAATCATTTATAGTGATAATGGTACAACTTTTACTGGCACCGATAATGCATTTAGTAAGCTTGATTGGAACAAAATTTTAGAGTATTCTTGTGATCAACGTATTAAATGGCGTTTTAGTCCTCCAACTGGAGCATGGTGGGGTGGTTTTTGGGAGCGCCTCATAGGTATTTTAAAAGGTTTGCTTAGAAGACTTTTAGGTCGTGCTCGCCTTAATTATGAGGATCTTTTAACGGTATTATGCGAGTGTGAATGTGTTATAAATGCAAGACCGATTACATATTTGTCGGATGATCCTTCAGATCTATCGGCTCTAACTCCGGCAATGTTTTTGAGTTCGCAAACTGAATGCGGAGTGACCGATTGTGATATAATAGATCAATCATCTTCAAATCGAAAATATCGGCATATGCAAAAGCTTAGAAATGATTTCAGAAAAAGATTTAGGAATGAGTACTTAGCACAGTTAAAATACGTTCAAAAGAGTAAAATTACTGATAAAATTTCTGTGGGCGAAATTGTTCTCATTGGGGATGATAAAACAAAACGATTACATTGGCCTATGGGGAAAATAACAGAGTTAATATCTGGCAAAGATGGTCAGGTTCGATTAGCAAGAATAGACACTGCAAAAGGACAGCTTTTAAGACCTTTGCAGACGCTGTATTCTCTAGAGTGTCTTGGAAGAGTTGATTGTTCATCAAGAAGCGAGCAACAAACAAATATACCTAAAGAGTCTAGTGCGCGAGTGAACGACGTCACAGTTGTTAAAAAGACAAATTTGAAAACAAGAAGTGGAAGGGAAGTTAAACCGCCAGATCGTTTTATGTTTAAGTAGATCTTTTGTTAGCAATATTCAAGGTGGGAGGATGTCGGAAACATCGAACGATGCATTTTGAATATTGTTTTGTCTTATTTTTTGGTATATATTCTAGAATCAATGTAATCTATGCGTTACCTTAGTTTTATATAATTTGTCAAGTTGACGAATGTAAAATAAAATATCTATCAGCAAAGTTGGAGTTTCAAACACTTTATAAGTATCTAAAACAGATTTCATTCCTAGAAAACGTGCTTGTATTTGGCTGCACAATATGTCAATCATAGGGAGAAACACTGTTACTTTAAAACATGATTCCGGTTCCTGCAACCTCTCGTCCTCACACAGTTCGTCAAAATGTTTTTTTGACTTGATCTGTCTTTTCTGAGAAAACCCAGGTTGAATACCCCAACGGTTGCAAATTGTTGTCGCCTAACATACGAAATCATCAAATTGTTCTCTCATCTCTTCCAGTTTTAGAAGAGTGTTATTGAATAAGTTGTAGGCTGAAAGTAGGTCTACTGTCTCCAACTGCAAAGCTTTAGACACTATATTAATACATTCCAGAACTTTACATTAAATAACCAGCAGCAAAACAAATTTGAAAGATTTGAGCTTGTTTTTCAGCTGAATTGATTCATCCTTTTCCTTTTTCTTTTGACTTGTCAAATTTAGCTTGGTTAGGCATTTCAATACGTCACAAAACCTATGTTTTAAAGCACTGACTGCATCTAACCTCCCAGCCCAGCGAGTAGGATTTAAGGATTTTAACGTCTCTTTTTTGTTACTTTCATTTTGTTGTGTTGACTGTAACTCTTCCCATCGAACAATGCTGTGACCAAAAAAGCAATAGACACTTTGTATTGTGTCAAAAAAATTACAAATTTCTCTGTTGTCTTCGACAGCGTCTTTTACAACTAAATTCAGGTTATGTGCTGCACAATGTACAAAGTACGCATTTGGAGCTTTGTCTTTTATTCGACGTTGCACACCATTGTACACTCCACTCATAACGGCAGCTCCGTCATATCCTTGACCTCGACAGTTGCTTAGATCCAAGCCCTTTGAGTTTATTGTCTTAAGTATTTCATCTGCTAACCCTTCCGCTGTTTGGTCTTTAACTTCGATAAAAGAAAAGAAAACTTCACATATCTCCAGCTTTGTAGGTTTCCCCAACTCACTTTTTTCAATTTTTACGTATCTGTAAACTTCACTCAACTGGTCCACTTTAGCTATATCTTGGGTAGTATCAGAAATAACAGAAAAAAACGAAGCATTATGTATCTCGTTCAAAATGGTTTTCCTGAGATGGGAGGCCAAAAGCTCTATAAGTTCATTTTGAATAGTGGGACTTAAATAATTAGTTTCCCCTTGAGGCCGCATTAAAAGCTTTTCTCCACGACCATTAATGAATGTAATAATTCCGACTTCATTTTTAATAATAGAAAGTGTTCATTCTCACTCTTGAGATAGAATATTCATTCTGAAACACTTGCTTCTTATGTGTTTTGCAGGTATATCCATTCTATAACTAGTGACGGAATAACATTCTGTAATTGCTCAACAAAAAACATAGATTGCCCTGCGAATTTCAAAACTGTCACTCAGTTTGTCAGTGCGACGTTCTAATTGTTTGGCTACATATTTCAATTTAAATAAACAGAATTATTACATGGTCGTGGAGAAAATACAGTCTGTTACACGGTTAGAATGAAAATTCGATAACTCGTGGTTCCTCTCGCTCGCTACGCTCGCGTTCGGAATTCTCCACTCGTATCGAATTTTCATTCTAACCTTGTTACAGAATATACTATTCTAAAATCGGGTCATACTTTGAAAGCAATTCAATAATGGAGAGAAAATTTCCCTTGTTGCTGCTTTCCAAGTTTTCTCTGTGCCCTCGAAATGCTAAATTACATGTTGCTAGAGTCAGAGTTACATTCAAGATTCTTTCAATGACCTTACGCCAAAATCTTCTTTCATCTTCACTTTGTTTGTTAATAGTATCTACAATAGTTCTATTTCTTGACCACTGTTCATACACCATGCAGGCTTGAGAATGCACTTTTGACCCTTCATGACTAGCTATGCGTTCCGAAATGTGTTTCCAGTCTCTCACGCCGTTTTTTAAAAACAGGTTACTCAAATTTATTCCAGTTACAAGGACGTCCTGAGGAAACAACCAACATGGAAGGCAATAGACACAATCGTTACTTTTTGAATAGCACAACCAATTTCTCTTGAGTTTTATACCAGCTTTGGTTGTAAATCAATAATAATGACTCGAAAATCATCGCCCTTGCCTATCTCTTGGAAAAGGTCCTTCAGGTTGATAAGGACCATCCCTGACCAGTTTACGTTTAAGCTCACTTTCATTAACAGTTTTTGGGAAAACATCACACAAACTCACATTAAGCGCATCTTCAAGTTCGTGTGTAACACGTACTTCAATTTGATCTTGCTCATTTATGAGTTTAGTAGAATTTTCTGTAGAGTGAAGTTCTTCATGACTTTCGTTAGGACAGGTTTCCAGCTCACGACCCGTTATTTTAACTTCATCTTCAACTTGACATAGCTTTTTTAATTCTGAAATTAAAAATCGTGTGATAGATAAATCAAAGCAAACCTCAAAATCTACAAATAACTTTGAAAATAACCGTCATTTTTAAACGGTTTAAGATCCTTTCATTAAATAATTTTATCAAATGGATCTTGAAAATAAAAATACCTAAGTGTGCAAAAGTAATTAGTCCATGTTTAGTTTTTTTTATTTAGTTTTGTTGTTATAAAAGTAAATTTTAATTGTTGTTACTAAATCTTTTTTACGCATTTGAAAAGTGTAATAGTTTGGAAAATAAACTAATCGTTTAAAAAATGGATACATTGCTATTCTTACCTGATTCGGATTGAGTAGGTTGATTAACTGTTTCACAAAAATCTTGGTCCTTGGTTTGAGAAGTCGAAGCAGTTAACCAAGCGTTTAAATTTTTTGAACTTCGTGCAGCTTCATCGTCTTTTCGTTTTTTCTCTTTACGTTTCTGAGACCCACTTTTATAAGTTCGCTTCATACTCAATTTATTACAAACTATACACAGATCAGATTAAATAGGCCGCACGTACACGCACCATACTTTTGTAGGTAGGGCTGCGATCCCCTCCCCACCCACTACCTTCCAGGCAGCCACTCGCCACAAATTAAAAATTCTGCAACCCCTGAACTCTCTCTCTCTATGTACTTCTCGAATTTTGAAAAACTAAATATACACACGTGTTCAGAATGTTCTTATAAACAAAAAATAGTTTACAATTTCGCCGGTAAAGCTTTTTTACGACACAATCGACGATTAAAAATAAGATTTTTGCCGTTTTGTGACATGTTTTTACGTTCTGAGCAGGCAAACAGTCACACTAATTGCGTACTTAATTACGTATTTGCGACGAAGTTGATGGGATCCTTGAAGGGCAATGGAAAAATCCCAGAAAATTTAGTAAGTGATACCGGGAAAATAGTAATAGATATTTTGTTTAAAAGAACATTCTGAACACGTACGTATATTTAGTTTTTCAAAATTCGAGAAGTACATAAACTAGACAATGACCCTTCTTTTTTCCCAGGAGTCTCGTGGGGGCCCTTACCGTGGGGGCCCTTACCTTGGGGGGGCACGGGCCACTGCCCCGGTGGATGCCTTTTGTGAAATTAATTAATTTGCACGTATATCGAATTTTAGTATACAAACTAATAGGCTAGTTGACTCTTTTTTAAACTAGGTCCTAAATAGTTAATATTTGTGCTACTAAGGTAAAAAAAATATTACTATATTTTTTCAACACCTATGAAACCACAAAACTGTAATTTAAAATCCATCTCTTCATGTAGGTGCGAAAACGCTGTCCGCCATTTTATGACGTCATACGTATTGTAAACAACCATTTGACATATAAACACGGACAATTTTCCAGTTTACTTTACTTTAAAAACATGATTTCAACTAATTTCCATAAAAAATACAGTAATTATCGTTATTGCAATGTCCGAGAATACAAAAATACATAAAGGAATACAAATAGATGTTAGTTACATTATTCAGAGGTTACGATACTTATGACATAAATGCAGTGGCTTGGTGCAACGACAACCAATGTCCAAAATGACAGTTTCGAATAAAAAGCACTTGAACATTTGAGTCACTTTTCACGAGGTGATTTTTCTATATCTATATTTGGCAACACTACGATTTCTGTTCATCTTCATTTTTTTAGATAAATGTACTAACAAATTATGGACATTTTCACTAAATTATAAAAATATTGGGAAAAATAAAAGGACATTGGTTGTTTTTATAAATACGTGAAATTAGAATTTCAGGAGATTGGTTGTTTAAGAAAATAAATGTTAATGAATGAAAGGAATAAAAAATTTATTTTGATACCCTTAGAAATGAATAAAAACATAAAATTAACTAATTCTATAATTCCTTTATGCATCTTCTTCAACTGATGATGCAAATGGTGCCACATCTGGGACTTCATCGTCTTGGGTAAGTTTGTGGTAATACAGTCGGCTTGATGGATGAATGTAGTCTAAAATAGATTTCAAGTCATTAAGTTTTTTCGAAGGTAATGGTAATGGACCTTTGTTAAGGGATTTAATGTCCATAATCTGTGGAATTTTTGAAGAACGACGTAATCCGCGTTGCCTCATAAGATCAAAAGTCAAAAATTCTTTGTCGTTTAATGATTTTTTATAATACACAGTCGATGATGCGTTCCTTCGATATTGCATCCATTGTATGTTAAGCCAGTCAATAGGTTCTTTATCAGTATTGATTTTTCTGTGCACAAACACGCCACTCAGTACAGATGAAAAATCAAAAAAATCCATTTGTGACATTTCTGTGACATGTAAGGGCGTCTTTCTATGGATCATCCTTATAAAATTCATCCAATCCTTTGGCACCTCCAGTTTTACACTTGTTGCATTCTTCTCAGCTTTCTCAATAGAGGCATGGATGCTATCCGCTTCCATGTGGGTATGACCCGGAACAAGATATTTATGATTGATAACTCTTAGCTTCTTTTGGGACTGGGATATATCGTTCATATACAATAGACACATTATTGTAAAATAAATATTTCGGGTTTGCCCTCCACAGCAGTCGCTATATAAAGTTATTTCCTCTAAGTCATCTGGTAAACTTCGGAAAAATTTAAGAACACAAGCAAATATTTCTTGACCTCCTCTATGGGCTACTGTTTCATCCCACATAAAACAGTCAGCACGATGCTTTTTCTGTACAATTGAGTAAGTCGTTAAATTAAAAGTCCAAAGAGATCTTTTGTAAAAAGCTAGTCCACTTCTCAGTAGAGGCGTTGCAAGACATTGCTGCAAGTCAAAACAGGCGAAAACAGTGTTAGAATTTTGCAAGCTCTTTGCTTTATCTATTGATTTTTCATTATAAAGACCATCAGCCACTTCCAAGTGTTTGTCATACTGATCCTGAATAGATCTTTGTTGTTCTGGATCTACAGATGTTTGGATTAAGACTCTAAATTTGTCACATTTATGGCACGTGTCATTTTTTGGTTTCTTAAATGATAAATTAAAATTTTCAACAAAAATTTGTCGGTAAGTAGGTTCACTTACCGCAAGCCTGCCACATTCTCTGAATTCTTCGGCATAGAGTCTATACATTTTCGTGATTGAAAGTTCACTGGACAAATACTTTTTTGCAGAATGCCTCCGAGAATAGTGACTCTCATAAGTAGGAAATTTGTTTATGTGATGTATTACCTCTTGTTTATCATGTTCTGAAATAGTTCGATGATTGTTATGTCTACCTCTAGAGTCTCTTGGACAAATTGAAGTACCTGAAGCACGTCGCTTCGACAAAATGACACGTATTTTCATCAACGTTATACCAAGGGTATTCAAAAACATGGTTTGGCAAACTTCAGTTCCATTTAGCTGGTATTTTCTCGAAAACATGCGTCTACTTTGAGCAGTATCCGTCCTGATTCTCTGTCTTTTTTTCTTAAATTCTGTTACACAATCACTAATATATTGATTTTGAGCCTCACGAGAAAGCGCATAAAAATGTTGAAATATTTGATGTCTCATCCCATCTGGTATGAAGCATTTGCGACGACATTGGCAAGGAGGCTTTAAAAATTTACCCGGTACAAGTTTACCTCTAGCTGAAACATATGGTTCCCCCCTACCACAGTGTTGCTGCCGAATATTTCGTTGCCAAAGATGAGACTGTCGCTTTCGTTTTCTTGTGGTATTATCTTCCTTCTTTCTACCTTTTAATCTTCTCCTTTGATTTTGAGGGTTTTGATTTGTAGCTCCAATTTCAGCTTCTGCACCGTTTTGTTCCATCAAAGGAGTAGATTGAGGAATTTTAACAAGTTCCATGTCAGGTGAGTCTTCAGAGCCCGTATCTGATGAGTGTTCAGATTCTTCTGGTCGGTATTCTTCTAAAGAATCATTGTCAGAATCTGTAAATATAAGAAAATAAATATAGGTAATTATCTATCCACGTTTCAATAAAATTTACCTTTACCACTTGATGATCTCTCATTTTCATTAATATCATTTAAAGTTTGTCCTCTGCTAGTTGACGGCTCCAACAGATTCATATTGATAATAACTGGATGTAATGTGTTAAAAGTTGCAACGTTACTACTTTCTTCCAGAATTATCGGTTCATGTTGCAAAGCTACTGAAAGTGGATCACTCAACAAGATTTCTTCAGAGACCGAAACGTTATTTAACTCTATATTCTCTGTTAATCGTATTTCATCGCCTTCAAAAAAAATATGTTAAAAAACGGTTGTCCATTGTTTCTGACCACAACATACCTGATTCTTCCGCATCTTGGAGGCAATTATTAACAATCTTCCAAGCTCGACTGTTAAAATTCATCTCCAAACAACGTAAAACATACAATCACAGCAGCAAAAAAAAGGTTAGAACTTAACACACGTGCTCACTGCCCAGGATCAAAACAAACACTGAAAGACGGTTGGATATCGGTTGCCTATGTTTCGTCAAATTTCCGTACAATAACAACCAAAGTCCATAATATGCACATTGGTTGTTGTTATCCTGAATTTCTCCTCAAATGCGTACGAACATTGGTTGTAACAATGTGAGAAATGACTACTTAGAATAGACCTATGACATTAGTTGTTGTTGCGTTTGGAAGTTTAAGTGTGCCATATAAAGAATATGAATAAAACTGAAAATGGCAGAAAATGGACATTGGTTGTTGTTACACCAAGCCACTGAATGAGTAGGTACTTTTAAATCCCTTCTGAAAAGAACAATACACTCATTCTTCCTTTTTATGTCTACATTTCTTAGCTCGGCAGAGCAGAAATCTGGATTCAAGGCAAAGAAATTACGAACCATTAATGTATCAAATTTTGGCAAATTTGTGCTGTCTGCTTTTGTGAAACCAACGTCCATAATGAATTTATTATTGTTTTTCAATAAAGCAAATAAATTAAGAACGTAATAGGGAATTTTTATCGAAATATTTATACTTTTAATAACACCACGTCAAATTACTTGTTTTGTTTACAATTTGTATGACGTCACAACATGGCCGACAGCGTCTTCGGCGATTCAAATTAAACACATTTTTTAAATTGAATTTTTAAATTAATCTTACGCATTTAGTTATTAAAATCGATATATTTCGTTTTCGTAAGCTAAATACTCTAAGAAATAATCATTTATTGTATGAAATTAGTTATGTGTCAAGTAGCCTATTGAGTATTATTTGCAGAATGTCCCGGCTTCTTTTAGTAGACATTCCTGAGGAGGAAGCCACGGCTATCGGATCCACCCAGGCCTTTTTTTAAATATTCTATCCATTTTCTACAAAAGAAGCATACATATTACTTAATCAAAGGAAGAAAATAAGTTTAGAAAATAAATATAAAAACATATAGATTTTATTTTTACTTCATAAAACGGCCAACCTCTCCTATCGTTGCCACTTTTGTTGTTGTGGTTTTTTACATTTTTATATGTCTTTTTTAGACTTCTCATTTTTGCGGCGCATTGTGCACCTGTGATGAGGGGGCTTTTGCTCCTCTTTTCCCACACTTTTTTTTGAGAATAACTCCTACTGCAGAATTTCTCCTCATTCTTCACATAGGAGTCGAGGAGCAAAAGTACCAACTCCGTATTCCAACGGTATGATCCTAGAATGAGAAAAGGATTTGTTTGCATTTATTGTTTGCATTTATGGATTACATCCTCTAGATAACACCGATGAATTTACTTACCACCCTCATCGTTGTTAACTGCTGACACGTTGTCCTCGGTTTTTACTAAATCAGAAATAAAGAAAACTTAATGATAATTTAATTTTAGACTCTCTAAGAGGAACGCCATGAAAACTTTTTCAGGTTTTCAAAGAATTTAAAGTATTTATACTAATTCAATTTTTTTAATAGAAAATAGAGCTTTCTTACCACTAATGCAATCACAATCTGTTTGGTTGTTGGTTGCAGGTATTTCCGGATTTTCCGGTATGTTTTGCAAGGCACCATTCAATAGTGCCGTTGCGAATTCTAAATCTAAAAAAAAAATAGTTTCTTAGGAAATTTATTAGAAACGATGAAAATACATGAATGTTAATGAACACAACTATCGCCAGAAACTGAAACTGAAGTCAATTTAAACCGTACACCCTTCAATTTCGAGTAAATTGTGAAAATAGCGAAAGCGGAATAAGTGCGGGGATAAAAAAAAATTATAAATCTAAACTAAGCATAATTCTTATATTTTTGAAAGTTTTTAGAAAGTATACAAACAAGAATATATTAAATGACCTTAAGGAAAAAATAAAAAAAGGCTGCATCTTCAGCACTACGCGGCTACGTGTTCGAGTCCCGCTGGATGCGGCCTTTTTCTAAATTTTTTCTTTAGGTCATTTAATATATTCATGTTGATATGTATTTAGAAAATATGATGATTCGTTCTATTTTTTTTTTCAATAAATATGATCTTAGTCTCCGAAAAGACCTCACACACACAATACAAAAAGTTCATCTTGAGGTTAAGAAAAATTTTTTCCCCAACCAAAGTTATTCGATTAAAAATGTTATGTAATCTGAATTAATTAAGGGAACACTTACCATTTTCCACACGCACTGGATCCTCCTCTGACAGTGTTACTTCTACAGCAGTCTCAGTTTGTGGATTGTACCACGTTACACTTCTGGTCGTCATCGTTATAGGTTATATTTTAGTTTACATTCGCGCCAAATTTTTACTGAAAGCCCACGTCGACCCACCTATTCTGGGTGGGCGAAGCAGGCTCGATGTGGTCGAGAACAGTGACGTCATTTATGACGTCGAACGACTGCTCGCGACCGCGGGCGTTACGCTCCTTTCATATTACACGATTTCGCTCGTGCGGGAAAAAATCGCCCGATTTTTAATCGTGGTTTTGCTACTTCACATTGAACGATAAAAATCGTACATTTTTATCAGTTCATCGGAACATTTGGTCTGGTCTGGATGAAAACTATGGATCGCGAACAAGTTATTGCGTTATGGATACTGTATCGGCGTCGGAAAAGACAAAGGCCTTCACTGGCTTCACCCAATTAATCAGAGACGAGAGGAAGTCGGGATGTTACACACATTATTTGAAGATCTTAGAAACGATGACCAAAAGTTTTTCAACTACTTTCGTATGTCAGTTCGCTCCTTTGATGAGTTACATGGGAAACTGAAGAGTGTTCTTCAACGACAAAACACGCAGATCAGAAACTGTATACAACCTGTTGAAATGCTGGCAATATGTTTAAAGTAAGCATAATATTACAGTAGTAGGTAATATAATAAAACCTTTTGAATAAGCAAATATACTTTATTTAATTTTAATCACTCAAAATAGATCAGACATCGAGGAATCTCGTGAAGCCGAAATAGACGGACTATGCTCAGTTTCAGTTGCTGTAGAGTGGCTGTAACTAAATCCCTGTAGGTACTGAGATGCGGATGCTTTATCCAGTTCGGATTGTGAATCTGATTGTTTAGGCGTTGATTGCTGCGTTGGCCTTGATTGATTTTGCTGTGCACGTACATATTGAGAAAAGTGAAGCTGTTGTGCGCTATTTTGAACGTAGCCCGAAAAACTAGGATTTGCATATTGTTGAGGTTGAAATGGAGGTTGTTGAACATGGACAAATCCTTGCGGTTGGTTAACGGGAGATGGCTGAAGCATGTACTGAGGTTGTGGTTGATAAGAGGGCACAGAAGAGGGGTTGTTTGATTGAAGATGAGGAGTTTCCTTTAGTTTGTTTATGTTTTCTATTACGTTTAACACTCCCACTTGAAATTGAAGGAATTCACTGTTGGAATAGTTTGTCAAATGAGGCATTAAACTCTGAAGGAAGGACATTTTACTGCAGGGCGTTTTATGTTCCAGAGCTTTGAGCATTTTCACCTCAACCTCATCTAGTTTCTTTCGTTTCCTTGTTCCTACGGGCTTGGGTGGCAGGTTTACGTTGGTAGAAACTTCAGGTTCACCAGTGGTGCCTTCAGGCTCTTCATCTTCTTCGAGTGTTCCTGGTACAATTTCTGGGTTGAAGCTGTCTACCCTTTCTTTTTCCGTGTAGATCTTATTCAAAAATTGAAGTTGGTCTGAAAACACATATTTCTTACGTTTTTTAGCCCCAGATCCACTTTTTTTAGCAGATTTGTCATCTTTTTTCGATTTTGCGAAACAATCTCGGAGATTAGTCCACCTTTTCACCACTTCTTTGCCTGTAAAAAAAAATAAAATAAATAAATACAACCAATTCAGTATGATAATTATTAATGACAATGTTCACTTTATTTCAGATATTTGGCGAGTGGCTGTACGTTTACGGATTTGCACTACAGCTACAGAGTTGGAATTTCAACAGCAAAAAACATAGTTGAAGAAGTATGTGCTGCGATTTGGTCAGAAATGCGAGAAGAGTGTATACCGACACCAACTTGTGATATGTGGCAGTCAATTGCTTCCAACTTTGAAAGTATCGCAAACTTCCCTCACTGCGTTGGAGCTGTGGACGGCAAGCATATAAGACTGACTTGTCCGTTTGACTCAGGATCAATGTATTTTAATTACAAAGATTACTTCTCTATTGTCCTTATGGCTGTAGCAGACACAAAGTACAGATTTGTTTACGTTGATGTAGGGAGCTATGGTAAAGAGTGTGACTCGTCAATATTTAAGAGGTCCAAATTGTGGAAATCAATAGACAGTGGTTCTCCACCATTACCTAAGGAAAAACTTCTTCCAGGAACAGAGAGTCCTAAAATACCATACTTCTTTGTTGGAGACGAAGCATTTGGCTTACACAGACATCTACTGAGACCCTTTGGAGGGAAACGCTTAACAGTTGAAAAAAGGGTCTATAATTATAGATTGTGCAGAGCACGAAGATATGTGGAATGTGCGTTTGGCATCCTGAGCAATAAATGGCGTATATTCCTTCGCCCTATCAACGTTCAGCCACATTTCGCAGTGCTCATCGTCAATGCGTGCATCGTATTGCATAATTATGTACGTGACAGAGACGGATATCTTGTTGAGGACACAACGACGATCACAGGCCTGGAAGATGTATCAGGGGAAAGCACTACACGAGGAGGCTTGGAAGCAAACAATATCAGAAGTGTGCTTACCTCATATTTTTTGACAGAAGTCGGAAGTGTATCCTGGCAAATGTCTAAAGTATAATTTGTCATATATGTGAAAATAAATAAATAAATGAAATAAAAATAAAAAGTGTCTCTGTTGTAGATAGTAAATCAAGTGAAGTATACAATACATACAACACCAATATACATTAAAAAATACAATATACATACGTCCAAAAAGTAAGTTTACTTTGCTTAATAGAAAGTTAATAGGTATAGTACTTACCAAATGCATTTTTTTCTCCATCGCCATTGTTCTCGAAATCCGGATTGAGTGCTAAACATACTTCTTCCCAGGCTTTCCTTGTTGCATTTCTATCCTTATAAATTTCTAAAGTTTTGTCCCATAACACAGGTTTTGCTTCAACTAGGGATATTAACACTTCAGCGTCAACACCTTCCATAATTTGCAAACAAACCACCAAAACTGAACGCGGTAGAAACAATACTGGGGACAGTTCCCGTACGACTAAAGACCGTCTAGTGTGAAAGCGTGCATTTGGTCACGTAGGCCACTGAGCTAGAGGGCGATACGGTAGCCGTGCGGTTCTAGTAGCACTGGACGGCTGCAACACGATTACAAAACGTGCCCGTGTTCTAATTGTGCAATGTGAAAGGTCTCGTACTCTTCAACAGTCGATCAAGAAAAATTGCCCGGGCGATTTTTTCCCGCACGAGCGAAATCGTGTAATATGAAAGGAGTCTTATGTGGAACGATAAAATATGTGTTGCAATTGTTGCGAACGTTAAGTGGAATGTACTCATTGTTTTCTTCCAGAATAAACAAACCACCGCCAATTTTAATCTTTTACTTCGTTCGATCGGGTCTGCTGATCCATGCTAACTAATGCGTCGCGCCGTAGTGATGGTGCTAGCGGGCCTAGTGTTGCAATGCCATAAGAAAATGTTTCACCAGATCTGTTGAACACAAAATCCCCACTTTTCCCCACTCCGAAAAAGTGGCGGCAATTTTAATATATTAGTGACACAAATAAAACTATTGACTTTAATCTATATATATATATAAAAGCGAAAGTTCACTCAACACCGTATCTCAGAAACTATTAGATATACAAACTTGAAATTTGGCAGGTAGGTTCCTTATAGGGTCTAGACGTCCGCTAAGAAAAGATTTTACGAAATTTGACTCCTAAGGGGGGGTTGGAAGTTTGTATGAAAGTCCTATGTTTTTGAAATAACAGACTAGAAAATTAAAATGTTTTCTTTAGAGGTTGTGGAGGTGTATAAGTTTCGTTCCAAATTTGTTAGTAATATTTGTTTTTTCTTCGTTGATTAAAATTATGTTTATTTCAAAGTTTTATGCCAATTAGGTGCTAGCTTAGATTTTTTTTTTATGGTCAAGCACAAGCACTGCAGGAAAAATCCTTTAAGGCGCTCTGAGAGCGGTGCGTGTGCGAAGAAAGCGATTCACGTTGTTCTTGAATCGTTGAAGGTTATATTCGGTGGGAAATACGGCCTCAGAAAGGCCGTTCCACAAGGAGGATGTCCTCCAGAAGAAAGAGTTCTTAAACAATGATGTTCGAGGAGTATTAAGTTGAACCACATAGGGATGGGCGGAAGAGGTTTGTCGTGTATTTCTGCGATGAATTGCTCTAGGTGGAATCAAGCGGGCAATGTCAGTAGAACACTTGCCATGGAAATATTTGTAAAAGAGGGTCAAATCACCAACCTGTCTTCGATGTTCTAAGCTGTCGAGGTTCTTGGTTAGCTCGTGGTCACCGATCAGGCATTTTTATGTATTTAAGTAGGTACGTAATGTATCGTTAAATTTACAAAAATTTATAAAAAAAACGTTATTGTTATGCTTTAAATTAAACCAATAAACAAGAAGAATATACGATATCGGAGCAGATTACGAAAGTCACTTTAAAACAATTTAATTTGGCTAACCTCTTTAAAACACCCAGGTAAAACAGTTAACTTAATACTAAATGTTACAAAAAATTTCACAGTTAAAAATACATATATACATTAACTCTGAGCATGCGCGTTAATCTTTTCGTATATTTTTTCTAATTTTAAACATTTTTAATTATGACTATAATGCTTTTATTTAACCATATTTGTTAATATTATATACATAAAAAAAATTATTAGAAAGTTTAAAAAATTTAAGAAAATTCGATTTTTTGCATTTTCTTGGAAAATTTTGATGTTATGGTAAAAATGACGGCTGCCATGCAGTTTCGCTTCGCGGTCAAAAAATTTATTAGGGTCGATAATCCTACCCTCAAAAAATGTCTGCAATTGCGCTTGTGGTCAGCCTACCCTACTCGACTACCTGAGTAACCGTTCAGAAAACCTTTTCTCCAACAAAGTACCTGCTTGTTTTGTTTACAAAAGATTAAATCGGTGAATTATAATTCAATTTCTAGGCCTCTAGACTATTTTTCTTTCTTTGTTTTACATGCAGTACTCGTTAATATACAAGGGGTGTATCGAAGTATCGTTTTTTGTGTGTTGAGTTTCGTGCAGTGATACTGTTACACCCTGTATAATGTCAGTTTAAACTAATACTGTTCTTTAACTTTTCCAATGTAATTTATGAAAAAAGGAATATGCATAGCAAAACATATCTTCTGAATTTGAACTCAAGATGGGTAGGCCTAAATGAGAATTAAGATTAGTGCATTATGTTTTATTTACAAATACTAGGCTATACATAATATACTACATATCACTTTTTATAATGAAATGAGGCTCTTTTGACAAAATCCATCCGCGTAATCTTCTTACATCCGTACAGTAAGTTACATTCATTAAGATTTTTAATAGACTTCACATACTTCATATCTCTGATTTTCCTGTTTATATTCAAACTTCTTAACCCGATATATACATCAATTTGAGTGTTCTTTATAGCTTCGACGAACAAAAAAATGTTTGGATGGAATGTATTAAAGTTCGAGCCAAACTTTGAGTGAAAGGACTCGCAAGCGTTTGTTGTTCTCTCCGAGGATACGTCGTTGGAGGACCAAACCTCTGGTGGGAAATGGGAATCTTCAGCAATGTAGGTGTCTACAAGGTAGTCTGCGAATGGTTCTGCTCTAGATGGCATGATGGACATAAAGTCTTCAAGAAAGCTGTCCTCAACTTCCTCCGGTCGTAGAAGAGCCAGGCCGAAAGTCCATCAAAGCCAACGTCCACACTCAGAATCCTTGTCCTTGTAGTCCTTGCTTAGACCGTGGCTTTGAATATTCCTCCACCAAGATTGGGTCAAGTGAAAACGGCAACCTGAAATAAATAATAATATCAGCTATGAACATGAAAACTTTATTTTTTTTTACATTACTACACAGAATTTTTTTCGAAAAAATCGTCGGACCCTTATAGTTTATTTAAAAAAAAAAAAATTTTTAACACCAACTATAGATATACAGAGTGTCGCGAAAGAGTGCTGCTATAAAAACATTTCTTATTTTAAATGGAACAACCTGTATATTTTTACATATTCGAATTCTACAGAAAATACCTATCTTTAACTGTTCACGAAATAATTACGTTTAAATAATTAATCATTAAAACACATTATAACGATATTCCACAGTCACAAAATTTATTCAAATTAATGTGTTTTAATAATTATTTAAACGTAATTACTCGTATTTCGTGAACAGTTAAAGATAGGTATAGAACATGATACCCAAAACATGTCCAGAATATACTGGAGAATCCGAATATGTACACATAGGCTATACAGGGTGTTCCATTTAAGATAAGAAACATTTTTCTCGTAACACTTTTTCGTGACACTCTGTATATCTGCATTTGGTGTCAAAAATGCCTTTTTTAAAAATAAAATACATAGGTTCAAGGATTTTTCAAAAAAAAATTAGCTTCCAATTTGGTATATTTGTTTATTTTGGTGGGTAACTAAGGGGGAAATTCCAAAAAACAGAAAAATCCGTCCATGGAGGGCCCCACTTTTTGGAAAATATAGAAAAAAATCGAATTCCCGATAGCAGAGAACGTCTGTTTCAGGATTTAAGAAAATTCTGCTTAGGGGCTTGGTTTAATTTTAATGTTAAGACTAATGTTATCTTACCTCGAATAATAGAAGTAGGCCAAACACATTGAAGAGCAGAGTGTATGCTTTGTTCAAAATCCACTACGATGGTTGTTGGGTCCAGTTTCTCTCCATTTTCACTACACAGTTTGCATAGGTCCTTGAATAATGTTTCGTAAGAACTCTTTTTCTTGTCTGGTAACAATGCAAATACTAGTGGCACATAGTTCCCATTTTCCACGATATGAATAGTAAACATTTGAGTAAAAAACTTTGCGCAATAAGAAAAAGTGCCATCCATAAAAAAAGTTTTACATTTACTTAAAAAACTCAGATTTTTTTGTTGCAAAAATAACTATATTGGACTGTTTATCATTTACTTGAAGCAATTCTTCGTTTTCGGTACTGCGTATTATAATACTGTTCAGAGCTTCGTGGACTTCGGACATATTTTTCGGGAGGGGAGGTAGCTCTTGCCTTTTTTTCTTATATAAGTTATTTTTTATACACTCCACATCCGCCCGTGTTATTTTGTTTTGAAATGTTGGAGGTGCTGCTATTATTTCACTCCTTACCATTTTATTTGGTCTCTTGTCGGCTTTCGCTTTCCTTTTCACACTATTGGATATGTACTCTCGATGGAGAGTTTTGCTCTCCTCATGGTCGTGCAGTCCTACTGGCAAAATATCGTTTGTTTCATTCACAAATAATTTAGCCTTACACATTTTCTTAACACACCTCCACTTCTGACCGAGTCTGGTTATCACACTTTTACGAAATTTAAAGCCCTCGTGGACAAGTAATGGCCGACCTTTTTCACTTAACATATACATAACCGAAGATGACATATTTTCACTTAACTTACTAACACTGTTCTCTCTGCTATAACTAATTCGATAATGAGCAACTACCCTTGTCTCTACCTCGATGAATGAATCCAGGTACTTGAACAAAAGGCATAACGAATGGTAGAGGACACTGCCCTCTCCCACAATGGTGTTGTGCGAAATGGTAAAACCCATTACATTCTGCTTCCAGTTTTACAAATTATAAAACGAAAATATAAGTTCAATTGCTGCATATTAACAAAACTTAGTTTATTGTCGCGTTTGAAAATGAAGCTAATTATACTGTATTTGAAATTCAAGAGAGAGTAAATTCCCAGAAGGCCTACTTAGGCCTACTGTAGTAACAATGAAAGATCATAAAATAATGTGATAGTCCAAGAAATTTAATAAATTTTGTATTGAAATTAACAAAAACAATTTAGAATGCATTACAAATATTAAAGTTTTACCGCACGTACTGTACTATAGTTTTGCATACCGAATTAGTTTTTATTCTGGGAATTTACTCTCTCTTGATTTTCAAATACAGAATACGCCGAAGTGACCATAAGCGCAACTGCAGTACACCTAAAAAGGGTTTCAAGCGCAACTGCAGATACCCTTCAGAGGCTGGTACCAACCGCAAGCGCAATTGCAGAACTCCCAAAAAGGCTCTCTACAAATCTTGTGAAATTTTTTAAAATCTACAACTTTTATTTAATACTAATATTCGTTTAACGTCAATTTTAGCCGAAAAGTGAATGAAATAATCATTACTTTATTCACCCTCCAAAAACAACCCTTTACTTCCCCTAAATGTTGGAGAATTATTAAAAACAAAATACAATTTCTTTAGTATTTTTTGCCGTAGAATTTATTGGTGAAGTTATTTTTAACAATTTATTGAAATTTAAACGAAATTATCAACAATTACTAAAAAAAATTTTTTCTAAATTGAGTTTTTGCGTTTATTGCATTTTTTAGCATATTCTTAAATGGAAGCTATATTGGTTCTCTATTTTATCAAAAAGTAAACGTAAAAACAAACAAAATGAGCTTTGCAAAATCCATTTACAATAATTTTTCACCGGAGAATTTTTGTCTGAAAAATGGGTTCTTTTTTTTTTTGAAAAAGTTCAAACTTAAACATTTTTTATTATTTTTTTTTGAAATTTTTTTTGGTTATTTATAATATAACCAGGTATCATTTCTTCAAGTTTTATAATAATCCAATAATTTTTACAAAAATGAAAAACCAAAATTTTGTTATTGTGCCACGTATTTTAATGAATTTAAAACAAAAATCAAATTTGGAAAAATAAAGAAATTTAACTAAAAGAAATACAACTCCAGCTGAGTTCGGTAGTGGTCTCCCTACTGGCAAATTAGTGCCCAGCTCAGCCGTAGAGGTAAGTAACAAATACTAGTGAGTCGCGCCACCGATTTAGACGGTTAAAATCGGAAACCCCTGTTGTCTCAGGCACTACTTTACCCACTGGAGATAATTAAATAAATTTGAATGTTTAACGGTTCTAATTAAATTTCACAACAACTAAAAATAACGATAAGTGAGCTAAATAAAACCAAATTTCAACTAGACCCTTTCTTTAATAAATAAAAATAAGAAATTGAAAATTTACACAATAGTCAAACCTCGTGCTTGACACGCTATCATTATTTAAAACAACAAATGAGAATATGTGAGGATTATTCCAAAAGAATATTAACAAGTTAGTGTGATCACACGCAATACAAATAAAACAAAAAAAATAAATCTTAACTACAATGGTTGCGACTTAATTCTAAAATAGCTTATCTGTTAAACTAATAAGTTTTGCCGCAGTCCTAGGCTTCACCAATACTTGGGTCGGTTCCAAAATCAAGCCTTATCCAAAACCAAAAAGGCTACACCAAACACAAAACGTATGCTCGAACCAAGTATCAGGCCTGCTTACAAAAGAAGCCTGTATCCAAGACTTATGCCTGTTTCTAGGACTTTTAGCCGGTAACTAAAACCCTAAAATCGTAACTTAGCATTAACATTAGCTCAAACAATTTTAAATGACTCCTTGAATTAATTTAATACAATAACATTACTCTACTTTACTGACTTTAATACAATTTAAACACATTGAATGATATTTGTATAACAATGAAAGAATAAAAGGAGAATTTAAATGAGTATTACAGCATTTAGAAGCTGATTTTTCTAAATTTATAATTAATGATCAAAACTAATAATTAAAATGTGCTTAACAAACTAAATTTTGACTGGCTAGTCACTACAAAATTATAACAATAACTTTAAATCAAAATTCACATAAAATTCATTTGTAATAGTACAAAAATATCAATTTTAATAGTAAAAAAAACTAAAAAGGAGTCTAGTTATACAAAATAAAACCTGCGGACGATACAAAAGAAATATACATATAAAATAGAGATTTTAACCAAGATTGATTATATGGCGTTATTAATTTATTAAAAATATAATAACATGACTCACCTATTTAACATAGGGTTCTTTTCTCGATAACCTTGTGACAACTACCTTGTTGCTAACTGCAATGATGAGGAATCCTGACCACGATTCTCTGTCTGAACAGTCTTAAACTACCAAAATACCACCTGTTTGTTCGTTAGACCACCTACACTCAAAGAAACGAGAGAAAGAAACCATGAGTATCGACGAACCACATGTATAAAGAAACTTGTACTTACCAAATGAAGAATTGTTTAAAAACCGGCCTATGCCGTATTTTCCACCGAAATCACCAAAATTCAGAGAAATCTCTCCCACACAATTTTCAATGGAAATGAACGAGGTTAAATTTCGTAAATCCAAACTAAATTGCCTTCGATGATCGAAGATTACAAATTAACCTCAAGACAAATCTCAGATGCTTTCAGCACAAAGGTTCGTAATGAAAAGAAGGAAAGTCTCCCACGTCACTTAGATCACAATAATTTGACATACGTCGAAATAAGATATGGCCTCTACTATTGGGACAAACCGTAGCTTACTTACAAACAGGGGTCATTTGATACGACCAATCTAAATATTCATATTGACAACAATAAAAATCGCAACATTACCCAATTTCCTCATTTATTTTTAATTTCAATAATAAAGTTATAAACATGGCCAAACGTTAACTACAGAACTTCCATATACAAGTTATCGACGAAAAAGGTAGGTCAAACGTCCTATTGTCAAAGATTTCAAATGTCACACAATTAATAATAATAAACTTATTTACAAAACCCATCGTTAGCTACAACTAAATAATTTTATGACCGAAATACATCAACAGTTGGCGTTTTACTATTTATAACCTATATCAACCGGTTTTGCCTCGATAAATTCTGCAATATTAAGGTAGGCCAACGATTTTGTTTACAAATTGAAATCTATTACTAACGCTAAAATAAACCCGTGACAACATCACCTCCCCTAAGAAAGGAGAAAATTTACCGAGGATTTTCGACGATAACGCAATTGTGCTAAATGAGCCAACAGTCACGATGAAAGGGACAACAAGCCCATACGATAGCTAACGACAAATTGCTGTAACAGCCAAGCCAATAAAACGCCATATACCATTTCGTGAGAAAATGCGAACTAACAACACAACAAAACCAAAGAAAAAGAAAAAAAAGAAAACAAAAATTTTGAGTAATACTCGGGAACAAAAGTACCCAGTGCAATAAAGCTGCACCAAACTGAAACGACATTGGTCCTTCCGTTTCGGTGGACCGCATTCGAAGTCCGCTTAGGTAAGCGGAAGCAGTGCACACTTCCAGGGGCGACCTCGCGAAAGATGTTAAACGCGTCATGGTTACACACCCCTGGACCTCACACCTTACAGTGTACAAAGCCCTCTCACCCAGCAGCCAACGAACACAATCCACACCCACTTCTAGACCTCCGCCGGTGAATAACAAAGGGACAAGTTAAAAGGTATCAAAGATTCCGGTACTGCTGAGACTTCCACGGGAGGCCCCGCAAGGTCATCTGACTCTGACAGCAGTAGTGAACCCCCGCATAGTGACAGTTTTCCCTCGGGTCCCTGCCGGCGAGCAATCCACCTCCCACTGACGGAGCGTAACCAATGCGGTTCCACTGAAGGCGACACCCCGTGCAGCCCCAGCACCCACCGGAGCCTAAGGCCGTAAAGCAAAGAAACACGGAGGGACATTTTGGGCCGAAGCCCGGGACCTGAAGGGACCCAGAGTGATAAAGTTCACCCCAGACTAATAACCACAGAAAAAAAAAGAAACCCCCCCAACTAACATAATTCCTAGTAACCTAGGGACTAACGATATAACAAAATTAACAGTCCTAACGTACTCCTAGTACTAAACCGCAAAAAGGACACCTAAACCAGACCAACATCCAAACTAAACTGGACTAATATCCACAACACAAACCCAACAACAACAACATTACCCCTAAACTATAACTCGTAGGGTACCAAATTCAGGTACGGTATGCCTAATCCTCGCTCCAGACACAAATAGGGTAACGCAGTGATCAATAAACACAAAAAAAAATACTTGGGAGGAGGAAAGAGACGGTAGCATACTAGAAAATGCTGATGGAAGCAACACAATACAATTACTGATGGAAGTAACGTAAGATAATACGGATTCGGGGACTGGAAACAAGATAAAATGAAAACAAAAAAAAACAGATAACAGAAGTTCCGAATCCTGTAGTGTTAAGGTTAGGGGACTCTTACCCGCTCCGCCTGAAATATCCTCGGGTGGTGAAATTCTTTGGCCTCCAGCCACAAGGCACAAAAGGGTCAACGATGGTCGTGTTGACAAGGTTTGAATCCAAATAACGAAAGATACCATAAGTTTACAAAACCTAAGTTCCTGCAAAACAGACTGAAAATTCCCTCAATAAATCCCAACAAATGGTTTTTCCACCGGGCACTCAACAACCAACCCGGTCGGAAAATAAAAGGTTTGGCCTCGAAATCCACACAAAACGTGCCGTAGAACCACTACAAATAAAGCCAAAACCATAAGGTCATTCTAAAGCCAAACAAGCAGGAAAACGATGTAACTAAACATAGATAATGTTAAAGATAAGTTTACTAAGGCAGAACGAAATTTGGATCCAGAAAGTGTTAAGGTTGGTAATATAGCCCATCGCGGATTCCGATATTACGACGAAGCTCTATTTACTCAGTGTGATTTCTAATATGAGTTTCCAAAGAGAATCTTTTAAATTCCACAAGATGGAGTAGTATTTTTAGTGTGAATTCTTTATGACCTTTCATAAAAGAAAAGAAAAACGAATAATACGAGATGGATAATGACTTAACAGCAAGAGGGTAACCGATTCTCACGAATTACTATATTAATAATTCTGCATTAAAAGTCTAAGGTATATTCGGCTATTATTTAATAATAATGTCTGTAAAAGAACCAATAAACATAAAACAGCTTCTTGAGGATGGGGTTGCCTTTTCTGTTGATTCGGAAGACATAGCCAATGAATTTCAAACAGGACCGAAGATGGTTAGGAATATAAAGAAAATTATTAAAATTCCCTGTATATACTAGATCAACCTTTTGAAATAATTTCGTCTAAGAAGGAAAAGAAACGATGACCAAAAGGAGGGTAATTCGGCATTTACCAAAGATTACAGATTATAAAAAAAAACACAATGTCTGTAAAAGAACCCATGAATATAGAAGAGCTTCTCGAGGATGGTGTGGTATTTTCGGTTGATTCCGAAGATAACAGCTAACGCTAAAAAGATAATATCTCCTGCTATTATTTGCACTTTGCAGTGAGTTATAAAGAAAAGTGTCTGATTCCGCAACAACTCAATTGAAATCGGAAAAGACGACCAAAAGAAGGGCAACCGGTAAAGGAGAATAAGAAAGAAACCGGAAAGATTATGGAAGTCTCGTACGACAGAGACTTACTGTAAAGTAAATAAGAATGTCGGTTAAAGATCCTATAAATATTAAAGACCTTCTGGAGGATGGAGTTGTCTTTTCTGTTTACTCCGAGCTACGAAACAGAAGCAGGAAGGGTGACCAAGAACATGGTAACCAAAACAGAGGAGACAAGGGAGCGACCGCGATTGTGATTAATTCGGAAAATTAAAAGCACATTATTGTAGATTGTGGGTGACAAGGTAACCGATATGAACTAGGGCTAGCAGTGTTAAGGTTAGGGGACTTTTACCCGCTCCGCCTGGAGTATCCTCGGGTGGTGAAATTCTTAGGCCTCCAGCCACAAGGCCGACAAAACAAAAACAACGAACAGAAAAGCGAGAACAATAAGAGAAATACGAAAATTACAAAAGAGAAACAACCAAAGATTCAAACATACTACAAGGAATTATCGTCTGGAGCGAGTGATTCATAATAAGGCTTCAAATCCTGGACATGCCAAATACCTTTCGCATTTCCTAATTCATCCTGGAGTTCATAGGACCAAGAACCACACCTACGCTTTACAACAAAAGGACCGAGATATGCGGGTGCTAATTTCGCCGAATAGAATTTCAGAGCATCCGACAAGACTTTATTCTTTCTCCAAACCTTATCCCCACAACTAAAAGATAGAGGTCGACGTCGCAGATTATACCGATTTGCGTTTTGCACTCTTGCGGACTCTATACGCTGACGAACTTGCTGATATAGCTTCGCGAAGCTCTCACGACGGTTTTTAGCATAATCATTGATTTCGATTGGGTCCGTCCGAAGTTTATCCTCGTAATCCGTTCCATAAAGTTTGTGTTCCCTACCAAAAAGAATAAAGTATGGACTATATTTGGTGGTTTCACTCGGTGTTGTCCTAATTGCGCAACCAATTTCATTAAGATGCTCGGCCCAGGTCCTGTGGTTGTCTTGCTTCACAAATGTACGTAACATGGTCTTAATAACCCTATTGTGTCGTTCTGTGGGGTTAGCGCGTGGATTGTAATGTGCGGTAAAGAACATTCTGATATTATATTTTTCACACAATCTCCGGAATTCGTTCGATTTCATTTGGACACCGTTATCGCAAGTTAAAGTCATGGGTGCACCATACAACAAAAAGAAACCTTCCATAATTTCTGTCAAGTTTTTGGCAGTAGCGGTTCGACACGGATATAAGAAGACTGCCTTACTGAAACTATCAGACACAACTAGGATATATTGGTAACCTTTTTTCGATCGAGGAAGGGGTCCAATGTAGTCTAGACTTATTGCCTGGAAGGGTTCGGATATTACAGGACGATCGCCCATCAACCCTGCTGGTGCTTTGTGCTCAACTTTATTCTGCGCACAACTCTTGCAACAACGAACATACCTAGACACGTCGACTTTCATTTTGGGCCAGTAAAAGTTCTGACAGATTTTCCCAAAGGTTTTATATACGCCTACGTGTCCAGCAGATGGTAAATCATGACAGCGCTGTAGGATGGGAATGCGTTGGTCTTTAGGTACTACTAGTTTCCAATCGTCTGAGAGCTGAGACAAATTAAGAATATCAGGCTTCACGAATTTATACAGGGAACCGTTTTGTACGCGCCACAACGGATATTTCAAAGGATTACTCTGTACCTTAACTAACATTCTCGCATACCATTTATCGTTGGTGGTTCCCGGTGTAACAAGACAGAAGTCTACCGTATTCAGCATGTCAACAGACTCCGGCACGGATCTAGAGAGAAAATCCGGAACTACGTTTTTCAATCCGTATATATCAATTGCTTCGTTTAGTATTTTCACTCTGTTATTCGTTAAATCTTCCCGTATAATGATACCAGTACCTTTTAGTAACTTTTTTTTACTATAAATTAGTTGCTTGGTGGCAAAGTTGGAAAGTTTTAAGTAGATTCCCCTATTTTTATTCTCTAGCACCCTACCAATTCTATAGCATAAAATAACTTCCGTATCAGCAAGGTTAATAGACATTTTCTTGTTTAGTAGGTCGATAATTTCTTTTCTTGTATTTTCCTGACGTTTTTCCGACATATTAAAGATTCTCAATGTATTTGATCTCATGGATTGATCCATTTCATCCATTTTTTTCTGTATATTAATTTTTTCTTTATCAGTATTTACCATATACTCTTCTAATTTACTAATTTTATTTTCAAGTTCTTGATATTTCGTCTCATCAATTTGTCTTAACTCCGTCACTAAATTTTCAACAATTTTTAATTTCTGTTCAATTGTTTTTATTACAGATTGTGAGACTTGTTTTGATATATCAATATCAATACATAGTATAAAACAAAGTCGCTTTTTCTGTCCCTATTTCCCTTTGTATGATTAAATCTTTAAAACTACGCAACGGATTTTGATGCGGTTTTTTTTAATAGATGAAGTGATTCAAGAGGAAGGTTTATATGTATAATAACATCCATTAAATAGTGGAGAAATACTGTTATTTTTGAGGTTTTTAATGTGATGTCGTTAATTATCAATTTTTTTCCGCTTACATTGCAAACGCAGGCTGAACCCTACGAGATTTATCAAAATAATGTACTAATTATTTGTACACATTGAAAAGTTCTACAGAAAACTCCGCGATGGTATATGTCTATCTCTTATGGATATCCCACAATAACATTTTTTTGTCATTTACTTTTTACGACAAATAATGGCTAATTTTCGAAGCGATTTTAACCAATACAGCATTAATCCTTATCCAATTAAATAGCTTAAATACATTGTTGATTTAATATAGATCTATATGGTCCTTTACAGCAAAAGATTTAAATGAATATTTTCGAAGATATTACAGATTTAAAATTGCGGGACGTAGCGCTTGCGGTGGTACTGGCCGGCCGGGGCGGCGGTAACGTGCCTATAAATAGCGCATCGGAGGCCGCGATTTTCCTTATAGCACTTTGAATTTTGCAGCGATCGGACGCGTTTATTACGAAATTAATCATTATGACGCTGATGTTATAAATTTACACCTGTAATTCTTACATAACTAAGTCCTATGACGCCACCGTAAGGTGGCGCAGTTGATATCTCATATATTTAAAAGAGCAAAACTTAGTTACCTAAGAACTATGACGCCACCGTTAAGTGGCGCAGTTAATATATAATATAACTAACCGATAAATTACAAAGTACTAAATAATAGTAAAAACTGGTAACTAACGAGAAAATATCATAAAAAATACAAAAAATTAATCGTAAAAATAAAAATAAATTGGAAAAAACATTCGTGTTAGGCGGTGCGAAGTTCGCCGGGTCCGCTAGTCCTTGATAAAAGTGTCGCTTTTTATACATTTACCAACTGCTGTACTCACCGCTGATTCAATTTCATCTTTGATATCTCTAGTAATCACCATAATTTCAAATTTTTGATTGCACTCACTTAGAAAGCAAATTTTATTTTATGATAGGTGAAATATTCAAAATTATATTCGCGGTATATACCACTGTAATTTTCAATTTATCAGGAGCCAAACAAACGATCAACTATTCAATACCAACCATAACCTGTCGATAATTTTTAATTTTTTGTTTTACGCCACTTTTAAACAATGGCTTAATTACACCAACCTCAAGTGAAGAAGGCCACTGTCCTTCTTTAATTGTTTTATTAAATAAGAAAGCTATCGGCAATGCTACCTCTTCATTGACATTTTTCATTAATTCTGCTTTGATGAAATCAAACCTGGCGCTTTATTGATCTTTAATGTTTTTATTGTTTCGATAACTTCGGTTTTATTTGTGGGTGTGAGAAATATAGAAGAACTTAAAGTTTGAGATTCCAAGGGAGAAGTGTATGGGGTAGTTATTTTTTTCGGCTAAATTGCTTCCCACCGTCGCATAATGTTCACTAAATATTTCTACAATTTCTGTCGTTTCTTTTACTGCTTCCCCATTTTCGGTTAAGATTTTATTGATGGATTGCTCCTTGTTTGATTTGAATATTTCACCAATAGTATCTTTATTTGCGTTTATTTTTTCTTTATAGTATTTATTTTTTGTATTTTTAATAAGGTGTTAAGATTATTTCTATAGGTGATAAATTCAAGTTTTAAATTTTCATTTTGTAAGTCAGCTTTGTATTTACGTTAAAGTTTATCTGTAGTTACTATCGACTTTGCTAGACCCTTTGTGATCCAAGGAGTTCTCTTTAATATTTTATGATTTACTTTTATTGTGCTATAATTTTTTTTATAATTTCATTGAATTTATCGAGAAAATGTTCAAAGCATTCATCAGGGGATACTTTGCTTGGACAGGAGCTCATTCATAATAAGGAGTATTGTCTCAGGTGCATATTTGACCGCTGCCTTGACACTCCGGAGTTTCCGGTCAGGACTCGCGGCCTTTCCGGTTTTTATCCTCCCGGCCGCTTCGACCAGTTCACTAATATAAAAGGAGGAGGCTCCTCGCACCTTATTCTCCCCAGCATGGGCGCTTCCCTGGCAACAAGGAAGAGATCTTTAACCACTTTCTGTTTTCTGCGTTAGGCAGTGTTTAATTTTGTGGGTCGCGATTTGGTATCCGCGACCCCAAGGATCCTCCCCCAGCTCCCTACAAAGCTCTGTCTAGGCTGTGGCCGTTGCTCTCCTTATATTATTTCTTATGCTCTTCCTGAGACTTTTATACTCCTCCTCGAGTCTCCTAATGTTTTCCTCATTTCGGTTCGGGCCCGCCCTGGCTCTGGTTAATTTTCTTCTCTTTGCCGTATAGCTTCTTCTTTCTTCAGCGATCGACTCGTTCCACCAGTAAGGTAGTCTTCCCCTACCTGCGCCGACCCTCTGGGCTGCACTCTGAGCTCGTTGCAGGCAGCTTACTAAATCTTTACCGATCTGCTCCTCTCGACGGTAAGGGATATACTGTTTACCAGGGTACCTTCTTGACCAGATCCCCCGCGGTCGTCTAACGCCATCTTTCATGTCGAAGACGATGTAACGGTGAAGGCTTAGGGACTCCCTGTCTTCCAGTCGCTCAAATTATAAAGTTATAAAAAAACCCTGCGTGGCCGCCGTGACGTCAATGAATAACTTCTGATCACCCCTGCAGAAGGTGGGCTTGGTTCCTTCATTGGCCACTATCATGTTCAGTGATTGTAGCCACCTATTTAAGTATTCGCCCTTTCCATCCTCTACAATGCCGCCCCACAGAGGGGACTTCGCATTGAAATCCCCCCGGACAACAGCCTCTTCTCTCCCATTTCTAACCTCCATCACACCGTCCACGTATTCTCGATAGACTTCCCTACTGACGTTTGGGGATATGTAGCAGTTATAGACCACCCAGTCCCGGAAAGAGAGCTTGACAACACCGTCTCTTGCCGTATGGTTCTGTATACCACATTTTCTGTTTATACATACTCTCTCCTCCGGATCCCTTACCCATCTTCCGTCGTTCTCAATTAACGTAAGGTTTGGTTCTTGTACTAATAGCAGATCGGCTCCCAGTTCAGCCGCCGTTACGAGAGCCAAGTCGTGTGCGGCCCTCCTTCTATCTACATTAATCTTCAGTATTTTGAGGGTTATGTGGTCTTCCTACGAGAAAAGCAAAAACTATAAAACTTATCGGTATTAAAAGGGACATCACAATAATAAATAACATATATTTGTAAATATAGTGGAGTGGGGTAAGATTGTTAACGGGGCAAGATCGTAAACGCATTAAATCTGTTCTAATATGCACTAGATTCTACATCCTACGGTGTATAAACTTGTTGCGCATAGAAGTAGATGTGGCTAATTAATAAGTAAGTTGATAGTTTTTATAACATTTGTAAGTTTTCATACATGTTGCACTACACCTGAAAGTTAGAGTTAGCCAAGGAAATACCGTGATATTACAACAAATTTTGTGTCAAGTGCGATTATTTTTGGTAGGTATTAAGAAAATGTCTTACAATTTACGTTAAATGAAAAAAATCTTTAAATTGTTTGAATTTTTTTAAGAAAATCACTACTCCAGTTTTTCCCCTTAAATGTTAGTGCACGGGGTAAGAACGCAGTTATTTGCCTTATGCAGAAATTTCAAGAAATATTTTACTTTTTTTGGTTTCTTTGCCAAATTATATATTTATAACTGTTTTTAGATCCAAAACGGTTCGAATTTATGTCAGAAAAACAAACCGAATACCTATTTTCTTAAACTTTCAACTTACCCAAGCAGCCCTTTTTGTAAAAATCCATAAATTTTAAAATAAACAACCGATTTTAATTTGGTAAAAAACATTTTATAAATGGAAAACAAAATATTCCAATTTTGCCTGATAACGTATAAACATAGCTTTCAATAAATTTAAAACACCTGGTTACGGACTTGCCCCGTTCATGGGGCACGTCCGGAGTAGCTACTACATTTTTTTGATTTTTTATAAAAGTTATAATTTCCCTTATTAATTTGTGTTTCTGACGGTGCAAACTATAGAGTGTTTGTTGTACTTTTTGATGATACCAACGTAATATTAAATATTTAAAGTGTTAATTGAAAAAATAAATGGCAAAGTCGAATTTAATGAAAATGGGAACGGACTCCACCTTATAAAACTTATGTGTATAGAGCCCAGACAGCCCAAGATGTCTTAAAGACATCCAATTTAGGTCAATTTTAAGTCTTGACGCCTAAAGACTTATAAAAGATAGAATAAAGACGTCTAATAGAGACGTCTCTTAGACGTTACACAAAGATATCTTTAAGATGTATTTTTTATATCTTTCAGACGGTACTGACGTTCCCACCATGGTCAAGTATTTGTAAGCAATTTTATGAAGTTTAGGAAGCTGAATCTTCAGATCATTTCAAATTTCCAATGGGATCTCATTAAGTCTTCCTACTGGACTACGCAAGTAAATAGACAGCTCGTCAGAAATAGTACCGTCAGACTTCGCCGTTTTCAAGCTCTTGTGTACCAATTTGTGGTGATCATCCCATAAAGAAAAGTTATCTTCTGGTTTGTCAGAACGATCTGAAGAATCAGATTCCACCGCGGCCTCATTTTGTTTTGTAGTTTTCACAAATTCTTTGACTTTTACCACAGCTGAAGAGCAAGCAAGTGGGTCTGAAAAATGCATTTTTTTAAACCTCGGATCTAATATCGTGGCTATGGCGAGAGGAGTCACTCTCTCTATAACACCCATTCTCTTGTCAATTTCTTTAAGAACCAATGACTGTAATTCTTTGGCAAGAGATTCTTCGAGTCTGAGTGTTTTAACTTTCAAAAGAAGGCAATGGATAAGTGGTATTACCTTGCTACTAGTGCAATACTTATCCCCTGACACTTCCTTAGTTGCAGCTTCGATCGGTCGCAGAACTTGTAAAACCGAAGAAAGAATTGATAGTTCTGACGCAGTAAGCATCGGTGGTGCATTTTTATGCCGAATGATTATGTTATTAACGATAGTGCGAAGCTCCAAAAATCTTTCAATCATATAATATGTACTATTCCATCTGGTTGGAACCTCTTGTATCAATTAAGTTTCTTTCTGAGTTGCTTTACGTAATTCGTTACTGGCTATATTGCTCTGTTTGAACCATGTCACAATATCTTTGAATTTAGTTATCAAGTTTCGCAGCTCAGTACACTGTTGCATAGAATTTTGTGCCACCAAATTCAGAGTGTATGCAAAACATGGTATGTGTTTTTTTCCAAAAGCCAAATCGATGGCCTTTACCATGTTGGCTGCGTTGTCAGTCACTACAGCCGAAACTTTATCTTTGTCAATACCCCATTCGGTACAAGTTTGAAGCAAAATTTTAGCGATGTGTTCTGAAGTATGACGTTCATTTGACTGGTACACTCCAAGAGTTATTGAAAATAATTCATTACCAACACCGAAGTGTGCTGTTATTCCTAAAAAACTTCTCATGCTCATTGTTTCAGACCACATGTCAGTAGTAAGAGTAAAGTTTTCAATATTTGATAATTTTTCTTTGAAGACTGTTGATAATACTGCGTATTTATCATCAACCCATCGAGCCAACGTCGTCTTATTGGGAAGTTTATAATGTGGCGCAACAACTTTAATCAAATTGCGAAATCCTTCATTTTCAACTATTGTAAATGGTTGATTGTCCTTGCATATCATATAAATTAAGGCATTATTTATTTTTAAAGTTTTATCACCACCCGCCGAAAAAGCGTGAATTTCTTGAGAACTTGATATAATAGACTTTTGACGTTTAGGCGCCGGAGGAACAGGAACTTCGTCATCTTTTGAACAGTCAGATATTTTATCAGTGTCTTTAGTCAATTCTATTACACCAGCTGAGCTCGTTGACGATAGTATGTCAGCATCTTTAGGGACTGATTGTGTTTTTTTGTGTATAGTTTCGTTATCAATATTGAATTTTTTCGAACATTCAATATTGAACTCCCGAAAAGCAGCCTTATGTATATTTTATCCAATTAAGTTAGTTGTATTGCCACAAGATTTGATAACTTTTTGACAAAGTCTACATTTTGCAGAGTTACTATCTCCTTCGGGTTTATCATAAAATTGCCACACACCACTTTTCTTGGAAGGTGCCATCGTTTTGTGTCATCAACTTAACCTAAAAAAAATACGGTAAATTAGCAGAAGTCAATAAATTTATCAATCGATAATATCACATCACTAATCCTCCCTATCTAAAAAAGTAAAAAATTGTTAGTGACAATAGTAGCAAGACTGATGAGTAATATTAACAGAATGACACAAAATAATTAGATGTTGAAAAGATGTTGAATGATATTCAGATGTTATTAAGTATTGAATGTATTAATTTTAGCGTAATGATTCACCAAATTGTTAACTTATTTAATTTGTACAATTTGACGAATGATCTTGCTGAAATACAGATAACAAAATATCAATTATTCCAATAGATTTTGGATGCTTTGCATAAGTTAGAATAAGTGAGTTATCCTAACCTAACTTTATTTACCTGTCCATCGAACTTATGAGAAAACGATGAAATTTTACTCTGATAAGTATATTATATCCAAATCCAATCCTATTCTATGTTGTTAAGTATCCACATCTATGACACAAGTAAAAACATTTAACGTTTTTGTCTCACAATAAATCTGACGCAGAACCAAAACAAACGAAGTTTTTTTTTAAATTCTCTCTGGCGCAGTATTGCCCATGTCAATTTCCAAATTAGCCAACTATACTCTATTTAAAAACTAGGAGGAGTGATTTGAAAAGCCAGACTTAGAGCCAAAAAAGTTACTAGAAAATTTACAAGGCAGCAAATTTAAATACATTTCTTTCATTTAAATAAAATTGAAAATAAATGTTTATAGTCGGGGCAAACTAACATAATTTTAATCGAAATTAGGAAAAATTAATACCTGGACTAGCCCAACGGGAAATGGTTGGGGGGGTTACTAACATCAAAAAAAAATAAATGAACCCACGGCCCATGGGGACTAACTTAGGGGGGGAGGGAGGTTAAGTGAAAAAAATCTGCGTGCAACAGTTTGGACGCGTTTTCTGAGAAAATTTGATGTCGGAGACAAAAATGTTCAACAGCAAAGTTGTATGTAATAAAAATATCTTCAATTTTTGTTAAGTTTACTTTTTGACATAACCTCAAAATTATCGAGAAATTTGCAAATTTTCCAAAAAATAAAAAAAATTTCGTTTTTAATTTTTAATTTTTATAAAAAATAAATGAATTAATATGAAACTTAGTGAAAAGATACCTTTATATATTATAAATAACTTTAAAAAAATTCAAAACAAAATAATAAAAAAAATGTTTGAGTTTGAACTATTTCAAAAAAAAAGAACCCATTTTTCAGACGACAATTCTCCGGTGAAAAATCATCCGAAATGGATTTTTCAAAGCTTGTTCTGTTTGTTTTTACGTTTACTTTTTGATAAAATAGAGAACCAATATAGCTTATACTTAAGAATTTGCTAAAAAATGCAATAAACGCAAAAACTCAATTTTGAAATTATTTTTTTTCAGTAATTGTTGATAATTTTGTTTAAGTTTTAATATATTGTTATAAATAACTTCACCAATAAATTCTACGGCAAAAAATACTAAAGAAATCGTATTTTATTGTTAATAATTGCTCCAACATTTAGGTACATTAAAGGGTTGTTTTTGGGGAGTGAATAAAGTAATAATTGTTTTCATGCACTTTTCGGCTAAAATTGACGTTAAACGAAAATTAGTATTCGGTAAGAGTTGTAGATTTTAACAAATTATACAAGATTTGTACAGGTCATTTTTACCATAAACTCAAAATTTCCCAAGAAAATGGCAAAAAATCGAATTTTCTTAAATTTTTGACTTTTTTAAACTTACTTATCATTTTTTTCTTCTTTTTTTTATGTATACAGGGTGTCCCAGAATTAACTACGGAAACTTCGTATACGTGTTCCTTGATGACAAATAAGTAGGGTCTTTCCTATAAAAAAAATTTTTTTAGAGACTCCTGTCAGAGTTATAACCCTTTAAAGAGGGGTGGTAAAATACGGTTTTAATTTAATATCTTCTGATTGGTCCAAGATAAAAAATTAAAAATTTGGGTGAACATCATTTTTATAAAGACGCATTTCTCCTGCCACTTTTCACCTGCCCTACCCCATTCTAAGGGTGCAAATCAAGGAACCCCTCTTAATTTTTTTTGTAACTTTCTTAGCAATTAATATTTGCAATAACAAAAAATTATTTTAGGAAGTTTTGATTATTTAGAAACTTTTTTGTTCCTTGTCGTTTTTTGCGAAATCGTTTCGGTTTGGAGTAAAAAAATAAAAAGTAGGACCATGTCAATTGAGTATCGTGTATCGCGATCAAGTAGCGCACATTTGCAAAGTAGGTTATAACTCTGACAGGAGTCTCTAAAAAAATTTTTTTATAGGAAAGACCCTACTTATTTGTCATCAAGGAATACGTATACGAAGTTTCCGTAGTTAATTCTGGGACACCCTGTATAATTAAAAAAAAATATGGTCAAATAAAAGCATTATTCTTAAATATAATTTTGAAAAAAATTTTAAGAGTTTTAGAAAACCCATAGGAAGTTAATGCGGAAAGTTATATATATGTAGTTATTTTTTAAAAATATGATCAAAACCTTTAAAAAAGAACGTTTTTTTAAAAAAAAAATGAATATATTTAAAAAATACACCTATGCGATAAAAATGATAATCTTTTTCTTTTATGTTTTCTTTTTCTTCTTCGCCCTCTGATTCTTCGTTAGACTGCAAATCTTCCCACTCCACTTTATCTTCTTTAAAATCATCTTCGACTTCACCTTTATTTCTGTCATTTTCAGAAGTAAGCTCTTCGTCTTCGGCATTGCTTAAATCTTCTGAAACTAGCTTATTATTACAAAAATTGCCAGAATCTTGACATGTCGTGCACAGATCTGTACATTGTAGACCAACTTTTCTACATCCGCATCTGTTGGTAGAACACGTCGTTTTGCAGCTGCAAGAGATTGTTTTTAACAAGCTTTCTGGTATTATTAGCATTTCCGTAAAGCGAGGCATTAGTAATTTTGAGGCAGAGTGAATAACTTCCCTCCAACCCCACTTGGTTGGATCAAGTTTATTTCCAAGCCACGTTTGAATTTGAAAATAGACTCTATAAGAATGCTGCGTTCCTCCGCCAACAGTTGGAGGCAAGTTTTCTAATTTAATTGTTTTTTTGTAGTCAAAATTTTGTATCGCTGAAATCTCAAATCATCGAGCGACATAGTACTATTTTTGCATTTATAGATGGATGAAATTATTGCACAACCGTTAGTAACTATGGCGTTCGGGGTTGTATTCGGCTCATAAAAAGGTTTTACTCTGACAAGTTTGAAGTTGAAATAATTGAGTCAACTATTGTTTTTCTTCCTTTGCCTACAAATCCAGAGGTTGTATCGCAACCAGAGAAGCAGTGTAAAAAGGTCCAGGTAAAACAGTTAACTGTCACAAAAAACTTCACAGTTAAAAATATGTATATACATTAAGTCTGCGCATACTCGTTCATCATACCGTATATTTTTTCTAATTTTAAATGTTTATAATTATGACTATAATGCTTTTATTTAACCATTTTGTTTATTATATATACCAAAAAAAAGAAGAAGAAAAAGAAAGTTTAAAAAAGTAAAAAATTTAAGAAAATTCGATTTTTTGCATTTTCTTGGAAAATTTGTAGCGTAAAAATGTAATCCAAGCGGCCAAAACAATCCCTTTGAGAAAAAGATAAAGATAAAGGTAAAGATAAATCTCAAAGAAATTGTTCAACCACGTTGGGCGCCAAATTTGTAGCGTAAAAATACCCTTTGCTAGCTCCAGAGGGTTCTGCTGAAATTTTGCTTAGTTTTTTCCCCAATCAAGTTATTTAATAGGGCGCCAGTACTGACATACAAATAAAATATTAGATCAGTTTCAAATGATTTATTCAATAAAAATTGGTTAATTACTTTGACAGTTAATAAAAAAAATTAATTTAATCTCTTATCTTATTTTTGTTGAAGGCTTGATAACGGTGTTTTATTAAGCAATAGTTGTGAAGTTTGATTTCCACTAAGACTTCTAAAACAAACAGCGGGCGATATGGAATTTCCCTTAGGTATTTCCTGTCCGGAAAATCTGAACTGCAACAGACTTTCTGATGATAAGTCCTGACGAATTCAAAATGTTGATTTTGGTAAACCAAAGCCCTTCTTTCAGGTGGCAATAACACTAAATAAAGTTGGAATCAAAACTCCGAATTTCAAATACTTTTATTCGAACACAATAGCTATCAGTCTCTCCATATTTCGAGAAAAAATTAATTATCTTTTAAGTATAAATAATAAAAAAAATACCACAAAAACTGACCTAGTATTGAATTCAGCCATTGTATTCGAATATTTAAAATATTAGTAAAATAAATAAAATATTACAGTCACCGCATTTTGGATTATTAAACTATTAAATTTAAAACCAAGGTATTAAATAACTTACCAGAGACAGAAGGGCAAAGTTGGTCGGAAAACTTGAATTAAAACAATTCAACGATCAAATGAACAGAATAAAATCGCAAATTGACTCCGAAGCCAATAACTCTCCTACCACTTTGCAGTCTCCCACTCGTTACAACGCCAAAACAATAAATAATTTAAAAATATTTATAGTCCAGGAGAACTGATCGAAATAAACGATGCAATCGTTACAAATTTTGAGTTTATGGTAAAAATGACCCGTACAAATATTGTATAATTTTTTAAAATCTACAACTTTTATTTAATACTGATTTTCGTTTAACGTCAATTTTAGCCGAAAAGTGCATGAAAACAATTATTACTTTATTCAATCCCCAAAAACAACCCTTTAATGTCCTCAATGTTGGAGCAATTATTAACAATAAAAGACGATTTCTTTAAAATTTTTTGCCGTAGAATTTATTGGTGCAGTTATTTATAACAATTTATTAAAATTTAAACAAAATTATCAACAATTACTGAAAAAAAAATCAAAATTGAGTTTTTGCGTTTATTGCATTTTTTAGCATATTCTTAAATATTTTATCTATTTTATCAAAAAGTTAACGTAAAAATAAACAAAATGAGCTTTGAAAAATCCATTTACGATGAGTTTTCACCGGAGAATTTTTGTATGAAAAATGGGTTCTTTTTTTCTGAAAAAGTTCAAACTCAAACATTTTTTATTATTTTGTTTTGAATTTTTTTTTAAGTTATTTTTTAATATATAAAGGTATCTTTTTACTAAGTTTCATATTAATTCATTTATTTTTACAAAAATTAAAAATGAAAAACAAAAATTTGGCTATTGTTTGGAAAATTTGCAAATTTTGAGGTTATGTCAAAAAGTAGACTTAACAAAAATTGAAGATCTTTTTATAACCTACAACTTTGCTGTTGAACATTTTTGTCTCCGACATCAAATTTTCTCAGAAAACGCGTCCAAACTATTGCCCGCAGATTTTTTTCACTTAACCTCCCCCCCCCTAAGTTAGTCCCCATGGGCCGTGGGTTCATTTATTTTTTTTTTTTGATGTTAGTAACCCTCTTAACCATTTCCCGTTGGGCTAGTCCAGGTATTAATTTTTCCGTGCTCAAAGTTAGTTTGCCCGGACTATTATGGACACTTTCTATATGGTCTAAGATGGTCACAAAGTAAACTTACAATAATTATATTAAAAAAAGAAATCAATTAACAAAATTCACCATTATAAATATTTCACACTTTTAAAACATAACCTATAAATGTAAGTGGCAAATTTTTATAGTGTAAACTTGACTCCAAATTAACCAATAAACAAACGCGAGTGTTGCCAACTTAAATTCAAATCGCTCCTCCTAGTTTTTAAATAGAGTTTAGCTCCAGTAAAAGAAAAAAAGATTCAAGTTTTAATTTTATTAAATCAGAGCTACTGAACAGTAATAGATGTACAATGATCAGCTGGTTACCATTGAGTCGATGTTTTATGAGAAAACATCGATACATCGAGTAAATTAATACCTTTTCAAAGCATCGAATCGCTTTTATGCATCGAACTATAAACATCGAGTGAATTCGATACATCGATGTATATCGAATATCCCTAGTTCGGTTTATACCGTAAAAGTAAAACATAACCTTACTTTACTTTTCAATGCGTCCGTGCCGAGGTGGTTTTGATATGCTTTGTTTAAATTTAGTATTGTGGTGTGCTTGTGATTTTATTATTTTTAACTGATTTATATACTATTGATTTCGTTTTTTAAAAAAGACAATACAGTAGCTGTTAACAATAATCAACAAAGTTTGTTACCAAATTTACATATTTTTAAAGATATAGGTAAGTTGTTTTTTTTAATATGATTATTTCTAAATTTTAAAATAGTAGATTTTTAATTTAAGGTATGAAACGCAATCTATCAAAATATTATATGAGAGCTAAAAGGGCCATTGATAAAAATAAAGATGATTTTATTACTGATAGTAATGATGATACTAAAACTCCTTCTAAATCTGCAAAACAATGCAATGAAATAGTAATAGGTTCTAATTAACCTGAAAAATTCTACGAAGCTCGAAAAACGTCTAACGAATCGGCAAAAGAATGGGCGGCTCGTTTAAGACATTTGGTATCGAAGTGCGATTTTTCCGGTAGGGAAATTGAGCGTGCCTTAGTGGACCGTCCAAACACCATGCTACGTCATGGGCGCAACTCCAGAGCAGCCACGAGTAAAGTATCTTCAGCGTCATCCACCTGTCAAGAAAAGTGCGCAGTTTGTGGGCGCAAACATTATGTGGCGGATAAGTGTTCGTTCCGTGAGTGCTACTGTCATAGTTGCGGTAAGAAAGGTCACCTGGCTCCGATGTGCTCAAATAAAAAGGTAAACACATCTAAACAAAACAAAATTAAAAATAATTTTTTGGAGTCGGAAGACTATTCTTTATATAACATTGAATATAATACTAATCCGGTTTCTTTAGATTTGTTAATCGAAAATAAAATGTATACATTCAATTTAGACACAGGAGCTATTTATAGTGTCATATCAGAAAATTTTTACAATCAAAATTTTGTAAATAAAAGTTTATACTCTACTAATAAAAATTTTAGTTTATATAATGGAGATAAACTTAAACCATTAGGATATATTTCTTGTTTAGTTAAATTTAAGAATAACCAGGGGAACTTAAACTTTTTTGTCATCCAAAACGGGGGACCACCCTTATTAGGACGTGCTTTTTTCAATTTATTTGAATTAGGAATATTTAATTTAAACTGCCTTGATTTGCATTTCTTAATGAATAAATTTGCCAATTTATTTTCTCCAGGTTTAGGTACTTTTAATAAAGGAGTTATATCAATTAAATTAAAATCAGATTTACAAGTTAGTCCAAAATTTTTCCGTGCACGTCCTCTACCGTTTGCTATGAGGGAAAAAGTAGAAAAAGAGTTAGAACGGTTATGTAATCTTGGAGTGATTGAATATATAGATTATTCTGAATGGGGTACTCCTATAGTGCCGGTTTTAAAAAAAGACGGTTCTGTCCACATTTGCGGTGACTACAAGGTAACTTTAAACCCGTTTATTGAAATTGACCAGTTTCCATTGCCGAAAATTGAGAACTTATTTGTTAAACTACAGGGCGGTGTGCATTTCTCAAAGCTTGATCTTTCTAATGCATACCAACAAATTTGTTTAGATGAAAAGTCAAAAAAGTTAATCACTATTTCAACTCATAAAGGGTTATATCAGTACACACGTGCTACATTTGGAATTGCGACTATTCCGGCGAAATTTCAGAAAATTATTGAAACTTTATTACAAGGGTTAAATGGCGTTGTTTGTTTTTTGGACGACATTTTGATAACCGGTAAAGATCGTCAGGAACACTTAGCACGTTTAGAAATGGTGCTCTGTAGATTACAGAACGTAGGGCTAACACTTTCTTTAGAAACATGTCGTTTTTTTAAATCAAAAATTACCTATTTAGGACATGATATTGATAAAGAAGGTTTACATACTTCTGCAGGAAAAATGTCAGCCATCGTCAATGCACCCACTCCAACTAATCTAATTTCTTTACGCTCATTTTTAGGGCTTATAAATTATGGCAAATTTGTTAAAAATTTAGCAACAATTTTATATTCTTTATATAATTTGCTTAATAAGAATAGTAAATGAGAGTGGACAGATGATTGCAAAAATGGGTTTGAAAATATAAAACAAATATTAGTTAAAGCTCCAATTTTAGTTCATTATAACTCTGAGCTTCCGGTTCGTTTGATTACGGACGCAAGTGACTATGGGGTAGGCGCTTTAATTTCACATATAATGCCTGATGGTTCCCATAAGGTAATCGGGTATGCATCACGCATGCTCTCTAGCGCAGAACGTAAATATTGTACTTTAGAAAAAGAAACTTTGGGAGTTATTTATGGTCTGTACAAATTTCACAATTATTTATTTTTGAGGAAATTTACCTTAGTAGTGGATAATAAACCTTTATCATACATTTTTCACCCTAACAAAAATATTCCTAAATATTCGGCAAATAGATTAAAACGGTGGGCGTTAATTCTAGCAAGCTATCAATATGATATTGAAGTTGTAAAAACCGACAAAAATCCAGCTGATGCGTTATCACGCTTGCCATTACCTTTAGAGGAAAATTCGTTACTTGATGTTAATTTAAATTACGTAAATTACTTTCAAAACAATAGTGATTTTTTCCTAAATTTTGAGGATGTAAAAGAAGCTACAGCAAAAGACGAAATTTTATGTAGAGTGTTAAAATTTGTTGAAAAGGGCTGGCCTATAAATAGATTATTTAATAAAGATTCTACGTTACATAATTATTATCAAATAAGAAACGATTAAGCATCGAATTAAATTGTTTGATGTTTACAACAAACAGTATTACAAAGTGCTTCACACATGGGGGTAGTTAAAATGAAAAGTTTAGCCCGATCCTACTTTTGGTGGCCTAAACTTAATAAACAAATTAAAGAAGTTTGTAAGACTTGTAATAATTGTTTATTAAATAAAAAATCACCAGATAAATCAGTGTTGCATACGTGGCCTTATCCTGAGCAACCGTGGTATCGGCTTCATCTCGATTTTATGGGGCCTTATCTCAATAAGCAATTTTTAATTATTTTAGACGCTCATAGTAAGTGGATAGAAGTTTTCCCAATGAACTCAATTACTTCAAGATTCACAATTGAAGTTTTGCACGTTTTGGATTGCCAAAACAAATTTGTACTGACAATGGAAGTTCATTTTGTTTCGTTGAATTTGAAGAATTCCTATCTAAGAATAATACAACTCATTTCACCACTCCACCATATAATCCTGCCTCTAATGGCGCAGCAGAGAATGCAGTGAAAACAGTTAAAAATGCACTTGGAGAAAATAAATCTATTGACATTAATTTAGTTTTAAATAGTTTTTTATTTGATTACCGTTTTACGCCTCATTGTACCACGCAAGAAACCCCAGCTAATTTATTGATGGGTCGTGAGTTACGAACTCGTTTTAATGAGCTTTTGCCTAATTCAAATAAAAAATTGACAGAACGCGTTACGAAAGTTCAAAACAAACAGAAATTGTATCATAGTGGAAAACGTTTTTTGTGTTTCGCACCAGGTAAAAGTGTTACTGTGCGCGATTACCGCAAAGTGAATTTTAAAACTTGGATAAAAGCTATTATTTACAAAAAAATCGGTAAAGCTACTTATATTGTGACGATACCTGAATTAAATGTAAAATGGAAACGTCATTTGAATCAGATTAAACAATTCCATATTGTGGACTCTGAGATCAATGATAATAAAATTGAAAATGATTCCACAATAATTTACGATACCAATGAGGTTACCGCAGATAATCAAAATGATTCTACTGAAAATGTTACTAGTAGTTGTAATAATACAAGAGTTGTAAATAGACCTAAAAGAAAGGTTAAACCTACTGAACGTTTGAACTTATGAAAATGAATTTATTTTTGTTTTAATTTTTGGTGGAAAAATAATTTTATTATTTTTTCAAGGGGGGAGATGTAATGTATATATTTGGTTCTTAACACCCTGTATTAGTAAATTCTATTTCATTTATGTTTTACGACTGCTAATCAGGTATAGGTATAAAAAGTAGTTTTTAAATGTATCGGTGTGATTGTTTTATGCATTTTAACAGTTCTGAATAAACAACTGAAATGAAAGTTTGTCTTATTTTTGGAACTCATTTCTTTATGTAATGACCATCAAATTATGGCAAATATATTACAATATGTCTTCGATTGAGCCATTGTGGCAGATCTTAACTACCCGCCTTGATATGGGTTCTGCCTTAGGTCCCAGCCTGGTAACTTGCTCGAGAATCTCGAAATTTTCCGCGACCCCAGCTAAATCTGGAAATTTTTCCTTGTACATTTTCTGGATGCTCATGGTCATCCCGGGGTCCTCTGGCTCTACCATTACGACCTTGATGGTGGCGTCTGGCGTGTCTATTGGGTTACCCACCTTTATGGATGTTTTGTTAAACAGCCTTTCGTCCCATGTTTTGTTGACGATCTGGAGGAAATCCCCCACAGTATGGACCCCTTCAGAGTGCGTCTTGTTACAGCTTCAGAGGAGCGTCTGAGTCGAAACGTCGTTTCCTCGATGTCCCCGGGAGAGACCTTCGGTCATCCCAACCACCATGTTTGTTTGCTCTCTCACGAGCCTCCTGGCGTCATACATAGAAGTTACCTCTTGTTTAATTTCACCCTTTGTGTTTGGGTTTTTTGTCACCAGGTCCATTAGTCTTTCGACCCTTTCTAGGAGACTCCCGACTTCCTGTCCTAGAAGCTCAATTGTTTTCCTGTCGGTGTTAACGTTCCTTCCATTCTGGTCTCCAACGTCCTCTATTTCGTCTTCCCTCCGTGCTCTTTTATTGTTACTGTTAACGGGACTATCCAGTGTCTGTTTTTTTTTCGTTCTTTGGACCTGGTGACCCTGGGGTTGTTTGGCAAGAGCGAAAGTCACTGGCCGCCTTTGTCAGGTCTACTCTTAGCTGCTTGGTCGGCGTTCTCCTCATCGTTGTCCTTGTCTTCGTCCATTGCTTTATAATAAGCTCTTCGTCGTTCTTCGTTTTTTCGTTTTCCTGTTTTTCTTCTCGAGTTAGGAATTTTGGTCCGTCCATGAGATAACGTAGGTTGGTTTCCGATGACATCTCTCTTACCCCCTTTGCTAACTCTCCATCCTCTTCACTCACAGTCCGTTCTTCCCTTTTATTTGTCTCCGTTTTCGTTTTCTGTTTTACTCCGTTCTTGGTTTGTTTTTTGTTAATTCACATTCATATAGTTCCCACGAGCTGGGCCGAAGTATAGATCCGGCGGGGAAGTGCACCCGTATCCCGCTAAGGTGTTTATACTATTGGGTTCGACCAGGTACTCAATAGGCATCGTTCGCGACCACATCCGTGAGGCCATGCAGTCCATATGCACGGCGATAGCTTCAACCGTAGCTTCCGGATTTTTTACCGCTGGTTGTCTCCATCGGGTTTTCTGTCAGGGTTTTATTTCCCTTAGTCATAGGAGGTCTCAGTTTTGTGGCGCTGAGAATTCGCCTTTCTCCATTCTGGAGAAAGATTTGCCAGTTAGCTCGAAGTTCAGAGCACGGATCTGTGTTTCTTCTACAGCCCTTTTGTTGGTCTTATAGATCTGACTTCCATAATCCCAGACTGTGTCCTCCCGGCCATTTTTTGCTAGGGTCCGTGGTAGCGCAGCTCACCATAGACTGTGTGTGGCCGACCAGTACTCATAAATGAATTCTAGTCAGCCGCCCACTCTCCCCCTTGCGGGAGAATTTTTAGGTTATGTGTATTTAATAAATAATAAGTAATTTGAATGTAAAAGTGTATTTATTCTAACAGTTATCTTCATATACAACTAATAATCAAATTAAAAATGTTTGGAACTATTTGCTGATGAAAATATTGGAATAATCGTGTATAGAACACATATAGTACTTACATTAAAAACCTCAGAGATCTTTTGTAAATATCCATCTTCTGTAATTCTCTGGTCTTTCCTAAACACGTAATAGCATCTCTGTATACATTTTTTTGTCTCTACACAAATTTTTTTCGGCATATTTAATTTCTTAAATACAATTGACAATTGACGACACAAGTGGATAAAGGTGTCTTGTAACAAAATAATTATTTGGAGTTAAGTGAGTTTAAAGATTTTTTATTGGAACTTTTTTGTGTTATTTATTATTATTCCTTAACATCCAGTAAAATGTTACTGAATATAGTATGGTTTAGAAGATATTCTGAAAATTTATGAAATATATGTCATTTGAAGTAAAACTGACTTTGAATGTACATAACACTTTTATCCACTGAAAATAAAATAAAATTAGTAACAAATGTTAAATGAAAAACGGAGCCATGTTACAACAATAAATCTTTATTGGCTAAATAAACAAACAAAATACACTTTTATTTGGTTTTTCCGTTTTATAAAGCAGACCTAATAAAGAAAGGGAGTAGGGTAGTGTCTAAAGAAGATGGTATTAAACTTGAAAGAATTCGACAAAAAATAGGCAGTCTCAGTTCTGAAGAAATTGACAACTTACGCGAGCAACTGCAATTTATTAAAGATGAATATAAGTGGTTCTATGAAAATATTCTTGAAAGTAGGTTACTTTGTCTCCTTTGATATTTGATTTTTTGTTCCATATATGTAACATTGCAGGTGGATCTTCAAAAGGGTAGAAATAGTTATCCATATTAACAACTACACTATTTTTACTGCTCGCTGTATTAATGAGGTCGCTATATTGATCAGGAACGTAAATGTTTTCTACCTTCCTAAGTTTAGTTTCTATTCTTCCAAAATTGCGATCTGAGTCTAGATAGGAATGGCCAACTTCTGGGAACTTATGATCTATAACTTTGAATACACCATTTAGAATCAAAAGCTGATAAAGACTTAGAATCGTAAAATTTTTATTTTGACCTGCACAAGAGTCGGACCATATGATTAAATGATCAATGTTTTTGTGATTTTCCTTTAGCAGCTGGCAAAACCTAAACAGGCAGCTAGCTATTTCAAGACTTCTTCGATTGGCAACATCTTCGGTCCAATTAAAAAAATATGGTGTAGATTCAATGGCTGTTATACAGTGGATTCCAAAGTTGTAGTACCACATTTGGCGCAAGTAAAATGCCTTACTAGTTGTTAGCTTTGGAAGCGGCATAGTTTGTTGAAGGTCCATGGTAATGTTGCAAGTATTAGTATTTCTAGCTGGTTTTTCTCTATCCCGTTTTTGGCATTTAAAAGCTGCTTTGAAGTTGGCAGTATGAAGTTCAGTATTATTTCCTGCGTCACAAACACTGCAAGTATCACTTTTGGGTTGGCCAAACGAAAGATTGAATTTTGTAGAAAATATTTTGACATACGAACAAAGTTTTACTTTGTAGGAACTATCTAAATTACTGCTGTCACATTCTTGTAAATACATTTTATGCATTTGAGTAATAAATACTTCTTGTGGTGATTCTTATTTCGGGAATAATGAGACTCTTCAGCTGGAAACTTTTTGATATGTTCAATAATACGTTCAATGATTTCGTCTTTTAACTCGTGAGGCCGATTTCCATGGTGGCCACTTTTATCAGGTGATGGTGCACATTGTCCAGTCTTTAACATTCTCTGAATAAGTTCAGCCCGAGGCCGTGGCTGGAGAGGGGAGAGGATAACTTTCTTCTCAGACAGCCAGGCTGCACTGCTGGCCTTAAAACAATTCCGGGTTAGTTCCAAGCTGATCTGGGAATGCATACAAAACCTCAATGAACTGGCTAGACAAAACAGTGTTTTCTTGGAGTGGATACCAGGGCACAAAGGTTTTGAAGGTAATGAAACCGCGGACCTTCTGGCCAAGAAGGGAGCGGACACACGATTCACTGGTCCAGAACCGGTATTGGGACTGCCTAGAGCCTGGGTAAGGACCAAAGTCAGGGACTGGGTCTGGGAAGAGTCAACTAAGCACTGGGGTAACACTGCAGGGCTGAGGCACTCGAAGCTGATGCTTAAAGGCTACTCCAAAAAACTGACGTTTGACATACTGAATCTTGGTAGGAGTCAGATAAGAGTACTAGTGGGCCTGCTCACTGGGCATGGACCATTCAGACTACACCTTCGGAGGATGGGGATTCTGACACAGGAACCCACCTCGTGCCGACTGTGCGCCATGGACGATGAGACGGCAACTCACATTCTATTCGAGTGTGAGGCCTTGGACTATAAACGGTTCCTCATCTTCGGTGACACGAATCCTGAATCCTATCACCACCTTGAGGAGCTAGTCACAGGACTCAAGTCTCTTATCAAGGGAACTGCTCTGTGGCAACAGTAACTCAAGGAATTTCGGATACCTGGATTCTAGCCTACCTGAAGATCAGCGTGACGCTGATTTTCAGCTGAACAAACTAGAGTCCTGCACGCATCGGGTGCATGTAAGGACTCTTGGTGCCGAACCTGGTCACAATATTCCCATAGGAAGCAGTGCTCAAACATGGGGCTCCACAGGAGAGACCATGCCAGGTTGTTTAGATTAGATTAGATTAGATTAGAATAAATACTTCTTGTGGTGATTCTTATTTCGGGAATAATGAGACTCTTCAGCTGGAAACTTTTTGATATGTTCAATAATACGTTCAATGATTTCGTCTTTTAACTCGTGAGGCCGATTTCCATGGTGGCCACTTTTATCAGTTGATGGTGCACATTGTCCAGTCTTTAACATTCTCTGAATAAGTTCAATTTTTTTTCGACTAAACTGGTAAAGGGAACATAATGCGTCTCGGCAAACTACCTCCATTTTCTTATTAAACGTGACTGTGTATGTAAATGAGTATGTTTTCGCCTTTTTGATGTTAGCCCTATGCCTTGCAACTGATTTAATGTTAAATAATAAAGGTTTTTTGGCATTTTTATCTAAAGCATAATATTTTTTCATAATAGCTTCTCTAGCTTCTATGTTAAACCGATCACTGCAGTTAAGTCTACATTTCTGTTTGCAGAGTACTCCGAAATTTATTTCTTTTTTGGGCATAGTTTTTTCTGTCTGAGATCTATACTCTTGCCCTTTCTCTCTAGCAATTGTCGATTTTCTTCTTTTCCACTCATCAGGGCTTCTGTGTCAAGTTTTTGAGGTTTTTTCCTTGAGCGCAAATTTTATTTTTATTTATTTCCTACCAACTACATAATAACTTATTACAGGAAATACTAAACATAAAAGTCATTCATAATGATTATAAAACTACTACTTATACTAATAATAACACATAATAAAAAATAACAGAATTAAATTAAATTTTAAATCCGAAACAAGTTAAATATTTTTTTTATCTTTCCAGAATTTTTTTGTTGTAATTTTTTTTTTAATTTTTTTAAGTTTGTCATCTTGCGTAAATTTTCATCTAGTTGATTATAAATTATAATCCCGTTATGCAATATTGATTTTTTCCAAAATTACTTTTCACTGGACAAATTTTAAAATTATTTTAGTTTCTTGTACCATAAATATAATTGTTTTGTTTAAATTCAATTAGAGATTGTTTTTGGTTTTTAATAAAGGAATGAATAAAAATCCTTATTCGAAGATTGTATAAATGGTCTAGGTCTAGCATACCTTTTGGTTTGTATAAATTTATTGTTGGTTCTAAGAATGGTAATTTAAATATACATTTTAAAACTTCATTTTGTATTTTTTGTAGTGGCTTTATATTACATTTATTCGCTGTTCCCCAAATGCTAATTAAATATTGAAATTTTGAATATACTAGTGAATAATAAATAATTTTTTTATAGTTTTAAGCTTAGATATTGACGAATTTTGTATAAAACTCCTACTATTGGAGATATCGATTTTCGAATATTTTCAATGTGTTTTTTCCAACTTAAATTTTCGTCTATCAATAAACCCAAAAATTTTATATTGCTTGAATATTTAATTGTTCCATTATCAAATTCAATAAACTTTTCAAATTTTTTATCAAATTTTGTTTTGCCTATGAACATAAATTTTGATTTTTCAAAATTTAAAGATAATTTTCTTGAATTCAGCCGTATCTAAATTTTTTCCATATCTTTTTTAATGTCACTAAATATTGAATTTAAATCTTTTGAAAAATAAATAAGCGTTGTATCATCTGCGAACAATTTAATTTTTCCTTGCAAATCTAACTTTGAAATTGAATTTATGTAGACTAAAAATAATTTTGAACCTAAAACAGAGCCTTGTGGTACGCCACATTTTATTATTTTCTCTGAACTTTTTTCTTTGTCAATTTGAACAAATTGTCTTTGATTTCCGAAATAACTCTTAAACCATTTATACAGGTCTCCTCTTATCCCAATATTATACAAAGAATTTAGTAAAATACCGTGATTGTTTTGCATTCATTATTTTTTCCAAAATTTTTAAAAACACCGGTAATACCGAAATTGGTCTATAATTATTGCAATCGTTTGTTTCATTTTCCTTTAAAAACTGGTGTAACTTTTGAAATTTTAAGCTTTTCTGGAAAGATTCGCTGACTAATTGATATTTTGCCAAATGTTTAATTATTGGAACTAGCTCATTTTTAAGAATTTTAATAGTTTTAACAGAAATGTTGTCGTAGCCACTAGCTTTTTTTAAATCAAGACTTTCAATTATATTCTGAACATCTTCATCCGAAATGGAGTTTTCTTCCAAGTACATCGAATTCATAATAGTCTCTTCTTCAATTTTTGAGTGATATCCAAAATTGGTAGTAGCTGTACCTGTCACAGCGGCATTCCCAACCTAAACAAAATGACTGTTCATTATTTCACATATTTGTTTCTTATCTTCTATTTTTGTCCCATTGACTTCAAGATGGTGTATACTTGTATGCTTGTTTCTACTTGTATTCGTCATTAATGAATTTAGTCCTTTCCATATAGATTGCTGGTCTTTACTAAAGAAATTTTCGTTCTAATATCTCGCTTTTTCTTGTCTTAAACTTTTTTTCACTAGTTTATTATAATTGCCATATTTCATTTTTAGTTCCGGATTGTTGTTTGATTTTTTAAAATTTTTATAGTATCTGTCTCTACGTTTTATCATGTCTCCTAAATTTTTAGTAAACCATGGCTGTGAATTTGATTTAATTTTTATTGATATTTCATAAGAACATTGCTCAAAACACTTGGATATTTCTTCATAAAAATCGTTAGGCTCTTTAAATGAAAATTTTGCATGATTTAGCTTATTTAATTTAGTTTTTAGTTGATCTGTTTTAAAATTTACTTTAGTTATATGGTTATATTTTGGGATTATTTCTTTATGATTTTTGTGGACATCAATAAATTGAATTTTATGGTCACTTAATGGAGTGGAGTCCATGGTTAAATCTATTTTTATTTGAGAATTGGTTATAACATGATCAATTAGAGAGCTTGACATATTTACTTCTCTTGTTGGAATAACTTCATTAACAATTTTAAAGTTATTAGTTTTATAAATGTCTAAAAGTTATTTATCATTAACTTCTTATTATCTAAAATACCGAAGACCTTGTCAAAATTATTTTGTATTTGATTAAATTTCTTGCCTGCTTCAACTTTTTCCAAATTATTGATTTTTGTTTCTAGCCTTTCAAATTTTTGGTTTAACTCCTGTATCACTTGTTTAAGATATGAGTTTTCGTCTTTTAAACTTTTAATGGTTTTACAGTTTTCGCACTCCCAGTTTGACTTGGTTTTATCCATCGCAACTGCCTCCTTTTTAGATAGACCACTACATTCCAAACAAAACCACTTGGTACACATCTTACAGCAAATATAGTACATTTTACGGCTATAACTTGCCAAACATTCCGCACAATGCTTACTTGGGCCTGCTTCCCTCATATCTTGGGTCGAAATACAAAAATCACTTACTTTATGTTTTTTATTGTTATCTGCTGAATATTTTAGAGGCAAATAGATTTTTTCATCTGCACTATCATCAATTTCTTGAACTTGATCCTCCGTACTATTTTGGAAATTTTGGCTATCCGTCATTGTCAGTGATGTTGACACTTTTTTTTTCTTTTTATTTAAAATTTTTTGAAGCTCTTGGAGCTTCTACTGCTGTATCCGTTATTATTTTCCTTTTGACAATTTCCCTGTTTTGTTTGAAAGTATTATTTTTAGTCTCTTCTTGAAACTGACTGTCTGCGGTGACATGATATAAAGATTTATTACTTGGAGATGAATTGTTTGAATTTAGATTTAAATCTTGTTTATGGTGAGGAAGTATATATATTTACTTAATGGTTCATTGTCTGATTCGCTTGATGAGGTTTCAACGATTGTAGGATCATATTCACTGCCAGAAGTAACATCGTCAAATTCTAAAAATAAAAGGCATTTGAGTACCTACGTATAAGTATAAAAGCAGCAATAATATATTGCATATTAATATAAAATTGAATATTCTTAGTCGTTACTTGATGAAAATCCATATTCCAAGAATATTAAAATACTAAAAGTATTGAGATTTTCACAATTTTTATTTAATGTATAACGCGTTTCACTATCTTATAGCTTCATCAGATACATAATTAAAATCGAACTTACAAAGTTATGATATAAATAAAATGAAATGTGACATAATGACACAATGATGGTCGAAAATCATGTGGTATAAATAAACTGAAATAAAACAAATGTACTACAAATTGCAATAAGGACAAAGTTAATAATAATAAATTTTTACGATACTAATCCTGTATATATTACTACTATCGTAAAAATTTATTATTATTAACTTTGTCCTTATTGCAATTTGTAGTACATTTGTTTTATTTCAGTTTATTTATACCACATGATTTTCGACCATCATTGTGTCATTATGTCACATTTCATTTTATTTATATCATAACTTTGTAAGTTCGATTTTAATTATGTATCTGATGAAGCTATAAGATAGTGAAACGCGTTATACATTAAATAAAAATTGTGAAAATCTCAATACTTTTAGTATTTTAATATTCTTAATATAAAATTCATGAAATTTATTAGGTTATGTTTGCAAATGAGAAGATCTATACGTATTATTTAACTATCACAATAATAGTTACCATCATCCTCAGATGTAACTCCAGTAATACTACGATTCAAGTGTGAGAAAGTGGCTACACACTTTTCACTAAAGTCGTCTTTACTGGCAGGGACGGATCGTGAATTTGTGGGGCCCTAGGCTGAAACTACTTGGGGGCCTATCTAAATACTTAACTGATAATTTTTTTTTTAACTGTTTTGTATAGTAATGTAGATAAGTGCAAAGAAGAAATGGGACAATAAAATAATTTCATTTAGGTATTTAATATGACCTAGTGTTGGTGTCTACAAATAGCAACTGTTCAACATTGTTGCAAAAAAATTGACAAATAATCAGTAGTTATGATTGAATATCAATTACACAGCAACCTTTCTGCATTTTTGCGATGTAAATTCCTTTATTGTTCGTCGGATTTTGCTTCTCTTAGCGATCAGACGTGTTTACACCGTACCGTGAGTGCAGAATATTATTTCAGTTTAGTGGTTGTTCTTTTAAAATTAATTCATTGATTAGTTAATTAAATCATTAATAGTTGGGGAATATGAGAGGGCATAAGGACGGGGATCCGCCCGATAAGGGCGATTTTTTGGGATTTTTACAGGAGGAAATGGAAACAAGTGAAAATTTCTCGCATCGAACGCAGTAAGTCAGTCAGATCTAAATATTGGGGAATTTTTAAAAAATTTAACCAAAATTAACAATAAAAATAAGGGAAATGGAATTACAAGTTCACAAGTAAATAAAAATTGCGAAATAAATACCGATAGCGATAACGACAACAACCAAAAAAAAACAGTCACAAACAGATCAAAATAAAACACAAAATAAAAGAGAAATTTATTTGTATACCGCGAATGATACAGGTCCGTTTTCAGTATATATTGAAAATAGTACAGAAAACTTTTCTGGAAAAACTTAGCGCAATGAAAATAGGAGAAATTATTTACAATACCCATCCAGAATTAGATAAACATATTAAAAATATTGATACGATAGGAAGAAATAGAATTCGAGTAAAATGTAAAGACTATAACAGCGCCAATACATAGGTTAAATCTCTTAATTTCAAGAAATATAATTTAAATGTTTTCATACCGCGATTTATCGTTCACAGAAGAGGTATTATCAAAATGGTAGACTTAGAATATTCAGATGATTACATTAAAAGTAATATTAAAGAACTCGATTTACACTGTAAATTCTCAGTAGATTCACCTAAACGTTTTTCTAGAAAAATTATCGAAAATGGTACTACAAAATTTATACCAACACAAACTATATTAGTTACCTTCAAATCGCAGACATTACCAAAATATGTCGAGATTAATCATGTACTTTTTGAAGTTGAAACGTATGTTGAAAAAGTAGTGCTTTGCTATAACTGTTTTAGATACGGTCATCTCGGAAAACATTGTAAGAGTTCAAAAACGTGTCTAAAATGCAAACTAAACCATGAAACTAAAGATTGCTCAGAAACCGAAACAGACCCCAAATGTTTTCATTGCAACGGTTCTCATTATTCAAATGCAGTTAAGGAATGTCCAGAATTTACCCGAAAACAAGTAATTAAAAAAGTTAATGTCTCAAACAAATCTGTCATACAAAGATGCAAGTGAAAAAACATCAATGCACACATATGCTTCTGTAACGGCTAACAATAGACAAACCACAAACATACCTTTTTCATCCTCATTGAGATCTACACATTATACACAGAGTATAGTTCGAAACAAAAAACCCCCGACCCCAAACCCCTGACCCAGTATTAAATAAACATAAAGAAATTGTTGCCCCTTTTAATCTTCCTTCCACGTCCGGAGGTATTCTCCAATCACCCGCGTATACCCGAAACACACAACCCTTTTATCCCAATGCTTACCAAAACAACTTTAATACAAATACAAATCTATTATTAGATATTGTTCAGCCAGTAGTTAACATGCTTAAACAAAAAAATACTTTTGATGTACAAGAACAAGACATACTAGAAACAGTATATACAAAACTAAGTAACTCAAACCCTCTTTTTAAGCCCTTCACACCTTCAACTCCTTTCGGACCTCACACTTCTTAAAAAACCGTAGTTTTTTCCTATCTCTTTTCTCTCTCTCTCTCTCTCTCTCTCTTTCTGTATCTTTGCAGTTAACTTTATATTTCCTCTATTTAATTATTAATGGAAAAACTTAACGTTTTACAGTGGCATTGCTGATCAGCTAGAGCTAATAAAATTTTTTTAACAATTTACTATATAATAATAATATCGATATTGCTTTACTTTTAGAGACTTGGTTTAAGCCAGGAATTTATGAAAATTTTAACAAATACAATACTCTTCGATGTGATCGACCAGACGGTTACGGAGGAGTAGCAATATTGGTTAAAAATAATATTAAATACAAAGAACTCAGATTACTTGCCTTTCCTAAGATAATAATAATAATAATAATACGTTTATTTTCAACAGGTATACACCCAATAACAGAAAATAATACAATCAAAATAAAAAAAAAAAGATTAATACCAAGTAGTGCATAGATTTGCCTAATAAATAAATCTTACATCCTATATCTTATCTATCTTGTGCATCTTTGTAAGCATTTAACAAACTTTGTATGTTATCATTATTTAAATCGCAATTTTGACCGATGGTATTAAATAATTTACACATTTGAAATAATCGAGACCTAATCAATACGTTTGAATGACATTGCGGAGTGTAAAAAAAAGTTCGTTTCGAGATGATATTCTAGGTACCAATATATCAAGCTTGCTTAATACATAAGGGCAATCAGTTTTATTAATTATTATCTTATGCAGGAATGACAAAGATGCACAATTGCGCCTATCCATCAAAAGTTCCATGTCAAATTGTTGAATCAGTAAAGTATGGTCAAAGCCTCTTTCAGGATAATGACCCTGGGTCTTAAAATAAGCATACTTTAAAAATTTTCTCTGAACGGATTCTAAGGCTTGTATGGAATTTTGATAGATAGGCGACCAAATTACTGAACCATATTCGAGTTTGCTTCTAATAAATGTCATGTATAAGGTTTTTAGAGTTGAGACACTAGCAAAGCTAGACCAATTGCGAACACAATAACCCAAAGTTTTCGACGCTGCTTTAGTAATGTCTGCAATGTGCTCACTGAAAGTAAAAGAACTGTCAAATTTAACACCGAGATCTTTTATAGTGCTACACCTATCTAAAGTTTGGTCATTAAGAGAGTAATTGAAAGTATATGGATAATTACGACGAGTATATGAAACAACTTTACATTTAGATATATTTAAGTGAAGAGAGTTAGTAGAACACCAACTGTTGAGGGTCTCTAACGTGTCTTGCAATAGGTAGCAATCTTCTATACGGTCAATTTTTCCATATACTTTTAAATCATTAGCGAGTATAAGATGCATAGATTTCAATTTGTACGATAGGTCATCGATAAAAATTAAAAATAATAACGGACCCAAATTGGACCCCTGTGGTATTCCAGAAGTTGAAACAAATTGATGAGATCTAAATCCGCCCTATTCAACAACAAGTGTTCGCCCGATGAGATAGCTCTGTAAAATTGAAAGTAAATGGGGTGCAACACCCCTTGCTCTCAGTTTGGATAGAAGTAGAAAATGATCAACTTTATCAAAAGCCTTTTGAAAATCAGTGTAAATTACATCTACTAGTCCCACATGATCTAACACCTCAGCGGTAAATTGGGTAAAGGAAATTAAATTAGTTATTGTAGATTTTTTTGTCATAAACCCATGTTGATATTCACTTATCGTATTATTAACAGAGGGGTAGATAACATCATACAGTATAATTTCAAAGAGTTTTTTAAAATTACACAAAATAGCTATAGGTCTATAATTACTGATAAGGGTGGGATCCTTTTTTTTATAAACAGGACAAATTTTAGTCGTTTTCCAAGTAGTTGGATATGTTTTAGTTTTTAAAATGAGGTTATAAATAAATCGCAAGGGCTTGGCCAAGACACTAATGCAATCTTTGACGAGAAAGCTTGGTATGTTGTCACAACCCGAAGTCATTTTGTTTTTAAGTTTTTTAGAAGCATTAATAATGTCAGATTCAGCTATACTATCCAGAGATATACAAGAGTTACCTACACTTTCAAGATCAAATTCAAGAAATTGAGGATTAGAATGAGAGTAGACAATAGAGAAAAAGGTTGCAAACCCATTGACTATATCTTGAGGATTATTAAGTACTTCTGAACCATGGGTCAAATTTCCAGGAATTCTAGATTTTCCCCTTTTCATGTTAATGTATGACCAGAATTTTGATGGATCTTAGTAAATAGCATCTTCAATATTTTGAACATAGGCAGAAAACGACACTTGAATCTGCTGTTTAATCAGACCTCTCAACTGTTTGAAACACTCAAGATATGACAAGATACTGTACTTTTTATAGTTTTTTTTTATAGATATAAAATATTTGTATAACAGTACCATTAGATCAAAATAAGTCTATTATATTTGTTTCACTTTATATTACACCCAGAACAAAAATCAATGTTAATAGATGGAACCTATTTTTTTCCTCAATTTCTTTTCCTTTTGTTATTGGTGGAGATTTTAATGCTCATAACAGGGCATGGGGATGTGTGAGTGATGATACCTTCAGTAAATATCTGTTAAAATCAATAGAAGTAATGAATCTAATAATTTTAAATGACGGTTTTCCGACTCTCGTCAACTATACACCAAACGGTAATGCCAGCGCTATTGTCTGGTCAATAAGCAGTCCAACCATCAACCACCTGCTAGAATGGAAAACAATTAAGGATCCACACGGATCCAATCACTTACCAATTCTTATTAAATGTCTTGTAACACCTAAGATATTAAACACTAAATCATATAGGAAATGGAATACAACTAGAGCGGACTGGTCACTATACAGAGACACTAGTGAGAGATTGTCAAGTTTGCAACTGGAACACTCTACATATCGAGATATTGCCGATCATATCAATGAAGTATCTGAACTTTCTATTCCCCACAAAAATAATAATTATAAAGCAAAAGGAAAACACTGGTGGAACCAACAATGTCAAGATGCCACTAACGACAGGAAACAAGCTTATAATACCTATAAAATAAATCCAGATATGAATATTTTGTTAAATTTTAAACGATTGGACGCTGTAGTCAAGAGGGTTACAAAACTGGCCAAAAGAAACTCCTGGAAAGCTTACTGTTCATCTTTAAGCAGTAATACGCCCATAAAAGAAGTCTGGAAAAATATAAACAAACTTAAAAATAGGAAACAAGAAAATTATACGCCGATAGACTCAGAGGCACCATGGATACCAGACTTCCAAAATAAACTAGCACCCTCGTGGGCAGTACAAAATTCTCCAGAGTATGAAGAGTTGAACGAACATGAAGACCTTGCAAACTCCATGAATCTAGTCAAGCCATTTTCACTAAAGGAACTCAATACTTTACTAAATAAAACATAAAGACACTGCATCAGGTAAAGACCAAATTCATTATGCTATGATAGGGAATTTAAGCATAGAAGCGAGGAAGCTGCTGTTGACAATATATAACAATATTTGGAAAAATAAATTACCAATTCCAAAGAAGTGGCAAGAATATGTCATAATTCCTATCCAAAAAAAGGCAAACCACCAGAACATCATAATTCTCATAGACCTATAGCTTTGGCTTCTTGTGTTTTAAAAACATATGAAAGATCAGTTTAAAATAGACTGGAGTTCTATTTAGAACATCACAAAAAATTGCCAGCATTACAATTTGGATTTAGGGAAGGAAGAAAACGTAGCGAACCTGGTTACTGACATTCAGATAGCTTTCTCAAAGAATAAGTCGATCTCAGCTGCATTTATAGACATAGAGGGAGCTTACGATAACGTCAATTTAAATATTTTGATTCAGAAAATGAAAGCCTTGGGTATACCATCTTCGATTGCTCGTAACATATATCAACTCTATTCAACACTCCAGCTTTATATAAGAACAAGTGATGGACTGACAGAACCCAGACAGACACATGTTGGTTTACCACAGCGTAGTATACTCAGTCCCATATTGTATGTAATATACACACATGAATTACAAAGTATAACCCCGAGAGGGTCCAAGATTGTAGAATTTGCAGACGACGTAGGAATATATACTGAAAGTGACACAATCGATGAATGCAATGAAAAATTGTCAGTAGCCATGGAATCAGTTAAAAAATGGAGCGATAATCTAGGTTTTACAATATCAGAAACGAAATCCTCGGTATGCACCTTTACAAGGAAACGATTCTCTCCCCCTTCACAAATTAAATTATCTACAATGGAAATAGGATATAAAACACATGTTAAATTCTTGGGGATATTTATAGATCAAAAACTTAATTGGAAACACTACATCAACTACATCAGTGGTCGGGCGGAAAATGGCATCAACATTTTAAGATCTATTTATAGTACCAATTGGGGTGCCGATCCTAACATGGCACTACTCTTTTATAAAAGTTTTATAAGATCAATCTTAGATTATGGATCCACTTTTTATGACAGTGCACATAGAACTCACCTGGAGAAAATAGATAAAATTAAAAACAAATGTATTCGACTATGTGGGGGACTACTAAAGAGGACTCCAATTATCGCACTAGAAGCAGAATTTGGAGAACCTCCACTCCAATTGAGAAGAGAAAACCTTGGACAAAGATTTGTTTTAAAATTACTAGCTAATGAAAGTCCTTTAATGAAGAAAATTGATAAAGTAGCAGAACTCAGTAGGAATCACAGATATTGGAGAAATAAGAAAAAACCATCGCTAGTGGAATGTTACAATGTAGTTAACCCATACTCCCAAAACATCTATACCTCCAGTAATCCATACACAAGAATACCATCGATTGGTATATTTGAATACATACCAAATATAATAATAGAACCCTACTTAAAATCAACACATAACAAAATTTTGGAATGCGACATAAACAGAAAATGGGCTGACTTTCAACAAATCTACACAGACGGATCTAAAATAAAAGAACAAACAGGCTGTGCTTACCTCTTTAAAAACAAAAATTTAAAGCAAATGTTTAAACTGCCAGAAAAGGCTTTAATATTCTCAGCAGAGTTAACAGCGATTAGGGAAGCAATTAAAGTATGCGTAGAGTTAGAGGATACACAATTTGTAATATTTTCAGATAGCAGAAGCTCTCTCGAATAGAATTGGATTATCCGAATACCCCAATTGTATTTGTGGAGGAATAGGTGATTTACAACATGTGATTCTAGAATGTAGACTTTAATAAATTGTACAAAACTCTGTATGAAAACAAAATTGTCCAACCAATAAATTTAAACACTCTATTAAGCCATAAGAAATGTTTTAAAATATTGTATAATTTTATAAAAGAATGTGAAATTAAACTATAAATACCCTCTCTATTGTCACCATTCCAAGGATTAACACCTGTGACAGTTTACACCCTGCAGACATTGTTTAAATTTATTGTAATTATTGTAAAACTATAACTAAATAAATGTGAAGGAAACGCAAGAAACCTTAGTTATATAAATACATTAATAAAATAAATAACAAAATACAGGATTGTATGAGTAGAGATACAGAAGGTAGAGAAAGATGAGTAAAATTCTTATACGAAGCTTTGGCCAGTTGGTTTAGAACCAGAGCCAGAAAAAAATTAAAAAAAAATTCTTTTATTTGTTCATCACATTGTAAATCCTTTGTTAAATCAAAATTTATGGAAAGAACTGATAAATGATTTAGTCGATGGTTTGACATTTTTGCCCTATATTTATTTTCTATATATGACATCCTGGAGAAAGAGCGCTCCGCTTCACAGCTATTGATTGGCAAAGTTAAAAATATCTTTAAAATTGTATAGCAAATTGGGAAAACATCAACGAGTTTCTTTTTATAGATAACCATTAATTTTTTATTGCTAGAGGTGTAAGTAAGTAGGATTTTAATTGAACTAAATGTTCGTCCACATCATCTGGATAATAATCAGTAATGTTACGTACACTTTTCGTATCTATGTTTTCCATATTTTTGTCTTGCAAATTCATTAAAAATTTAAATTTCTTGCTATATATCTCATAGACGTAGCTCCTTTTATTTAAATCCATAATCAGTTTATCTAACGCAACGTCTCTTTTAAATTTTTCTGCGCTGTATACTGAGAAATGATCTATAGATTTATTTGATTGGTGTCGTACGTTGGTCATAAAGTCTTTCAATGACACTATAACCTGTTGCTTTCACAGATATCCAAACCAGGAATCTGTATTTTTTTATTAACTAAATTGAATCTCTCTAAAATTTCTTCTGGTATGGCTTAAACTTCTTAAAGTTAATTTGAGTTTTGTTTCACGATGGGTCGAAGCAGAAAAGAAAACGTATATTTTTTGCACTACTTCAAAAAAGTTCATGATTTCGGTTGCAACTTTCACAGACTCTTCACCAACTAGGTTAAGGGAATGCGCAGCACAGGGGGCATAATCCGCTGATGTATTTTTTTTGTTTAATAGTGCTTTTACACCATTGTAGTGACCTGCCATATTAGCAGAGTTATCATAAGATTATCCCCTACAGTTATCTTATGGTAGTCCATTTTTTTTCTAGAAATTCTTGTAGAATATTAAATAAATGTAAGCCAGTGTGACTAATAATTTTAATGAAGGATACACCTCTTTCATACACCTTTCCCCTAAAACACTATCGTAACACAATAGAAATTTGATTATTGTGAGAAAGATCTGTGGTAGAATCCATCACGATTGAATAATACTTTGTGTCATCGTTATTTATTTGATTTATAATTTGTTAAATTATCTGTCGGCCCATAATTTCAATTATTTCCTAATATACTGTTTTGGCGCAGCTCTCGTTGTTCATTGTGCTCACGAATTAATGCATTGAACTCTGCCAGCACCCAAAAAATAACCATTATATGGAGAACCAAACACTTCCTCTAAACCTCTAAAAGCTAATCCCCTTATACTCAAAAATTGTACCACTGCAGTAACTCGTTATAATATTCTGATAATATTCTGTTTCTTTCCTTAATTGCTTTTGAAGCTGCTTATCTAAAAGAGACCCATTTTCTTTACGTGTCAACAATACTAACATTGACTTCTTATGTTTATTAGAATTTGTGATTTTCCAAACAAGTTCCTATGTGTTTTGTTTTAGAAAATCCGGTTGTGTATTGAGAAGGGGTTTTTGAAAAAAGTTTGCAAGTCAAACAAAAAACAGTACTCACCTTGGTTAAATAACACAACCAAGATCTTTGCAGTAATTGACCATTTTTTATTTTTTTAATATAGTTTTGTTCTTTGTATTTCTTTATTGAAGCTGAATATATATTTTTCGGATCCTTATTCTAAAAGTCAGTCATTTCATGGGAGAGGATGTCATTAATAAAATAATTATTTAGCAATTCTGGCCACAGACCTACGTCAACATATTTCTCAAACTCAAACTTAATAATTTTTAACTTTCTTGCTGCCTCGGTATTACTGTTTTTTTTTAATATCGCCTATTGTTTTAAACGGAAGCTATGGGCCCCTTGTATCCCTTATAGTACCTATAATACAAAGATAATTTAAATTACTTTATATGTAATGAAATAATAAAACCTATTACTTACCTTCTTTTTCACATGTTTCTATATTTATTTCTACCAAAGAACAAATATATTTTCCTCTCGACATCATTTTAAACTACAAAAATCTCAAGAAAAACTAACAATCTTCATACATAACATAACACAACATAACCTCAAAAAAGTGTCATGTGCACTAGAACTTGGAACCTTGGAGCAAATTATGAAATATTTCAAAGATTCTTTTTGCATTCAAAAGGGTAGAGTGTCCCATTGGTCCCATAGAAATTTGGTTAAGGTCTGGTCATCAGTGTGAATGATATTCCAGGAAATATAGAGAAGGGTCTCAGTTTGACCATATTTTTTCAAACGTAATGAAACACTTAAAAAGGTTTAAATTTCCACTATATTAAAGAATTTGCATGACGCACGTTTCGACACACATTGTCTTTGTCAAATGGTGTGGTACAACTATTCTAAATGACACAAAACATTTATGTAAAATGTAAAAAGGATGGATAATAATATGCCAAAATTTTATTTTAGGGTGAATTTAGGTAAAAAGGTTTAATAGTGGGGAATTTCCAAAATCTGTTTGTTCATTTAATAGTAGTTGTGTTACTTTTCTTTTATTAATTTCTATTATTTCAAATCGGATTATAAATACCGGAGATATTCAGTAACATATATAAAAAATATGGTCAAACTGAGACTCCTCTCCTTATTTCCTGGAATATCTTTCACACTGATGACCAGACATTAACCAAATTTCTATGGGACCAGACGGACACTCTACTCGATTAAATGCAAAAGGATTTTTGTAAATCGGATTATAAATTATAAATTCTTTAATATAGTGGAAATTTATATCTTTTTAAGTGTTTTATTACGTTTAAATGGATTTCCATCAAGTTAAGGCAACCACCATTGAAAACATATTTTTTCATATATGTTACCGAATATCTCCGGTATTTATAATCCGATTTACAAAAATCCTTTTGCATTTAATCGAGTAGGGTGTCCGTCTGGTCCCATAGAAATTTGGTTAAGGTCTGGTCATCAGTGTGAAAGATATTCCAGGAAATAAGGAGAGGAGTCTCAGTTTGACCATATTTTTTATATATGTTACTGAATATCTCCGGTATTTATAATCCGATTTGAAAAAATCTTTTTGCATTCAAAAGAGTCGAGTGTCTGAGTGGTCCAATAGAAATTTGATTAAGGTCTGATCTTCAATGTAGAAGATATTCCAAGAAACACCACAAAAATGAATAAAATAATCTCTGCAGTTAAGTTAATATGTAAATAATGAAGTATAACATAAAAACATAATAATCAGTCCATAAACCTACTTCAAAAAAGGAGAGTGTTCTTAATTCGACCATAGTTTTTTTTCTGTTACCGAATATCTCCGGTATTTATCATCCGATTTAAAAAAATCGTTTTACATTCAAAAGAATAGAGTGTCCGTGTGATCCCATAGAAATTTGATTAAGGTCTGGTCATCAATGTGGAAGATATTCCAAGAAACACCACAAAAATCAATAAAATAAGCTCTGCAGTTAAGTTAATATGTTAATAACGATGTATAACATAAAAACATAATAATTAGCCCGTTACTGCCCCACTCTTAAGCCAAAGACCTCTTCCCATAAGGAGAAGGAATGATCATTTAACCACTTCTCTTGCTCACTGCGTGTTGGTGATTTCAGACAATTAAATCCACGTTTCATCAAGATGTTTTTCTTTACCGTACGTTCTTCGTGTTTCTAGGTGCTAGACAATTTAGTTATGTCTACAAAAAGTCACATTGGTACATGTCTGGATTGTTGGGGATTGAACTTAGTAACTCTTGCACAGTATTTGAAAGGTTTTAAAAGTAGTACATCATGAATCAAGTAGCAACTAAAATGATAAAATAAAAACTTTTTTAAAAAAATTAAACCTCCTTCAAAAAAATGCACTTAAAAGCCAGAAATAAAATCTTTATTTTTTAAAAAAATTGAAAACAACTAGGCATCTGATTTCGATTTCCCTAAAGTCGGCTCCAATGGTTTATATCTTTGTTAAAGATTTGAGTTCCTAACATTCAAAATCTAGATTTAATAGCCAAGATTTAAATAGAGGGTAATTTGCCATTGGAGCCGACTTCAGGGAAATCGACAAAATAATGAAAATGATCGTGCCACAATATAACGAAACCGAATTTAAAGAACATTTTCGAGTAAGCCGAGAAGTAGCCCACGATATCGTTATTCGGTTTGAGGCCAGCCAATTATTAAAAAACAATCAGGTCCTTATGGGAAAATTAGTCCAGAAAAACACACTTATGTTTTTGATGTGAAACATCTATAGCGGCACGTAAATCAGATTTCTCGCGTGGCGACGGTGACGTATTACGTAAAAAACCTAACGCATCGATAATATATAATAAAGAGATGTACTGATATCTTATATGAAATTGGTCTCATGTTTTGAGCGACGCGACGGTGGCGCGCCAACAATAGGGGGAAGAAGCTCATCGATTCAAAAATTTGACGGGACAGGGTATGAATTTTTTCATATAGAAGTACACTTTTAAAGCTCATATTTTAATTTTTAATATTTTTACTGATGTGTAAAAATATTAAAAATTGAAATATAGACTTAAAAGTGCATATTATCTTATAATATGTAGGTAAATAAATATAAAAACTAAACAAGTTAAAATGGTTTCGTGGGACACCAGGTAGGAACTATGTTCCTTCGGCTAATGAAGAATCGACACATAACACTACTCGCTTGTGTATACGACTGTAACGCCTGCGCACGTCTCATTTAACGGTCAATATATCAAAATCAGTGAAATCTTGGCGTTAAGAAAGAAGCTTCTTTAAAATTCAAGGTGAGCTTTAAAGAGTAATGTATACATTTATTTTTTATCACCTTTCCTAACTACTTTCAACTATCAAGATTTTTAAAAATTATATCTCATATTACTACTTTAACAAAAAAAGGTAAAAGTTAAAATATATACAAAAAAAAATTGCATCGGCCGGGAATCGAACCCGAGCCTCCCGCGTGGCAGGCGAGCATTCTACGTCTCGTTACGGGTTTTTCGTTACGGTTTTTACTATTACATTTTTTTCAGTTCAGTCACACAGCAAAATCCCTATCTTCTCCAAGCCTGCCGTAAGAAACATAGTTCCAATAGTTCCAATAATAAACAAATTATAGCCGCACGTAAATCAGATTTCTGGCGTGGCGACGGTGACGCAAAAACCTAACACGACTCCGCATACTATCTATTCTATAAAAATGAATGTTTGTCTATATGTTATCCATGAACTCAAAAACTACTGGACCGATTATTATGAAAATTGGTATATATATATATATATATATATATATATATATATATATATATATATATATATATATATATATATATATATATATATATATATATATATATATATATATATATATATATATATATGTATATATATATATATATATGTTATGATGTAGTGTTTCACGGATGGTAGAATGAACAGTAGTGGTGTTCCCGGTTTCAATCCGTTGGTTGTTTGTGTCTTCACGACGTTTCGCCAACATCTCAGCTGGCATTTTCAAGTGATGCTTCCTTTGCGGCTGCTAAACTTGGAATTCCAAGTTTAGCAGCCGCAAAGGAAGCATCACTTGAAAATGCCAGCTGAGATGTTGGCGAAACGTCGTGAAGACACAAACAACCAACGGATTGAAACCGGGAACACCACTACTGTTCATATATATATATATATATATATATATATATATATATATATATATATATATATATATATATATATAAATGTATTTTTTCACGGAAAAGGTATTTTCAAAATTGTGAAGATTTTAGAATTTTTAAATTTTCAAAATTTTTCAAAAATTTGAAAATCATGATAATTTTGAAAATTTTCAAAATTTTCAAAGTTTTGAAATTTTTCAATGTTTACTTTAATCGCGCGTAAAGGTTACACGCACACTCTTTTTTTTATTGAATACTGCATATACTTTTACAAAATAATGTTGATGTTTCACATCTGCCAGGCGTCCCGTGACGGCTCACATTTTTTTTGTATTTTCAGTTCAAACAAAAAGAAAGTTCCTTGACGCCGTTGCTTAGTTATGATGATGTTTATTTTATGGTTTGCTGGGCATCAAACATCTTCTTTTAGAGATGTGTTGGACAGATTTAATATATCGATAAGTTGCTTGCATAAAATTTTACTAAAAATGTTTCTCAGCAACTTATCTCCTGAGATAATAAAATGGCCCAGCAATGAAGAGCAAGGATCTGTACATGATGCTCGAGTATTTAGAGCATCTTTAATGGATTCACTTCCACATAAATGTGGGGAAAATCATATATTGGGAGATAGTGCTTATCCCTTATTGCCAAATTTAATGACCCCTTTTCAAAACAGGGGTGTTTTAAACAGAGGACAAATTAATTATAATCAAAAATTGTCCAGTAAATGAATAATTATTGAACATTGTAATGGTTTACTGAAACAAAAGTGAAGACAGTTGTATCATTTAAAATTTCGAAATATTAACACAATTGTCCATTTTATTAGGGCCTGTTGTGTTTTACACAATTTGGCTCTAAATGAGCAATTTAATATTGAATTAGATATTAATGAAAATAACAATGAAAATAACGAATTCCATGAAAAAAATATCGGGGTTAATGGAGAAGCAGCAGAAAAAAGAAATAATATTGTACAATTATTCATTTAAAAATTTTTAATAAAAAATAAAACATAAAATTCTTTGTTTTAACAAATTGTAATGTAAAGAAAAAAAAAACAAAACTAAAACTATTAAACTTTAAATATCAGTCAAACAATCAAATAGTACATTACGTAACGAGTGCGGAAAGCAGGTGATCCCATCACGAGTGCGTTTGTCGCGCAAGCCGAAGGCGAGCGCCATAAAAAGCACGAGTGATGGGATTAACTGCGCACAGCACGAGTTGCGTATTTTATTTTTCATCACTTCGTGAGGAAAGCTCTTGAATTTGTGTAAAATAAAAGGAAAAAAGATATAAATCGTATTTTATTACTTCTATTGAAAAAACAATAACTGTTTATAAAACACAATTCAATACATGCTGATATAAATTTATGTATTACGGGTGTATAAATATCAAGAAATAATGCAAGGCAATCAATTGAAGTTTAAACATATATAATTTATACGTATATAAAATTTATTTAGTTTACCTTAATAACAAGCCAATTAGGATCTATAGCTTCATTGCACAATCTGGAAATATCATTTGCTGTAAACACTTTCCAATTTTTGCGTTTATAACCCTCATTTGCTTTTTTTAAAAATGCATTGACCTTTTTATATTTACTAATATTAATATCATCATATGCTAAAACACAAGCTCTAAGCATTGATTAACGCGAATAGAGTTGGTTGTGAACACTGCATTTCACTAAAATATGCTGTAAACATTTCTTCTGCAAAGGACGATGACTTTTTTGTTCTTCTCCATATTTTGAAAGCATTATGTGTAGCTGTATATCTTTCTTTTGACTTCTCCAGCAATAAACTTTGCAGTTTCTCGTATTTCTTCCGGATAGGAATCAGAATCACTCATTGTAAGTATATGCTATATGCTTTCACAATACGACTGAAATTATTTGTTAGGCACTTTAATATGACGGCTAATATTTGACAGGTTTGACAAGCACAATAATAATAAAAACAGTGCGACGCGCGTCGTTTCGCCGTATATACAAATAAAAAATAAAAGTAGTACTTATACAATATCAATGTAAACAAACAAATGTATATATACATATATATAAACAACACGGCGCACCGTATTTCAAAATTAATATAATACCTGAATATACACTCAGTGCGTGGAAGTTTTACATGTCGTAACTGTTAGTATTGCTTCTCGCACGCCCCTGCATGGTTGAATGCAGTGCTTTCCGCACGGAGTGATGAAATTTCGTAACGTTGAAGGAAGCATTGCTTTCCGCACGGAGTGATGAAATTTCGTAACGTTGAAGGAAGCATTGCTTTCCGCACGGTCCTGCATGGTCGAAAGCATAGCTTTCCGCACGGAGTGATGAAAATAATATTTAACTTAAATATCAGTCTCACACTATTTATTCATTTTCATTTTTTCTTTTTGCAATTCTAATTTCTCCTTTTCAATTGTTATTCTTTCTTTTTCTAGATTTAATCTTTCTTGGAAATATTCTTTTCGGTCATCCCTCATTTTTTGTAAAATTTCATTTCTTGTTATGGGGTTGCCTTTTTCTTTTAAGACCCCTGCGCTGTTCTTTAAATTCTGCCACATTGTTTTCTTTCTCGATTTGTATAGCAGGTTCCTGCACTTCATTTGATATTTTATGGGGTATTTCCTGAATATCATCTTCTGATAATAAGGTGGGTGGACCATGGATGGCCACTCTAACGAGTAAAAGCTTTTTATTCGTTTATTTACTATATAAATAAAGAAAACAAATCATTAAGTAATACTTTGTTTTATTGTGCACTATACAAATTACTTTTTTTTTACCTAACTTTAATCACTATTGATTAAACTCAAGTTTTATTAGGCTCTTCCAAATGGCTTTGCAAGGAACACGGCTCCATGCAAGGCCAATATTATACATCAGGCGTAAAACTCAGAAATAGAGTTAAAACAATAAATGTATCCACTTTTACTAAAACTACTTATTAAGCTCTTTTATTTAAGCAAAACATGAAATGCTCAATATATTTTTATCATCTACAAAAATTCAACGAACATTATTTGAACACCATGGTATAACTAAGAACATATTAATAATAGTTATTTATTATACAAGGGAAAAAAGTATTCGATTTTAGCTCGAGGGCTAAAATCTAATATTTTTTCCGTGTATAATACACTATTTTTTTCTGTGACGACGATTTAATATTTTAAATAAAATCAGAAAATTACTGATACAAAATTTGAATTTTAAAACTAGTAGGCTTTTGTCCTTATAGTGACAATTAGACCTGCGTTATCAATCAACTATCTGTCAATTTGATTCTGTAATTTGATATATATCCGGGAAAAAAGTACTCACTGTTTTCCCGTGGTAAAAAAGTAATAATTTCATAAAAAGTGACGTTTTGTGCCCGTTAACAGAGATAAAATGTCAAACTTTTTTTTGAAGTCAGGAATGTTTAAAATCAATTATCCTTGAGATTAAAAGACGAAAAAAAATTGCTTATAACAAAATAAAGATTAAATTCGGAAACAAACTTAGAAACTAAAAAATATTACTTTTGGATATTTTAATCACAATTTGGGCATATAAATATGGTATCTTTTTTAGTGAGGCCCATACACTCATCGTGATACCACTTTTGACATTCGGTGCACCGCCTCATGTCTTTTATTTTACACTCGCCACATGCGTGACAGTACCACTGCTTTTTTTCATCTTTTGCACTTTTTTTCTTCTCTATTTTTAGTTTTTTACCGTTTTGTTTTGGTACTATTTTTTTGACCCGTTTTACGGAAACACTTTTATTTTTAGTTTTCTTTCTTTGGTCTTGTTTAATAGTAGACTTTCCTTTTTCTTACTCTTCGTTTTCTTCATCTTATTCTCTTTGTCTTCAGTTTTAAATAAATCTTTTACTATTCTCTGCCCCTTATAATTAATAGCCTTTTGCCGTGGACGTGAAGACTTTATTGCAGCGTAGTTTGGAGTAGGCAAAAAAGCATGAAACGATTCTTCTTTATCTTTTACTAGGTTTATTAACGGCTCGTCATCATCCGAAGATCTGGGCTCATGACTCTTTAGTTGAGCTTTTGTTTTAATTGAGCTTTGGTTTTCTATTAATTGTTTTTTTGGAGTGACTTGTTTCTGTTCAAGATCACTATCAGATGACAAAGAAGAAGTGTATAAATCCGAGACTTGAAGTTTAGATGTGTAGTTATCTTTGATAAATGATTCACTAAGATTCAAATCAAGATCAGATTCAGAGCTAGAATAGACAATATTTTGTTGTAGGCTGGACGAACTCGGAAGAGGATTATCTTTTAGAGATGGTTGAGGGTCATGTACTGAACTTAGCAACATGTGGCGGCACTGATCATTGACCGTAATATCTAATTCTGATTCTGAAGCATCAGTTGCAGAACTGTAAGCAACAAGAACTGGTTTTCTTTTTGGTGTTGCAACTGCAAATTTTGGCGATATCGATACAAACTTCTCTTTGTAAGTTGGTGGAAAAATTGAAGAGACATCAGAAACATGAGCTGACCTTTCATCTATCAGAGACGGAGACGACAATTCTGACACTCTATTAAATTCAGACACAGCGGGCAAGACTTGATCAGATATAAGTGGTTGGTCGATCTGGTGTTGTAACGTTTCCGATAGAGGTCTTTCAGTTACAATTGAAGGAGCATAAGCATCTTCGGGTATGACATTGGGATCAAGGGGGTATAAACCAGTGGCTTTGAATCCATTCGTTATATTGGTTTGAGTCATACATTTTGGCCATGTGCGGGAGAAAATTTTGTTAAAAGCAGCTTTATTTAAGGTTCTCTCTTGAGAATTGCACAGGTAGTTCAGAACTTCTTCATCCCAGTGATGTTCGAAAGACCGATTCACTGATTTGTCCAGAGGTTAAAGTTCGTGCGTTATGTTTGAAGGTAAGCAGTATAGTACTATATTATTTTTATCTGCTTCTTCCAGAGCCTCATACGATAAATGACACTTTGCGCCATCAAAGATAAGCAGACACTTACCGGGTACTTTATGTTGTGCCAAATGTTGAATGAACTCTACGAATAAGCTACTGGTCATGCTGCCTTTGGGTGCCAGGCTTACCTTTGTTCCAGGTGGCAAATTTGATGATAATTCTGATCTGTGCCTAACCCCTTTAAAAATAATCATGGGCGGTATAGCAATACCCACAGCATTTACGCACATCGCTATTGTCACGTTCTCGGTGTGTTCCGGAGCGACAAGGTGTACTCTTGTATTTCCTTTTTCAGCCAAAACTACATTTTGTTTATGGACGGTAATGCGACACCCTTTTTCGTCCATGTTATACAATCGTTCTGGATGTGCAATAATGTCTAACTCTTCATATAGTTTCTGCACTTCTTCAAAATGGTGTTTCACAATGGGCTTATTCATTTTTTGAGCTCTAGCTGGATTCATTAGCTGGGGTTTTCTTTTGGAAATTGATAGGTTTCGAGACAAAAACATTTTGAGCCATTTGCGTCCAGCCATTCGAGTTGACATATTGAAAGAATGCTTGATTTTAAACCTCTCACACAATAAAAAAGCTTGTTTTCTGATAAATTTAGGCGTAAGTGGTACACCCAGATTTGCAAAACGTTTAATTAGCTGTGATAAATCTTCTTCTAATTGTTTTGTGAGAATAGTTGTCTTCCCTATAACTTTAGTACTGTTACCGCTTATTAAATGGTTTCTCAGGGTGCGTCTCGGAATATTAAACTTTAAAGCTGCAGCATTTGTATTAAGTTGATTATTTTGTACTGCTTCCATGGCACGTCTTAAACTGTCTTCATTCCATGTACTACCTCTTTTTCTAGGTTTTTGTATGCGACATTTTTGAAATCTGAAATATGCACATAAAGTTTACTCATCTGTTCAATTACCGACTTATTGTTATAAGTATATTTTTATAGCCAGACTATTATGTGACCATTTTATATATAACTTATCACATAGGTACTTACTACCCTTTTTAAAATAAAAATATTTTTTATGTTCGTTACTTTTCGTGTTAAATACTTAGTTTAGTTTTTTTTCAGACATAATATTTAATTTAAAGTAATTTTAATAAATACTGGTAATAAAATAACTTTGAAAAAAATGTCTATTCACTCTGTGTTAAAAAAATTGTTAACGCTTTTAAATAAATATATTATAAGTAAACATTTGTAACTAAAAAGTTCATATTTATATCTAATTTATACGTTTATGGTTTGTAAATGTTCCTTGTAAGGCCCCTGTACTATAACAAGGCCAACCGTCAAATTTTTGAGTGGCCTTATAAGGAACCACCGGCTTTCTTAGGAACACTACCCATATTTTAGTTTAAATTGAGTCAAAACTATGTTTTTCTTTCTTTTGTACCAAAAACATATCCTTAGACGACAATTCACAGTAAAAAATAGGAGATATCAATAAGTTATTGACTAAAAACTTACGTTTTATTGAGCGCGGGAATAACAATTGCAACGTCGACGACCGAAGCCTACGGAACGTGAGACGGCACTAACAAAATAGCGGCGCAATATACTCGTCGACGCGTCTGTGGCCTTGAGTTTGGTGGATCTTAGTGTGTAGTAGATGGAATATGTCAAGACATGCCAATAACTACGATTTTTTAATAGATGGCCTTCGAAGGAGCGTGGCCTTCCATGGTCCACCCACCTTACAACAGTTGGCTGTATATTCTTTTTTCCCATAAAAATCTCATCCATTTCATCTTGATATTCAAAAAATTGCCTTCCCCTACCTGTTATACATATTTTTATTATCAATAAATTTTTTATACGCTCTATCTAAAGACCTCCATCTATTTTCACAATGGTTAGGAGTTATTTCTTGATTTAATTTATTAGAAATTTCTCGGCTTATTATATGCCATAGTTGTTTAAATGTTTTTATTTGCGCGGTTCCAACCTTTGGTTTATATATTTTATATAAATTTAAAAATAATTTCGTATTGTTCACATTCCAATGAACAGGTGTTGGGGAACTCGATTCACCGATCGATTCATCGGTTTCAAATATCACGTTAATAACTGCAAAAAAATAATTTAAATGCTGTTTTGAAATTATATTAAAAACAAACTCGCTTTCACTATTTTCAATATTTTTTAAATTATTGCTCTACACTACTCCATAGACTTATTTCAACACGCTCAAATCCATGCAGAACTTCTGCAGCAGAAGAAAAAATGTTAGATAAAAATGATAAATGGTTAGGTTAGATTATGGTTAGATACATGAAGCCAGAGATGAAGCCCATGAAGCATATACCTAATACTTAAGTCATAGGTATATGCCATGAAGGATACTACATATCAGAATTCGATAATTCAGAAGAAACCCAATTCTCTTACTATTCAGGAAAATATTCAAACAGTAATAGATGTTCACAGATAATTTTCAACTAATCACTGACATGTAAGCAGCCAGTTAATAATATTTTGTCAGTAACTTGTAATCGACAAACATCGTCGGCTAAATGAGCAAACCACTTAACTCCAAAATAGAAAACTTTACAATCAACTTATACCGTTTTTGTTACTTTTTTTATGTTTTAGTCTTATATTTTACACATTCTTGATATGAAAAAAGAAAAAAAACAAAATTGTTCCTTTTTAATATTTTATTAGTGGAGATACATGCTTTTCCAAAATGTATTGTAATCTAAGCTATGGAGAAGAAGAAGAAGAAATATTTATTAAGTAGGTTTCCCTAATATACAAAAAAAGCTCTAATATATTTATGTAAATAACAATAAGAATAAGAATAAAAATAATGTATCACAATGTTGTATAGATTGATCCTATATGAATGATCTGTTAAGTAGGTTATTAATCTAAAGTAATAAGAATAACATATTACAATTAAATATAAAAACAGTTATAATACAATACATAGTAAAAAAGAATAGTATCACAATGTAATGATCAATCCTATAAGATTGAATTAATCCTATAAGACCGAACAGTAAACTGGATAATAAGAATAACATTATAAAAAATAAAAATAGTCCTAATTTAGTTCCATTATATGTATCAACAATTTGTGTCTGAAGTTTTTACAAGATCCACTAGATTTAACATTATGTGGTAAGTTATTGAACTCTACCATACCTTTATAAAACAATGAATTTCTCGTATTTGATAATTTCATTCTTGTCACATGAATGTTGTTTAAATTACGGGTGAAATGATTGTGAATCTCGTGTTTGAAATCAAAATAATCACGAAAGTAAGAAGGTGCTTCATTATGTACTATTTTATAAATAAATATCATTGTTAGGAAGTAGAGTCGTTTCGAGACTGATAGCCAATGCAATGTATTCAACATTATTGAAATGGGGGTATAGCGATTACAGCTCAAAATAATCCTCATGCTTCTATTTTGTAGTTGTTGAAGCTGAGTCATTTTATTTAGGTTGAATTGATATAGTAAAGTTGCACAGTAGTCAAAATGAGGTAGTAAAATTGACCGGTACACAGTGATTCTTGTATCCATAGATAAATGCTTCGCAATTCTTAAGAAAAAGTATAGTTTTTTCGAAATTTTTTTAGTAATATATATAAAGTGATCATCGAAAGTAAGTAAATTATCCAGTTGGAAGCCCAAATACTTGACAGTTGTTACGATTTCAATTGGCTCGTTATCAATCCTTATATCAAAGTCATTAACATTTATCTGCCTATATTTGTATTTAGTTGTCATTATCATCGCCTTGGTTTTTGCAACATTGAGTTTCAGCTTATTAATCAACAAATATTCACTTACACTTATTAGAGCATTATTCATCTTTTGTAAAGCAGTGTTAAGACATGAATCACTACAAGCTAATAGTGTGTCATCAGCAAATAAATTGATGAACTCACAATTCACAAAAAGGTCAATATCATTCAGATATAGTATGAAGAGGAGTGGTCCTAGAACACTTCCCTGAGGTACCCCAAGGTTATTGCAAATTTCTCTTGAAGTTGCATCCCTAACTCTGACTCTCTGCTTTCTACCATGCAAGTAATTTTCAAACCATTTTAGTACTTTGCCCCTAATTTCGTATTGAAACAATTTGTTCAATAGTATATTTCGGTCTATGGTCTCGAAGGCTCTTTTGAGATCTAAGAAAACTGCTACAACATATTTACCATCATCTATGTCACTTTTAAACTTAGTTATAGAAAGCTGCAATGCTGTCTCACAAGAATGCTGTTTACGAGATACACAATTTTCATTTAGGTACTTACTATAGATTAGCTAACAATTAAAATTTTATTAGGCACTGATTTATTACTGTTACTATACCTGGATTTGCAGTTCGTTGGCAGCGACGTCATTTGACGTATGTGCAAGTAGACCAATAGGAATGAAGCGTAGTTGCCAGGTTTAACTTAGAAAGACTTACCGCGTATTGGTCTACTTGCATATACGTCAAATCACGTCGCTGCCAACGAACTGCAAATCCAGGTATAATTAAAGAGGCGAGTGGATGAAGGTGTTATGTCACAAAACCATTGTTTGGAGATAATTGATATTATGCAAAAAGTTTTGTATATTTTTAATTTAAAATTATTTCACAGGCTTTATGGGCTGTATGTTTAAAGCCTGTTTTAAATTGATAATCTAGGACGAATATTACTGAAATTTTTTTTATTTCGCTTAATATTCTGGCTTTGTTTGTACATATCACCTTCTTCCAGTAAGGACACTTCAACAAGGTACGGTTATTTGAGTGAAAGAAGGTGGTAAATTTTTTTGAAAATTTAATGTTTTTATTTTAAATACAAATTTCTGTTAAATACAATAATTAATTCGTTCTTCTTCGCTTTTCTGCTTCTTCTTGGCCAAGAACTTCTTCGTAAAACCAACGGTATTCTTTCTTAACAAATTGCAGCTGCTCTCTTAAATTCGCAATTTTCTTCTCCGACAACTTTCCGGTTTTTCCATTAACTCTTCTGAACTGAACGCGTTCTGCATCGGGTTTTCTTTTTTTATTTTGTAGAAGCGAAACTTTTTTGAATGGTATACAAGGGTCGTAGTTTTTCTTATACAAATAAGACCCAAATTCCTCTACTCTTAACCATTTTATGCCATCTCGAAACGCAATTTTTTCATTCAGCACATTTTTCTTTTTTTGGACTACTTTTAGTTGAGACTGTAGATTATCGATATCACGAAAATGATTTGTCATATCAGTAACATGATTATTTTTGGAAGCTGTTCTGATAATGTCACGGTATTGATGTGGCACATAAATCGTTTCTTGTTTTCTTAAAACCTTTTCGATCCTTCCAAAGTCACGGTCTGAATCTAAGTAGGAATGCCCTACTTCCGGAAATTTGTGATCTATAGTAGAGAACATTCCTTTGAGGACTAAATATTGATAGAGACATATTGTTTGAAAATTCTTGTTCTGACCTGCGCAACAATCTGACCAAACGATTAAATGGTTTTTGTCTTTGCAAAGTTCTTCATTAAACTCCATAAAAGTGCATAACGCACTTAAAACTTCTCGGGAACCTCTGCCTGCAACATCTTCTGTCCATGTAAAAAAATAACCTTTTTCGCCACTTGTAGAAACTGAATGAATACACAGATGGTAGAACCACATCTGACTGAGATAAAATGCCTTCGATGTGATTAACCTTGGTAAAGGCGTGGTCTGTTGTAAATCGACTGTTATGTAGAGTACCTCAGAATTTTCGGCAGCGTTCTTTCTATCAAGCCGTTGAAGTTGAAATGCTGCTTCGTAATTTTCTTTGTGTTCGACGTTTGCTTTACCAGAGTCACATGTACTACAAGTATCACTGCGTGGCAATCCAAATGAATAATTGAAAATAGTAGAAAAAATTTTGACGTATGAACATTTTTTTATTTTATAATTTTGTGGTTTCTGATCGTCTGCAGATTTTTCAAGATACAGACTGTACATTTTGGAAATATTTAGCGTTGGCGATAAAAACAGCTTGTGTATATTTTTATGGCGGGAATAGTGAGATTCAATATGATGCAATATGTGCTTTCACAAAGTCTACTACTTCATCTGCAATCTTGTGAGGTCTACTAGTATGTTTACCTTGTGCATCAGGAGATGGTGCTGACTTTCCCATCTTAATTTGTTTTTGGATTAAATCAACTTTCTTTCTACCAACACCATATAGAGAGCAAAATGCAGTTTTACAAATCTGGTAGGTACTAGCATTACAGGTAATTTTAAATTTGTACGAAACAGTTTTGTGAGTTTTTGCATTAGTACGTTGGCGCTGTACTGTGCACAGTTCAATACTTTTAAACAATAGTGAATTTTTAGCATTCACGTCTAACTTATAAAATCGGGAATATATTTCCCTATGAGTGTCGACATTAAACTTTTCACTGCATTTTAACCTGCAGCTTTCAGTACACACTAGTGCAACCTTTATTTTTTTTGCTGGAACCACCGTTCCTTTGTATGAAACATATTCCTCACCCCTTTCACGTGCTACAGCTGCTTTTTTCTTTTTCCAACTATTTTCATCTCTAATTCTTTTTCTTGATTGTTTTTTTTTGTTATGTGAGATTTAAAATTCTGAAAATTTTAACTAATTTTAAAATCTTAGAAATGAAAAAGAATTCATCAAAAAATAAAATATATGGGTAATTTTAATTTTATGAATAATAAACTACTATATTTAAGAAAAAAATAAAATTTTATAATTCTTAATGACGATTCTCATGGAGAACTTATAATACCTACTTTCTTTATCTAAATAATTGCGTCAAAATTAACGAACTATTCATAATACGGTATATTGTCATAAAAGGTGTGGTAGTCTTTATCAAGAGTTTTCTTCAAAATTTGAAGATGTTCAAACTTTTCTTTTTTTATCTTCCTTCGTTCATTATATAGATTGGGTATGTCACAAAGTTCTTTTGCTGGGAGTGTTTTCCTTCTTTGATTTAAAATTTGAAAGTCTTCTGTGTGACGTAATTTATACTCAATTGTTCCATTATGATTGTATTTTAATGCCCTGATGTCTGTTACAGTGGCTTCACCAACAGACCGACCTGGTCTAATGGACTGATAAAATTTAAGGGATCCAAAATTTTTGAAGTAATCGTGTGTTAAGTACATAATTTCATAGGGCTTAGGGACTTTTTGTGCTATTCTACAGACACCTACATAATCCGCAGGAACATTAATTTTTCTGTTTCTTAATTTTCTTTCTATAATCGAATGCATCGAATCGACCTCCATTTGGGTATGCCCCTTTTAAAGGTACTTCTGGATTACTGTAATATGATGGGTCATGCATAAATTAAGTAGAGCATTGGATAAAATGGAATTTCTGTTTTGTCCAGTGCAACCGTCGCTGTATAAAATTATGTCTTGATCACCTTCTATTTTAGGAATAACTTTGTTTTCTATAAAGTGAACAATTATTGTGGCAAATTCATTGGCTGTTACAGCTCCTTCTGACTCGTTCCATAAGAAACAGAACCCATCTTGTGTTTTTAGGTTGTACAAAGTGAAATTGTGTACAACCAACTTTGTTTTATAGTCCTTTGCACTTACAGTTGATTTGGGACATAGCAAAACAGATTGCAAGTCCATTGCAAAACCAAAGCTTCTTTCACACTCTTTGTTCTTTGTTCTTTTCGGTACGGGCTTCTTCTTTTAGTTCTTGGTGGTGCTAATAAGTCTCCTCTGGCAAATTTTTTGTTTCATAGGCAACTCAGATGTCACACAAATCTTTTTTCGGTTTGTAAATGGACAGATTCAGATCTTCATATAATTTAAAAAATGTTGTAATGGAAACCGGTTGATAGCTATTTTGCACATAAAAGTCATTGGTGTAAAATTGGTAGAGCTTGCTCTTTGAGAGCCAAACTGGTTCTAAGTATTGTTTCGTCGTTTAAGCCCGACAGTAGTGTGACTCCATCTTTGGCAGACTGTTGAAAAAGTTTAACAAATTAGTCTTAGATTCTTTGAATTTTTGCTTTCTTATTTTGCTTACAGACTGGGATTTTGTGAATGCCGTTTGTTCCTCATCTTTATCTTCTAACATTGCTTGGACCCAATTAAGGATTACAGTCTCTTTCATTCCTAATGTACATAAAAACATTTTCTTTCAAACCCTGAAATAGTCATTTTTTAATTTTAGATAGTATTTTATTGTATAATCTCGTCTGCTTCTTTCTTCGTTTCCTCTTCTTCGTTTTACTTTTTCTAACTTGGCAAGATCTTTCACATACATTTTTTTTCCGGCCATGACAATGTCCAGTAGTAATTGAAATTTTTTTCTATTTTCCTCTGAAAATGCTTCACATTTTAAAATAGAACCTTTATTGCTCCACGAACATGTACATGGATTTGCTAATATCCTCGCAGGCTTTTTTAAGTCATACCGCCAATGGTTGTCTTTTTTTGCCTTACCAGAGTAAGCTTAACCTTGCTCTCGCTTCTTTTTGTTTGCATTTGACTCCCACTCCAGAGGATTCACCTTATGCCTTTTTGTTCTTTTCCTTGTTTGTACAAGTTTTCCTTCATATACGAGTGACGAATCATCTGCATGTAATTCATTTTCTTGTAAAATTGGCAATATCAGCTCTGGCTCGCCATTGTTCGCTTGCTCCGGCTTCGAAGTTATGGCTTCATTTTCCATAACTTTTTCAATATTTACCGCCCACATTCTTCAGAGGTTTGGAGAATTTTGGGATCATAATTGCTCACTAAGCTTAGTACCCCATTACTTTCAACCTTAAACTCTGCAATAACTGTAGATTTATCACTATCAGTATTATTTTCTTTTATAAAGTTCATTTCTCTACCAAGTTGAAGTATCCTTTTACTTCTAGCAGACATAATGTAGTGCTGGAATAAAATAAATCTCAGCTAATGTAAACTAATTAATTTTATGAATACAAAATAGAAATTACGGCATTAAACGATTTTTCTTATTAAAAAGTTGAAGTAAAAACATGCTCGGAAATTAGAAAATTGTGTAAGTCCTAGCAGGTTGATCAAACACAATATTAAAATTCATAATAGCAATCCACGTATCTCCAAGCATTATTTCAGAGCACGCTTTTAACTTACAAAGTCAATAAATAAAATTTTGTTTTATAATGCAACTGTTATTTTATACTTACCTCATGAGATTAGTTGTATAACACTATTAAATGCTAAACTTTCCTTCCAAGGATACAGAACAAACTCACTTCTGTTGCCGCATGAGCTAATTGTTATACAGGTTAAGTGGAGTTACACACTTTGCATTATAATTATGGCGTGAAAAAGATACGCATATTTCTTATTGTGGATGGAACAAGGAATGCTTTTATTTTAGAGATACGTGGTTTGCCAAGCACATGAGTTAGAGAATATTCTAACAGATTGCATGAACATCTTGTTTTTGATTAAAAGTGGAGTTACGTGGTTTGCTCATTTAACCGACGACATGTTGGGAACTTTTCTGTGATTTTCTGTATGAACAAACCTTTTATAGCGTACTAAATTTGATAAACGTTTGGCAACATATTTTGAAATATTAGGAGCAGCTAAAATCTGAGACACGAGCATCTAAATGCGCAAACGCAGTAAATTCGCACAAGGATTTGTTTTGATATACTGGATAATATAAGATATAACTATAACATAACCTTAAATTGCCAGAATTACAAAAGCCGTTATTTTATTTATTATTAATACGGTTTGTTATTTGTATATGTTACATCCTAGAAAATTGTAGGAGAAACTCCTTGTGAGACACAGTGAAATAAAAATAATCATCATACTTTAAAAATGTACCTATTAATTATTCTGAAACATTTAAATTTTTATCAGTTTTTTCTTACTTAACTTCTTGACATAGACCTTTTAACTTCTAAGTTCTAAGAATGTTTTTTAACTCAAAATGGATGAAAGGATGAAATACATAGATTTTTAGTTAGATAAAGAAAATTATTGTAAAAGATAGTTTCCTGATAATGCCAAAGGTTGAAGGAAATGATAGAGAATTAAAATATCAATAATGTTTATTTACAAAATAAATATGTACAATTATTATGATTAATTAAAATGTAATTTTTAAACAATAGTTGTGATCATTCAAAACATCTTCGACAATTTTTGTTTTATTATATAATAATTCATGAATAAATGTGTTTTCATCAACTGTTTCTTTTTTTACTTTTTTTTTAGTTGAGAAAAATGATACTTGTTTTTTAATTTTTTTATTTGCTGGTTCATTCATTTTATTCTTGTCTGTAATTATTTCTGTAACTTATTTCTCGGACTCCATGGACAAACCAACATTTAATAATAAATTTGCCATTTTAATATGGTCTTTACATTGTAATAGTAAATTAACATTTGAAATTTTTTTGGAAATTGTTATTATTTCATTAAATTCTTTAGTGATATCCTCCTCAAATGAAGTGAGTTTGCTTGGTGGCGAAGAGTTTCTAAGTGCTTTAAAAATTCTTGCTCATCATGTGTCTGAATAACATGTTCAAAATTGTGCATTTTCCTTTTTCGATTATGTTTTCCCTTTGTATTTTTTGTCATTCTTTGAACTGTTTCTTCTCTTGCATATTTTAAAACTGCATTTAATCCCTTATCTAATCTTTGCACCAGAGTTCCATTTAAATGACAATATTTTATTGTTTTGTGGGCAGCTTCTATACATCATTCAAAGCTTATTTTTATAGGGTGATGAATTTCGCCCTGTATATTTAATCTTATTCTCAGTTGTAAATGCGCTGTTGTCACGTCCTCAATAAAATCATAGTGTTAGTGACAATAAATAAAATAACAATTGTGTACTCCATTTCAGCGCCATCAAATCATTAAAAATTAGTACTTTCACAAAAAACGAAAATCGTCAATTTAAAAATATATATTTAGATATAATGAATGCATTTACAAAATAATAGTACTTAATTAAATGAAAGCAAACAATAAAAACATGTTCGTGGAGCTTTCCAGGTAGTGCGGTATTATGACATACCAATTGGTTTCAGCTATTTTGATAAGTAGAGCAAAGATAAATATTCCCACAAAATGTTATGCTTCAAATATTGGAAATCCGTTTAATATGTGTTCAATAGCTACACTGCAATAATTCAGCAGAAAAACAGATACACTAATGGTAAAATAAGCAAAGTAAAAAAAATGAAACATATAACATTAAAAAAAACATATAAACAACAAAAATTGGAGTAACAGATTTGGTTAAAACTATTATCACGTTCATCTATTCGTTATGTATTTTCAATTCACCTCCAGTATCAAAGGTAAAATGTTGTCAAGTAAACAGTTTTTCATGTAGAAAGTCCAATCCGTCAAAATAATTTCTTCTGTGTCTACAATTTTTTTTTACATGTCTGGTGTACATTGTCTTAAAGCTTCTGTCCAAGTTTTGTCCGAATATAAAAATGCAAAATAGAGGTAATCGAAGTAAATCATGTCTATGTTAGTTTATTATTTCATCTACTACATATGTCTTATCGTTGCTTCTGTATTGTGTAAGTATAATTGTCTTTTTTTTCATTTTTTATCAAATTCGATGTTATAGCTCCTTAATTATGTCTGTAATATCTATTTTGTTGCTGAAAATGTAGGTGGTCTGTTTTGTTGTACAGAATGAAATGAAGCATTATCCATGTTTACTACACATTTCTCTGGAAAATTAAATAAAGCAGGAATAAGTTAATTAACAATCCAGTTTTTGAAAATATCACCATTTATAGTTTTGTGATAGTCAATGTCAGTATTTGAAGAGTCTAATAACAAATCACATCCCTCTATTGACCCACCATTTGCTCATGCGAGTAAAATTGTAAATCGCTTTTCTTCGGATTACGCATGCAATGGATTACTTTTTAAATCAGATTACTGTTTCCATCGACGCGTTGGAGTACCATTTTTTTATATCCACGTCTATGTACACGAATCTGATGATTTCATTGCACTTTTTTAATTTCATAAATTTCTGAAGGAAAGAGATTTTGCTATTCTTCGCTCACTTAAAATTTGTCGTCAGTTCACGTTTTTAAGTTTATATATCATTAATTTTGTATAAATAAGTTCGTTTACCGTTTAAATCTCAGTTTTGTTTTGCGTCAGTCAAAAGTTTATCTGAAGTAAAATATTCGTTGCAATTTTTTTTAAATGAAGTTCTTAAATGTATCTGCTTTATCTTTCTTCCTTTTATTTGCCGCTTTTTTACCATTAACTGAATCTTTTTTTAAGATGTTTCGTTTATATTTAAGACTAACCTAAAAAAAACACGAAATATTTAAAAAATGTATGAAATAAAAATTTAAATGATATTTGATTGGTCATAGATTAATGAATGAAATATCGATTCGTCATTATCCTATCAAATTACATTTTAATTATCATTATGTATCATTGTTATTAAAGAAATTAATGAAAATATTTTATTCTGAAACATTTTTAACTTTTACTATAATGTGTAATCTGGCAACATTGTAAAATAATGACTGACAGAAGAAATGTGAGGTTAGGTATGCTTAATAAATTATAAGTAATTTGAATGTAATAACAATGTAAAAGTGTATTTAATGTAACAAATAACTTCATATACAACTATTAATGAAATTAAAAATGTTTGGAACTATTTACTGATGAAAATATTGGAATAATCTTGTATACAAACACAATTACTACTTACATTAAAAACCTAAGATATCTTTTATAAATCCCTCTTCTGAAACTTTCTGGTCTTTTCTAAACATGTAATATCATCTTTGTATTCATTTTTTTGTCTCTACACATTTTTTTTTCGGCATATTAATTTTTTTAATGCATTTAACCATTATATTTATGATATTTGTTGTCAAACTTGTCAGTTTGTGACTTGCAGTGACTTGGTAAGTTTCAAACGGCAACATGGCAAAAACCAATACCAACGTGAATAAATAAAAAGATAGCCTACTAGATATAAATAAACGTTGAATCGTTAATAAATGCATGTTGGTATTAATAAAACATTCCTTTCTATGACATGATGCCCAAAGTTTAAAATTTTTGCTATAATTTGCTCTAAAGTAAATTCCAAATAATTCAGTTTCAGTGTCATTCAGAAAAAAATCTATGGCTCGGTTTAATTCTTCTTCGAAGTTACCCTACCTTTTAATTGAAATACCAGAGGCTAATTTATTTGCAATTTTATATCTCTCCGATATAGGTATTTTTAAATGTTCAATATTTAAATCATGTTTGTAGTGGCTCTTATACCAGATTATTTTAACTTTTCATTCTGCTCTTTCACAATAATTTGGGTTGTGCACATAAAATTTAGTTTGCAAGATCTTTGGCTTTTTGTCAATCGACGACCTGTTTTCATTTTGTAAGTCCAAGCACTCCTATTGCAATTAAAATAGGTGGTGGATTTTTTTGTTCCTCCGTGTTTACAATAATTGACATTTTCTTTTATAGAAATAGTATCCAGCCATTCTTCAAATTCTAAAAAAATAATTATTAAAATGAATACCTACCTAGCATAAACAGATACAGATGTAGACAGAGGTAGGTACCTTTTATTTGACCGAATTGTAGCTCTTCAGTATCACTTGTAAAGTTGTGTTGCAAAACTAAGTGTTGCCGCAAATCACTTATATACCGAAATGCATATTTATTACAATCCAAGCATTTAGCTTTGTAAACCTTAAATTCGTAACATTTACTTTTTTCTTCCTTATGATCTTCTTTTAAATGTCTATTGAGAGATTGCTGGTGTCTATAAATTTTGGAACATATTCTACATTGAACAGTCATTGTAAAATTTATATAACTCACACTTGACAATATAAAATAACGGCTTTTGCTTAATTGATTTGTAAGGTTATATCCAGTTCAGTTATGTCATGTCAAGTCAAAACAAAAAACCAACAAATATTCCGTTCAATTACTGCGCTTGCGCATTTAGATGCTCGTGTCTCAGATTTTAGCTGCTCCTGAAATATTTTGGTACGGACTAACCTAAAAGTTAAAGTTTATAAACAAATATTTTTAAATATTGTAATTAGCAGAAGTAATTTATTGCTTCCGAATAAATATGGATAACTTGGATTTAATTGATATTAACGAAGAATTGATTGAAGCTGAAGAAGGTACCTAATATTATGTCGTAATCTATAATTTTACTATTTATTTTTTTATTACTATTGTTAGGTAATATTGCGACCCCAAAATTTACAGAAAGGTACAGAATGTCAAAGAAAACTGCTCGTTTTGTGATTGATCTAGTGTGCACTCAGTTACCTGATATTTAAAATCATCGAGGTTCTTCAATTTCAGTGGACATTCAAGTATTAGCTACAATCAGGTATTTAGCGACAGGAGCTTATGGAGTAGATGTTGGTAAGTAGAATTTGGATATATAATATTGACGTAAATGTTATTATTGCTCTTTACAGCTGACCAGCATGGAATATCGCAACCTTCTTTATCCAAAATTATTAAAAAAGTGGTAGTAGCTATAGCTCTGCAGCTAGGCTGTTTTATACCATTTCCTACTAATGAAGCTATCAATATAATGTAAAAACGGATTTTTATGGGATATCAGGTTGTCCAGGAATTGTAGGAACTGTTGATGGCACATATGTTAAAGTTAAGTGCCCCGGTGGAGAAAACCCTGAAATATTTATGGACAGAAAACGGTTTTATTCGCTCAATGTTCAAGTAGTTCTTGATGGTTTCACTTAATTTAAATCTAATGGTATTTATTTTCTTTTAGGTCATCTGTGATGCAAAATGTAGCATAACTATATGTGACATACTAAGGGGAGAAATTATAAAAAGAAGGAGAAAAAATCAAGTAATGTAGTAAAATTATAGTATAATGGCATTCCATTAGTGAAGATAATTAAGTGAAAAATTTGTATCAATGATCCAACAGTTGATTCTATTTTTGATAATATGATAAGGCTTATTTTTAAATTCATGTGGTAAGCTATTGAATACCTTAGGTCCTACACAATAAATATGGTTTTGACAGGTAGTATGTTTGGGATTATAACTGAAATCGTTGCTCGTTGGAGAGGCAGTGTACCTACATGAATCAATAATTTGGAACGAATGTGCAATCAAAAGAAAATTTCATGTAAAGTTTTCTAAAAAAAATCATACACCATTAATTTGTTAAAATTATTCCAGAGGGGTGAGATACAAGGTATACTATTGGGCGATAATGGATATATTTCATCAAGATATCTATTAACTCCTGTATTGAATCCAAGGACAGAAGCTGAAATACAATACAACAGAGCACACTGTTCGACGAGAGATGTTGTAGAAAGACTTTTTGACATTTGGAAAAATAAATTTAGATGTTTTTTTAATGGTATGCATTTGAAATTAGAAACTACAAAAGCAGCAATAATAGCCTTGGCTGTCTTACATAATATAACAATCAATGATACGATCGAAAACACATGTACTGCAAAAAGCTCATTAGTATAAAAATGGAAATACTTAATTATTTTGTCTCAATTGTTAGATTCGGATGACGACATTGATGAACCAGAAGAAGAACATTTAGAGGCTGTTATAGATAAAAATATTCACGGAAATGTATTTAGACGAGAGTACATTGAATCTTATTTTAATTAATCGTTTTTGTGTAGGATATATTACAAAAATAAACGTTTTACTTTATTATATAAAATTTATTTAATCTGTTGATATTTCTACGACTTTATTTGTTTTATTTTTTCATTATGAAGTTCTTTTTCACGATGCATTTTCAAGTTGTGCAGTTCCTCAGACTGTCGCATCATTTGCCGGATCCTGAGTTCTTTCAATTCCAACGATTTGAACTCATACCCCGACATTGCTTTGCGTTTTTCCTTTATTTTTTTCTCGACAGGAATACCTGTTACCTTATTTTCTCTAACATACCAGTATCGAGATTTCTGAGGAAGGTATGAAGAATTTAATTGTTTTCATGACCTGTATTCTCTGTTGTTGAAGTGCATAATACATTAGGTATAGTTGTAGCAAGGTACTCATTATTCTTCTCTATCGCATCGTTTACGGTATTCTGAAAAAAAGTGTGACATAACCACTATTTATATTTACATACAGTAGAGCCTAATACCTTTGGTAGTGTTGTAGCGGGGTATTCGTTAATCTCCTTTAATTCATCATTACTGAGTTCTGAAAAAAAAATATTATAATGTAACATAATAAACGATTTATATTTACATACATTTAATGCGCTATCACAGTCATATTTTAACTGATCTTCAACGAATTCGTGAGGTAACAGTTCCTCCATTTTCCACTCTATTTGAGATGGATTCGCTGGAGGTGGTCCACCCCCAGTCTGCTTTCTGGGGCGTTTATAAGATTAGATGCTTTTTTTGGCTTGAACCTTCATTCTATGCCATTGCTCTTTAATCCAGCGAACGTCTCTACTGTAACCTGTACACAGAAACTCTCTAATAAAACATACCTAGTTTAACCTAATATAATGTAAACTGTAATGTAACCTTTCACCACCTATTTTTTCCTAATCCGCAATTAACTTCTAATCGCCCGATGGCCTGGGATTTAAGACTAGATAACCGCGGTTTGTTAATAAGTGAGGTTAGGATGTTTTGTTTGGTTCTGATTTCATTTACATGTATTTTTGTCAATAGTGAGTAGTGATAAACTGTGGTAGTGAAAAATAATTATGGAAGTGGAAGACCTATTATTTGATGATGATCTAGACATTAATGACATAGTTTTAGATGGGTTTCCTAGGCGTTGGAGTGAGAGAGAAAATTATTTTAAAGCCCTGGATGACCTTAGTTTCTTTCGTCGCTTCCGCCTCACGAAACCAACAGTGGTAGATTTTCTTGAAGAGGTTGAAGAAGCCCTAACTTATGATAATAGGGTGTAAGTATACCCTATGCAATTTTATGGCTCCATTAACTATACGGAATTGCACTTTAAACTGTGTTTTAGAATTTACATTTTTTTCTCGTTATTCAGGAACAATCCAGTTAACCCTATGGATCAGTTGTTGTTGGCATTAAGGTTTTATGCCTTTAATGGACATTAAGTTGTTGTTGGAGACTTTGCAGGCTGCCACCAAACGACTGCCTGTCGTATTATTAATAAAGTAAGCAGAGTTATAGCTAACTTAAGACCTCTCTATGTTAGGATGCCACAAAATGAAATTGAAAGAATTCAAACCCAGGAAGAATTTTATAGAATAGGTCGCTTTCCAAGGGTAACAGGCGTAATTGATGGCACCCACCTTAGAATTCAATCACCAGGTAAGTGTGTGTTAGTCAATGCTTTCATAAACCATTAACATTGATAGTGCAGTTGAAATTACTCAAATAAAAAAGGGGGGATTTGTTTAATATATATTCTTTAAAAAAAACACATTTCAACAATTTAGATTACATATACTTGAGTTATAAATGCGGTTAAATTTCATAGTGCGTTCAGGTAAAGTTTTTTGACTCTATGACCTCTTCTCAAGAAATCAAATAACCAGAAGTGAACTACCAATAACAATCGTGAACTTCAACTGCATTTATAAAGCAGGTGTTATTTTCGTCATGCAAGGTGGGTTTTTAATTAAAACTATATGCTATTGATACATATTTGTAGGTGGTGATGATCCAGAAGTATTTTGGAATAGGAAGGGGTACTTTTCCATAAACACGCAGATTATTGGTAATGCTAATTTAGGAGTGATGGATATTGTGGCAAGGTGGCCAGGATCAAGCCATGAAGTTACTATCTTGAATAATTCACGAATTTTAGCTCGCTTTGAGGCTAATGAATTTGGGCAAGGATTGTTACTTGGTAAGATCATGTTAAACAACTTATTTTGGATTAGGTTGGGAATATATTGCTTGCTACTAATTTTTAGTTGACAGCGGCTATGGTCTAAGGAAATTTCTCTTGACCCCATTACTTAACCCACAAACCAGAGGGGAGCAACTTTACAATGAGTCGCATATACGGACTCGTAATGTTATTGAAAGAATAAATGGGATTATAAAACGGCGCTTTCCGGTATTGGCCTATGAACTGCGTTGCAAAGTTGAGAACGCTCTACCCATAATTGTAGCAACTTCAGTTTTGCATAATAATGCACGGAGAATGGGGGAACAGGAGCCACCTCTAGCAGAGGGGATTGATGAAAATTTACTTAAATATTTAATTGAACAAGGAAACATTCCTGTAATGCCTGAGGAAAATGATAATCGCCCTAACCCTATCAACCACAGGCAACAAGTTATTGATCAGTTTTTTAACAATTTAGATAATAATTTGTAAAGGTATATCCCTTTGGCAAATATAACTTTGTAAACTATGTTTATTATAAAAAAATAAACCTTGAAAATTCCTAACATCTAGGTAGGTTTCAAAAAACAAAATTTGAACTTCTTTATCCCAAAAAAAAAGGTAACACTTATTAATCCCTACATTATAAATTTATTAAATAAACTAGAAACCTTGAAAATTCCTAACATCTAGGTAGGTGTCAAGAAACAAAATTTGCACATCTTTATCACAAAAAAATTAAGATAACTTTGGCTTCTTCATTTCTAGCTGCACAAAGTGGTTTTGCTTCTTGCTGCCAGCTTCTTTTTGTTTTTTATTATTAGAAGGGAAGAAACGAAAAAAAAGTTGAGCTCGAACCTTAGATTATGCTCAAACAAACTTTTTTTAACCATCTTTTTCGATTAGAGAAAGAGGGAATTAGAAACTAGCAACAAGTAGCAAAATTGTGGACTATAGGCATACATCTCTACTAAAATACTGACTTTATTTTTTGTCTGTTTTCTCCCTTTCGACTTTCAAAGTTAGCAATTCTAATTCTAATTTTTGCTTAGCCCTTTGAAACGCGATATCCTGGTTAGCAATTTCTAATTGTTTGTCCAGTAAAATTTTTCTTTTATCTAGCAACTCATCATACTTTTTTGCTATGTGTGATGAAGCCAAAATTTGGATTTCGGATCTGCGGGGCCTAAATTTATTTGCTACAATGTTGCCTTTATTTATTTTTGTCTTGGATTTCTTGATTTGCTGTTTTGGAGGATATACTGTACCAGTGTCAAACTAAAAAGAATGATAACACATATTGTTAATGTCAACATCAAATTCCTAAAATATGAATGACTCATAAAATTACCATAATGTAATATAAAATACATTTTGGCATTTTATAAACCAAACTCAAATGCATTTTTAAGCCAACAGGAATTTAAAAGCATTTTTGCAGGACAGTCAGGACACTTACATTTTCTTTTAGTTTCTCTCCAGACTTCTCTATGTTATTGACTTCACTACTGGTGCTGGATGGATCATTCATGAAAGGGGTTATGACAGGATCCATTGGCTTTAAGACTTATCCTTTAGGATCAGAAAGTGAAAGATCCAAATTCTAAAATAAAATGTTTTCTTTTGTTGGCAATTTATCGATGATTTATATATCTTTTTAAGAGAAGCTCCTCGAGAAGCACAGAAGAAAAGAATTGCAAAACTAAAAAATGTGAAAATCTTACTTTTATATATTCATTGCCTTCACATTCCATGATAATCAAATTGTTTGTCATAGTGCTGACAGGTTTGTTCAAATAATACTGGATCTTTTGGTTTTGTTAAGTCATCAGCCTTCTTAAAGCGCTTCATCAGTATTGCATTCTGAATAGAAATCAACGAAGTTACATTAATTTTATATTTTTATGAAAAATAAAAAGGTGGCTTTGTGATAAAAGAGATTATCAACCTACCGAATTATCTTCAGATCCATCAAAATCCAGGATAGTTCTCAGGATATTATTTTCCTCAGTTCCATCCCAAAAAATAAGTTTTTCAGTAGTTTTCTTGGTTCGTTCATGTGCAGAAAATCAAATGGTTTGCAAAAACCTGGAAATGCTGGCAAAATTTGGAAAAGACAGGATCAAAAACACAGTCATTTAAGAAAGGCAAGTTTGGAAAAAAGCAAAGCTCTTAGGACGAAAAAATCAGGGGCTTTTCAAAACAGAAAATTGATGTACAAATTTCCATAAATACTAGGAAATACCTGGATATATTTGAGTAATGCCGGAAAAATCTGGAAATACTTGAATATGGAAATCGATTAAACAAATTTAGGTAGGTGAAAAATGCCTCAGACGAAAATGGAAAGCTAGAAAAAATAATTTGAAACTAGGAACGATTTTTTATACAAACCCTGGAGCCAGACATACAGTTTAACTTATTTTCAGCTGACGGTTAAGCTAATATAACAAGTTCAAGTTGCCTACTGGCTAGTTTAATAAGGTATCTACATGTAAAAAAAGGTAAAAATTTGCTAAATAAATAACATGCTCATCTGAATCAAACTGCTTTAAAGTCCTTTAACAGTTTTAATATTCATGATTTGTATCAGCAATTCATCAGCAATATCAAATATAATTTTTGTTTCAGGCCCACCACCTGTTTTCATCATTTCTTGTCTCTAACGTGCTTTTAATTTTATAACTTCCCGTTTACGATTTTCATAAAATCGTTTGAGAAAGTCTTGATTACGAAACAGTCCAGCCTGGCTGGATGCGTTAAAGTCTTTTTCAATATTTTTCCATGCTAAGTCTTTCTCCGACATGGATACTTTGTCTGTAACTTTATTTTCAATAATCTTCCCATATTTATGATGTATTATGGAAAATAATTCAAATTGTTCTTTCCCTGAAAAATTGGATTGCCTTTTTCTAATTGCTGCCATTCTTAAAACAAAAGGAAATAAATTGAAGCTGACAATTATAATTTCAAACACCCGAAACAGTCTCTTAGCCCGTAACCTTCACATCTCTCTCTCTCTCTTTCTTAATGGCCTTTGGACTCCTGTCACAATTGGCCAGCACATTTAGTTTGATATGTGTCCCGGATCATCGAGGATGTATCTGGGTCTATTTAATACCCCATCCACTATCCACTTTGGAATGTTGAAGTTACTATAACACTTAAAACAGTCCACAAAGTAAGTCTATTTCTACAGAAGTATTTGATTGATTTCTAAAAATTTTAAAATGAGTTTTAAAATCTTGATGTTGACATTTCCTAGCAAGACATTCATATTGTATGGACATTTAATTCCCATTTTGGCTATCTCATAATACATATCTATATTGGGTAACATATTAATAGGGCAGGTGAATAGTATATACTCGATACTTTCTTCTTGGCCACATTCGCAGTTAGGAGAATCTTTTATTTTTATCTTGTTGAGAATCAATCAACATTAAATTGTGACAGACATGACGGATTCCTAGGAAAATTGCGATGTTGCCAGCTCCACCCAGCTGGACATAATTACCAAATCACAATTAGCTAATTTGGTGCATCGAATCGACTTTTTAACTGTGATTACATACTTATTAGCAGTGGTTAGCTAATTACGAGAAAACGTGAAAATGGTGCATACAGGCATGAAACTATCAATGTGGTTTGACATGTACAAAAATTTGACATAATAATTATTAAATTCAACCCTTCCACAACGAGCCGTACATGACTGTTACTAGGAATGTGAATTAAGTAAAGACGTATTGAATACTTTTTAATTACCGGTGAAACAAGATGCAGTTACGTAATTGTCGGATGAAATGGATTATATCATCCCTTTATTAGAAAATAATGGCTTTGCAACGTCGAAACTCCTAGAGCAAGTATATGGAACAGCACAAACATGGAGACTAGACAAGGAGTACGAACTCCATGTATGCAAATAGGGCTACCAAAATAAGAGGGCGCTGGTGTTCCATTTGTACCAAAATGGCGACCAATGAGGACGTAGTTTGAAATAAAATAAATAATTTTTAATTATTTCATTATTAATTTATTTACACAATGAAAAAATAGTTGGATCTTTCGGATATAAATAATAAAAACCAATTTAATAATTCACGATTATTTAATTGTCTATATTCATACCGGTACAAAAGGAAAACTAGCGCCGCAAGTGTGAAAAAAGTAAACCTAATATTTGGAATAATAAAAGTAATAAAAAACTCTCTGTTTTTTATATAGAGTAACTTCGGGTATTATGGCACATCATAAGCTTTTTTGGAAATAAAATACGTGATTTATGAGATCAGTCAGTTTTTATTGGTTAAATCAGTTATTTGAACTTAATAGTAATCAACAATTATAATTTTAAGATTAATAACATCGAAACATTGCTTCAAAAAACATTTTTTTGACACTTAACAAATGTATAAAATTTAAACATGGGAGGTCAATATGGCCTAGGCCGTATTGGCCACAACTGAAGTGTCCACCATGACAACTAAAATGAAAAACTTAAAGAAATAAATTTTGCATTATTTTTCAAAACAAAATTCACAAAAGAAAACATCGGTTTCCACTCCTAGGCAGTCTTCGTGAGCCCATAAGTTAAAACATAAGCTTGAATCCATGGTTCGCCTCTGTTATCCATAGAATAAAGATTCTAGCAATACAGCCACTTTGTATCAGAAAAAATTGCTTCTATCAGGACTTTCATCAAAACTGTCGTCGTACTAAAGTTCATTTTCTTCCTCTGAGCTAGATATTGATACCTCCTTAGATTTTGACTTTGTCTTTTGTCTTTGCCTTTTCCTTTTTTGGTTCTATTCATAGTCTTTTCGGTTTTTTCTTGTTTTCTTTTAAATGACTCTAGCAATTTATTCTTGTACGAGGATGAAGTAAGCAATGTCGACTTCGTAGCCCTTCTACCTAAGTTACTAGCTTTCCTAGGATCTATTTGTGGTATTGAAGATAATTGAAATGGCGTTATAAAGTTGTTGTCTTCTGAAGTTGATGACTGTGGCGACGCATCAGAAGCTACATCATAAGCTGTCGCATTACTCATTTCAGGTTCATTTATGGAATGTATTACCTCGAAAGTATTATTTTCAATTGCGGGAGTAGACGAAGTAGTTGGTTCTGGAGTAATGTTTTCTTGATTGGAGATTATGTATTCATGGACATTTATATCAATGAAATCATAATCTTTAAAAACATTTTTGTCTATCGGATACAGACCTGTTACCCGAAAACCTATTGCACTAATTGTTTCTCTAGTTCGGGTGGTAATGTTGGTTTTCTTCCTAGCTTCGCACACGTCGTATCTTCAGCTGATACATCTACTTTAGCTGCCAAACGTCTTAAAGTTGTTCGGAGTACTTTGTCCACTTTGGAAGCTTTTAATGATCCCATTTTCATATTTCGCACATCTTCGATGGCTTTTTTCATTGACTCCTTGCTCCAAGTTTGCCGTTGTCGTTGCTGAATTGGTTTTCGTGGAGCCATTGCCTTAGAATGAAAAAATTACTTGTAGAAAAATATGTTACAGGCGGTCAATATGGCCTAGTAGGCCATATTGGCCATAAGCTTGGATTTAGTATAACTAAAATTAAGCTAAAAAGTAGCAAATAATGTGCTTCTAAAATGTAGCTACACTGTAAACTAATAGTAAGTCTATATCACTGTATACTATTAATACAAAACAAAGATTATATTTGATGAAATATAATAAGTTAAACTTACCAAAAAATAACATCAAATTCTATAAATTTCGATCGTCGCACGCTCTTGAGACACGAACACTTGCTGTCACGCAGCGATTGACTTTGACGGTCGAGGGAAGAGCCACGACAATATGACAGATACAATCGCCGCTAGTGTTAGTTAGTTTCGGAGAAAATAATGTGTGCTATATTGGCCGACTGTGCCATAATACCCGAAACTACTCTAACTTTCACTTTAATTAAAAATTTTTTTTAAATGACATGTTTCGCTGAACTAGCATCGTCAGATTGACATATAAAGTTACATTTTGTTTATTTGTATCTAACTATCTGATGTTGATTAGGTAATATTAAGGCTAGATTAGGTATGGAAGTAATTAGATATAACAATATTAAAGCCTAGATGTTATTAGCCCTAAGGGATTATCCTGGATGTATCTCCCTCTAAGATCAGTATAACTGTGCAATGATATAGAAAAACCAGGAAAAAACTATATCTGCTGATCTTTACAATAACTTAATATATTTGTATTACAATTATATCTTATCTATGTATAAAATGAAGACTCAATCAAAGTAAACAATTTAATAGTGGAGAATTTCTAAGATTAATTTGTTCATTAACAACTTTAAATTGTGGATCTGCTAGATGTCTTTTTATCTTAAGTTCTTCAAGGAAATCTAAATTTTGTTTTTTATTACAAATGTGTAGTATTTGGTTGTTATTGTTATGTAAGAGTGAAGTTGGATGTTCAAGTAGGTGTTTTGCATAATTTGACTTATCTGGTTGTTTTAATCTATATGCTCTTAAGTGTTCATTGAATCTTATTTCAAATTTTCTTTGTGTTTGACCTATATATATGGCATTACATTTTGGACAATTAATTTTGTAAACACCAGATTTTTTTTAATTAGGTAACATTATTTAGTGTTTTAAATGACATTAATGTTGATGTTGCCGAAGATATTATTTTTGAAATTGTATTGGAAATACTTCCACAATATGTAATATTTTTATAGTTTTTAATTTCTTTAGTTTGTTTAGGAAATATTAGTTGTAGTGACATTTTTTGTTCTTTCTTATTAATTAATTTATTTATCAAATGAATCGGATAGCCATTAGATGTAGCTATTTGTTTTATATTAATTTCTTTATCAAAGTTAATTTTGTCCATTGGAATTGAAAATGCTCTATGTATCATAGAATTATAAGCTGCTAATTTATGTGTTATAGGATGATTTGAATTATAGGGTATGGTTATATCTGTTTGGGTTGGTTTTCTGTATATTGGATTTGTAGGTACTGAACGACAGTTAGATATATTTTTTAATTACATTAATACTTTACATCCTGAAATTAATTTTACTTTAGAAATTGAAGAAAATAATTCAATTAATTTTCTTGATTTAAATATTAAAAAAGTTAATAATTTACTAAATTATTCAATATACAGAAAACCAACACAAACAGATGTAACCATACCATATAATTCAAATCATCCTATAACACATAAATTAGCAGCTTATAATTCTATGATACATAGAGCATTTTCAATTCCAATGGACAAAATTAACTTTGATAAAGAAATTAATATTATAAAACAAATAGCTACATCTAATGGCTATCCGATTCATTTGATAAATAAATTAATTAATAAGAAAGAACAAAAAATGTCACTACAACTAATATTTCCTAAACAAACTAAAGAAATTAAAAACTATAAAAATATTACATATTGTGGAAGTATTTCCAATACAATTTCAAAAATAATATCTTCGGCAACATCAACATTAATGTCATTTAAAACACTAAATAATGTTGGTACAAAATTATTAAATGTGAAATCAAAATTACCTAATTTAAAAAAATCTGGTGTTTACAAAATTAATTGTCCAAAATGTAATGCCATATATATAGGTCAAACACAAAGAAAATTTGAAATAAGATTCAATGAACACTTAAGAGCATATAGATTAAAACAACCAGATAAGTCAAATTATGCAAAACACCTACTTGAACATCCAACTTCACTCTTACATAACAATAACATCCAAATACTACACATTTGTAATAAAAAACAAAATTTAGATTTCCTTGAAGAACTTGAGATAAAAAGACATCTAGCAGATCCACAATTTAAAGTTGTTAATGAACAAATTAATCTTAGAAATTCTCCACTATTAAATTGTTTACTTTGATTGAGTCTTCATTTTATACATAGATAAGATATAATTGTAATACAAATATATTAAGTTATTGTAAAGATCAGCATATATAGTTTTTTCCTGGTTTTTCTATATCATTGCACAGTTATACTGATCTTAGAGGGAGATACATCCAGGATAATCCCTTAGGGCTAATAACATCTAGGCTTTAATATTGTTATATCTAATTACTTCCATACCTAATCTAGCCTTAATATTACCTAATCAACATCAGATAGTTAGATACAAATAAACAAAATGTAACTTTATATGTCAATCTGACGATGCTAGTTCAGCGAAACATGTCATTTAAAAAAATTTTTTAATTAAAGTGAAAGTTATATAAAAAACAGAGAGTTTTTTATTACTTTTATTATTCCAAATAAAAATGAACTTTCAAGTAGTAAGGGTACGTACAATTAATTTAATTAAACCTAATATGTACGATACCGTGGACAGATTTTGGCAATTCCCCCGGTCGAGTGCGTACTCCTTGTCTAGTCTCCATGAGCACAAATTTGAGTGACATGTGTCTAATCTTTATGTGCTGTGGTATTAGCAAATGTGTTTTTGTGTATGCTATTAACGAAAAGAAGAACACTTGCATTGTATAAGCACGTGGAGCCGAAGTTAAGCGTTGTTTTGATTTTTTTTTAATAATAATTCTGATCGAAAGATGGCCAGTAATAAAAGAGAACGCTGTATCAATTGGGAAAGCGAAGAAAAGGTAAGCAAAGATATTTTCGCTACTTGATTATTAATGTGAATATCTGTATTTTTAAACAAATTAGGGAGAAATAATTCTTCCTATTCGTTTGGGCAATATGCAATTAAGGACTGGTTTAAGTAACGTTTTATCATAGAAACAAATCTATAAATAGAGGGTGCCAGAGTACTAATTGACGTATATATATATTTATAACAAATGAAAAACAATTACCTACCTTTGATTATATAGCTAGTATAGAAAGTGTTATTTATGATAAACCAAATGAAATTAAAGACTCAATACGAGCAAATATAGTAAATACTATGACAAATCATACTTTAAAAGTTAAACACAATAAAAATAAAACTTCACCATTTCAAAATGATATCCAAAAAAAATTTAAAAAAGCAAAATATTTTTTAAAACAAAATCCTTAACTAAAAATACTTAAAGCTGATTAAACAAATAAAACGGTTGTAATGAACTCGACTGATTACGATACTAAAATGGAAAACCTTCTTAGTGATACAAACACCTATAAAATACAAAAAACAGATAGCACAAATTCCCTTCAACTTAAAAATAATAATTTTATAAAAAAACTGCTAAATAAAAAAGTTTTTACAGATACCGAATCCAAAAATCTACTAATACATAATGCAGTAGCACCAAAAATTTACGGCCTCCCAAAATTACACAAAGTAGGTATACCACTAAGACCAATAGACCAAGCATTCAATCGCCTTTTTATAAACTTTCTAAATATCTTTCTGGTTGTTTATCCAATATTGTTGGAAAAAATGAATATTATATTAAAGACTCATTTGATTTCAAACAATTTATCGACACTGTTGATATACCAAATAACTATTCCATATTATCGCTTGATGTAATATCTTTGTACACCAACATTCCAAATGAACTTGTATCAAAAATAATAACTCAAAAATGGAATCTGTTAAAAGAACATACATCACTTAATTTGAATGATTTCATTGAAGGAACTAACCTAGCTTTAAACAATAACTTTTTCCAATACAACGATAAATTTTACCAACAATTGGATGGTTGTGCAATGGGATCTCCTATCTCTTCTACAATAGCACAACTAGTAATGGAATATTTAGAAGAAAACGTAATAAAAAACCTAAATTTTAATGTACTTTTCTTTAAAAGATATGTCGATGACTGTATAACAGCAGTACCACAGAATAAAATCAATGATGTATTAAATGCTTTTAATAACTTCCACCTAAAATTTCAATTAACAATTGAAATTGAAGAAAACAATCAAATAAATTTTCTTGACATCACCATAATACGAGATAATATACATGAAAAATTAAAAACTAAATGGTATACCAAAGATACATGTACCTCAATTTCAATTCTTGTCATTCAAAACACCAAAAAAATGGAGTTATAATAAGTCTTACCGATCGAGCTATTGCTCTAACATCTGCAGAATATCGACCAGAAATCTTACAAAAAGTTAAAGATACATTAATAAATAACCACTATCCAAAAAACATCATTTCAAAAATAATCAATCAAAGAACATACCTATTTTATGATAAAACCAAAATAACATCAAAAAATACAAATAAAGAAAACAAATATATAGCTCTACCATTCACTGAAGCTCTTTCACAAAAAATTAAACATATTCTTTCCAAATATAATATAACTGTTTGTCATAAACCACACAACTTAATAAACTCGTTATTTACACCGCTAAAAAGTAAAGTACGAAAGAAAAAGAAATCAAATATAATTTATTCTATTCCATGCTTAAATTGTCCTAAAAAATATATCGGAATGACAACACAATGGTTAGAAAACAGATTAAATGGACACAAATATACAAAAAACGCTTCGACTGCCTTACATAAACACGAATCCCAAACTAAGCATGAATTTAACTTTAATGAAACCAAAATACTAGCACAAGACTCTAATTACAGAAAATTAAGTATAAAAGAAATGATTGAAATAAAACGAGAAAAAGACGCTGTTAATGACAAAAAAGATATTAATAATCTAAGCCAAATCTACAACAACCTAATAACACAATAAACTAAGTATAAGTAGTATAAATATATTATATGTTTAATAACAAAAAATAGACTTTTAAATAATTTTAATTAATGACATATTCACAGTAAATTGAAAACTTCAAGATAAAAATTTAAAATATTTAACTCCAAGGTAAGTACACTGTTTTAAATGAAATTTTAAAAGAATTTTTAATATGTTAAAATTGTACAATTTATATATATTGTAATATTGTAAACATATAGTTTAATCTTTTTAGACTTGATAAAGCACAGTAAAGGATGTGCGAAACGTTGTAAATCAGTGTTCTTTATTTAATACATTAACCTATACCCAAGAATAAAAGAAACACATATATATATATATATATATATATATATATATTAGATACTTTATGTATCATCTTTGGACATATATATATATATATATATATATATATATATATATATATATATATATATATATATATATAACAAAAGGGGAAAGTTATTGGGCATGTACGCAAAAAGGATCATAGGATTACGAGTAAGAATGGTAACCGCAGACATGCATGTTTCTGGCTCATTAGCCGTCATCAGTGCGGCATAACCAAGTAGGGCATTGCACTTGGCTAGCAAAAGTGTTGGGTACTTGGGAGCAAAGGATGTTGGGGAAACATGTGTAAAGAAACATAAAAACACAAAAACAACGAAAGCTCACACAGGAGTCCTATCGCCATTTTGTGCTTTCGGCCAGCTGTGCCAATGGGTTTTCGGCTAGCAACTAGCGTCGCAACGTTGGCGAAACGGACTCATTGTGTTTGAGTCGTTCTAAGCCCAGGATATGAAATAAACGAAGTGCCAAGAAAATGCGTATTAATATAAACAAAAGGGGAAAGTTATTGGGCATGTACGCAAAAAGGATCATAGGATTACGAGTAAGAATGGTAACCGCAGACATGCATGTTTCTGGCTCATTAGCCGTCATCAGTGCGGCATAACCAAGTAGGGCATTGCACTTGGCTAGCAAAAGTGTTGGGTACTTGGGAGCAAAGGATGTTGGGGAAACATGTGTAAAGAAACATAAAAACACAAAAACAACGAAAGCTCACACAGGAGTCCTATCGCCATTTTGTGCTTTCGGCCAGCTGTGCCAATGGGTTTTCGGCTAGCAACTAGCGTCGCAACGTTGGCGAAACGGACTCATTGTGTTTGAGTCGTTCTAAGCCCAGGATATGAAATAAACGAAGTGCCAAGAAAATGCGTATTAATATAAACAAAAGGGGAAAGTTATTGGGCATGTACGCAAAAAGGATCATAGGATTACGAGTAAGAATGGTAACCGCAGACATGCATGTTTCTGGCTCATTAGCCGTCATCAGTGCGGCATAACCAAGTAGGGCATTGCACTTGGCTAGCAAAAGTGTTGGGTACTTGGGAGCAAAGGATGTTGGGGAAACATGTGTAAAGAAACATAAAAACACAAAAACAACGAAAGCTCACACAGGAGTCCTATCGCCATTTTGTGCTTTCGGCCAGCTGTGCCAATGGGTTTTCGGCTAGCAACTAGCGTCGCAACGTTGGCGAAACGGACTCATTGTGTTTGAGTCGTTCTAAGCCCAGGATATGAAATAAACGAAGTGCCAAGAAAATGCGTATTAATATAAACAAAAGGGGAAAGTTATTGGGCATGTACGCAAAAAGGATCATAGGATTACGAGTAAGAATGGTAACCGCAGACATGCATGTTTCTGGCTCATTAGCCGTCATCAGTGCGGCATAACCAAGTAGGGCATTGCACTTGGCTAGCAAAAGTGTTGGGTACTTGGGAGCAAAGGATGTTGGGGAAACATGTGTAAAGAAACATAAAAACACAAAAACAACGAAAGCTCACACAGGAGTCCTATCGCCATTTTGTGCTTTCGGCCAGCTGTGCCAATGGGTTTTCGGCTAGCAACTAGCGTCGCAACGTTGGCGAAACGGACTCATTGTGTTTGAGTCGTTCTAAGCCCAGGATATGAAATAAACGAAGTGCCAAGAAAATGCGTATTAATATAAACAAAAGGGGAAAGTTATTGGGCATGTACGCAAAAAGGATCATAGGATTACGAGTAAGAATGGTAACCGCAGACATGCATGTTTCTGGCTCATTAGCCGTCATCAGTGCGGCATAACCAAGTAGGGCATTGCACTTGGCTAGCAAAAGTGTTGGGTACTTGGGAGCAAAGGATGTTGGGGAAACATGTGTAAAGAAACATAAAAACACAAAAACAACGAAAGCTCACACAGGAGTCCTATCGCCATTTTGTGCTTTCGGCCAGCTGTGCCAATGGGTTTTCGGCTAGCAACTAGCGTCGCAACGTTGGCGAAACGGACTCATTGTGTTTGAGTCGTTCTAAGCCCAGGATATGAAATAAACGAAGTGCCAAGAAAATGCGTATTAATATAAACAAAAGGGGAAAGTTATTGGGCATGTACGCAAAAAGGATCATAGGATTACGAGTAAGAATGGTAACCGCAGACATGCATGTTTCTGGCTCATTAGCCGTCATCAGTGCGGCATAACCAAGTAGGGCATTGCACTTGGCTAGCAAAAGTGTTGGGTACTTGGGAGCAAAGGATGTTGGGGAAACATGTGTAAAGAAACATAAAAACACAAAAACAACGAAAGCTCACACAGGAGTCCTATCGCCATTTTGTGCTTTCGGCCAGCTGTGCCAATGGGTTTTCGGCTAGCAACTAGCGTCGCAACGTTGGCGAAACGGACTCATTGTGTTTGAGTCGTTCTAAGCCCAGGATATGAAATAAACGAAGTGCCAAGAAAATGCGTATTAATATAAACAAAAGGGGAAAGTTATTGGGCATGTACGCAAAAAGGATCATAGGATTACGAGTAAGAATGGTAACCGCAGACATGCATGTTTCTGGCTCATTAGCCGTCATCAGTGCGGCATAACCAAGTAGGGCATTGCACTTGGCTAGCAAAAGTGTTGGGTACTTGGGAGCAAAGGATGTTGGGGAAACATGTGTAAAGAAACATAAAAACACAAAAACAACGAAAGCTCACACAGGAGTCCTATCGCCATTTTGTGCTTTCGGCCAGCTGTGCCAATGGGTTTTCGGCTAGCAACTAGCGTCGCAACGTTGGCGAAACGGACTCATTGTGTTTGAGTCGTTCTAAGCCCAGGATATGAAATAAACGAAGTGCCAAGAAAATGCGTATTAATATAAACAAAAGGGGAAAGTTATTGGGCATGTACGCAAAAAGGATCATAGGATTACGAGTAAGAATGGTAACCGCAGACATGCATGTTTCTGGCTCATTAGCCGTCATCAGTGCGGCATAACCAAGTAGGGCATTGCACTTGGCTAGCAAAAGTGTTGGGTACTTGGGAGCAAAGGATGTTGGGGAAACATGTGTAAAGAAACATAAAAACACAAAAACAACGAAAGCTCACACAGGAGTCCTATCGCCATTTTGTGCTTTCGGCCAGCTGTGCCAATGGGTTTTCGGCTAGCAACTAGCGTCGCAACGTTGGCGAAACGGACTCATTGTGTTTGAGTCGTTCTAAGCCCAGGATATGAAATAAACGAAGTGCCAAGAAAATGCGTATTAATATAAACAAAAGGGGAAAGTTATTGGGCATGTACGCAAAAAGGATCATAGGATTACGAGTAAGAATGGTAACCGCAGACATGCATGTTTCTGGCTCATTAGCCGTCATCAGTGCGGCATAACCAAGTAGGGCATTGCACTTGGCTAGCAAAAGTGTTGGGTACTTGGGAGCAAAGGATGTTGGGGAAACATGTGTAAAGAAACATAAAAACACAAAAACAACGAAAGCTCACACAGGAGTCCTATCGCCATTTTGTGCTTTCGGCCAGCTGTGCCAATGGGTTTTCGGCTAGCAACTAGCGTCGCAACGTTGGCGAAACGGACTCATTGTGTTTGAGTCGTTCTAAGCCCAGGATATGAAATAAACGAAGTGCCAAGAAAATGCGTATTAATATAAACAAAAGGGGAAAGTTATTGGGCATGTACGCAAAAAGGATCATAGGATTACGAGTAAGAATGGTAACCGCAGACATGCATGTTTCTGGCTCATTAGCCGTCATCAGTGCGGCATAACCAAGTAGGGCATTGCACTTGGCTAGCAAAAGTGTTGGGTACTTGGGAGCAAAGGATGTTGGGGAAACATGTGTAAAGAAACATAAAAACACAAAAACAACGAAAGCTCACACAGGAGTCCTATCGCCATTTTGTGCTTTCGGCCAGCTGTGCCAATGGGTTTTCGGCTAGCAACTAGCGTCGCAACGTTGGCGAAACGGACTCATTGTGTTTGAGTCGTTCTAAGCCCAGGATATGAAATAAACGAAGTGCCAAGAAAATGCGTATTAATATAAACAAAAGGGGAAAGTTATTGGGCATGTACGCAAAAAGGATCATAGGATTACGAGTAAGAATGGTAACCGCAGACATGCATGTTTCTGGCTCATTAGCCGTCATCAGTGCGGCATAACCAAGTAGGGCATTGCACTTGGCTAGCAAAAGTGTTGGGTACTTGGGAGCAAAGGATGTTGGGGAAACATGTGTAAAGAAACATAAAAACACAAAAACAACGAAAGCTCACACAGGAGTCCTATCGCCATTTTGTGCTTTCGGCCAGCTGTGCCAATGGGTTTTCGGCTAGCAACTAGCGTCGCAACGTTGGCGAAACGGACTCATTGTGTTTGAGTCGTTCTAAGCCCAGGATATGAAATAAACGAAGTGCCAAGAAAATGCGTATTAATATAAACAAAAGGGGAAAGTTATTGGGCATGTACGCAAAAAGGATCATAGGATTACGAGTAAGAATGGTAACCGCAGACATGCATGTTTCTGGCTCATTAGCCGTCATCAGTGCGGCATAACCAAGTAGGGCATTGCACTTGGCTAGCAAAAGTGTTGGGTACTTGGGAGCAAAGGATGTTGGGGAAACATGTGTAAAGAAACATAAAAACACAAAAACAACGAAAGCTCACACAGGAGTCCTATCGCCATTTTGTGCTTTCGGCCAGCTGTGCCAATGGGTTTTCGGCTAGCAACTAGCGTCGCAACGTTGGCGAAACGGACTCATTGTGTTTGAGTCGTTCTAAGCCCAGGATATGAAATAAACGAAGTGCCAAGAAAATGCGTATTAATATAAACAAAAGGGGAAAGTTATTGGGCATGTACGCAAAAAGGATCATAGGATTACGAGTAAGAATGGTAACCGCAGACATGCATGTTTCTGGCTCATTAGCCGTCATCAGTGCGGCATAACCAAGTAGGGCATTGCACTTGGCTAGCAAAAGTGTTGGGTACTTGGGAGCAAAGGATGTTGGGGAAACATGTGTAAAGAAACATAAAAACACAAAAACAACGAAAGCTCACACAGGAGTCCTATCGCCATTTTGTGCTTTCGGCCAGCTGTGCCAATGGGTTTTCGGCTAGCAACTAGCGTCGCAACGTTGGCGAAACGGACTCATTGTGTTTGAGTCGTTCTAAGCCCAGGATATGAAATAAACGAAGTGCCAAGAAAATGCGTATTAATATAAACAAAAGGGGAAAGTTATTGGGCATGTACGCAAAAAGGATCATAGGATTACGAGTAAGAATGGTAACCGCAGACATGCATGTTTCTGGCTCATTAGCCGTCATCAGTGCGGCATAACCAAGTAGGGCATTGCACTTGGCTAGCAAAAGTGTTGGGTACTTGGGAGCAAAGGATGTTGGGGAAACATGTGTAAAGAAACATAAAAACACAAAAACAACGAAAGCTCACACAGGAGTCCTATCGCCATTTTGTGCTTTCGGCCAGCTGTGCCAATGGGTTTTCGGCTAGCAACTAGCGTCGCAACGTTGGCGAAACGGACTCATTGTGTTTGAGTCGTTCTAAGCCCAGGATATGAAATAAACGAAGTGCCAAGAAAATGCGTATTAATATAAACAAAAGGGGAAAGTTATTGGGCATGTACGCAAAAAGGATCATAGGATTACGAGTAAGAATGGTAACCGCAGACATGCATGTTTCTGGCTCATTAGCCGTCATCAGTGCGGCATAACCAAGTAGGGCATTGCACTTGGCTAGCAAAAGTGTTGGGTACTTGGGAGCAAAGGATGTTGGGGAAACATGTGTAAAGAAACATAAAAACACAAAAACAACGAAAGCTCACACAGGAGTCCTATCGCCATTTTGTGCTTTCGGCCAGCTGTGCCAATGGGTTTTCGGCTAGCAACTAGCGTCGCAACGTTGGCGAAACGGACTCATTGTGTTTGAGTCGTTCTAAGCCCAGGATATGAAATAAACGAAGTGCCAAGAAAATGCGTATTAATATAAACAAAAGGGGAAAGTTATTGGGCATGTACGCAAAAAGGATCATAGGATTACGAGTAAGAATGGTAACCGCAGACATGCATGTTTCTGGCTCATTAGCCGTCATCAGTGCGGCATAACCAAGTAGGGCATTGCACTTGGCTAGCAAAAGTGTTGGGTACTTGGGAGCAAAGGATGTTGGGGAAACATGTGTAAAGAAACATAAAAACACAAAAACAACGAAAGCTCACACAGGAGTCCTATCGCCATTTTGTGAAGACACAAACAACCAACGGATTGAAACCCGGAACACCACTACTGTTTATATATATATATATATATATATATACAGGCTATCTGTGCAGACTTACATAACTTATCGAGAAAAGGAGTTAAGTGGTCCTGTACCAAACATGAAGAGAGGATATTCAACAGAGTAAAACAAGAAATCATTAATTCAAATTCATTAATTGCCTATAATGAGGATAAGCCATTACTTTTAGCTACGGACGCTAGTGAGAAAGGAGTTGGAGCTGTATTATATCACATCGACGAAAGAAACAGAGAGAGACATATCGCTTTCGCTTCTCGCAAACTTATCGACGCAGAAAAAAAATATTCTGTAATTGATCGTGAAGCACTTGCTATCTATTTTGGAATAAGAAAATTTGAACATTACCTGCAAGGTAATAAATTCACTCTTGTAACAGATCACAAACCTTTAGAGCATCTTTTTGGACCAAACCGTCAACTTCCAAAGCTAGTTAATAACCGAATCACTCGTTGGGCTTTATACATTAGTGAATACAATTGTGATATCGTTTATCGTAACGGTAAGTTAAACACAACAGCTGATTTTTTATCAAGAATGCCAGATAGGAAAGAAAAAGCAATAGGAGATGAAAAAAGAATTTTTAAAATATTTGAAGATGAACGTACAAGTAAGTTTAAAGATATTCTACTATCGCAGGAAAACCTTAGAAAATATACAAAAGAAGATAATTTACTACGCAACGTTATACAATGTTTTCAAACACAGACATGGAATAATGATCAGAAGAGTGAAGTTGCCCAGTTCTATTCAAAACGGCAGGAACTATCCGTAGAAAGGGGAGTTGTAATGTGGCAAGGAAGACTTGTCGTGCCAAAGGCACTCCAAGATCATGTACTAAAAGTACTACACAGTGGTCACCCTGGTATCGTAGCAATGCGGGCTTTGTCACGTTATTACGTATGGTGGCGAAATATTGATAAGGACATTGAAAACTATATTAAAAAGTGTAGAAGCTGCCAACAAACTAGGCCTCGCCAACCAGAAATGCCATTGTATTCATGGTCAATACCAGAAACTATCTGGGAACGAATCCATCTTAATTTTGCTGGTCCTTTCGAGGGAGTTTACTGGTTAATAGTCATAGATGCTTTATCCAAATGGGCTGATGTCATACCTCTTAAAACAATTACAACACAGACACTATGTAGAGCATTGGATGCGATATTTTGTTATTTTGGCTTACCACGAATTATTGTATCAGATACCCAATTTACCTCACATGTCTTCAAGGAATATTGTAACACGAAAGGAATCCATCACATAACATCTACACCTTATCATCCAAAAACCAATGGGTTGGCGGAATGCTTTGTGAGAACTTTTAAATGTAGAATGAAAGCTAGTCAATCAAGTTCATCAACACAAACACAAAATCTTCAGAACTTTATTTTCCATTATCGTAACACACCACATAGCACCACTGGTAAATGTCCAAATGAGATGGTTTTCGGACGAAGACTTCGTACATTACTTGACAACATTAAGCCAAATGTCAGGGATTCCTTAGCGTTTTTAAATGTGAAGCAGCAGCTGGAGCAAGAAGAAAAAGACCATAGTAAACGCACATTTACTCGGGGTGAGAATGTCTATGTACGTACAGGCTTGGAAAAGAAGTGGTTACCAGCCAAAATTGTAGAGCGCACAAACAAATATTCTTATAAAGTGGTTATGGATGATGGAGTAGAAAGAAGACGTCATACGGATGATATAAGGCTACGAAACGACCACGGTTTCAGTACTAATCAATGTTTTGAGTTTCAGACACCATTACTTTCCAGAGAAGAGATGAATGATCCATATCTTTCGGATCTACCACAGTCCGATCTAACGACACCGTTTGATGACTCAACCCAAAAAACAGTTTCACCTGGAGTTTCGAGTGAAGAACAAGAAACAGTTGCTTTTGATCAGGTAGAACCTTCTATTACACGCAGGAGTACCAGGGAACGCAGGAAACCGCAACGGTTTCCAGACTGATATTTGTGTTTTTTCTTGTGTTTAAGTGTTCTTATATTGAACGGGAGGAATGTAGTATTGTTCGTTATTTGGCATTGTTGAAAATTAGATAAGTTGATCTTCTACATTTGTCATACTACATTCCTGACGTTGTCATTACATTATGTTATTTTAATATGTTAAACTGTTATCTATGTATTACATTTATTATAACTCCAATACATATATGAAATACTGTGTCTTTAATATACACAACATAACATACAGTATTTTATATCTTGTTTATTTGTTGGAGAATTAATGTATAATTTTCAAAGAATTAAAAATGTTACGGAATACTAACACAAAACCCATAACCACCTAGAGAGAAAAGACTTTGTAATGCACTAAAATATACGTACAGTTTTGTTAATAGTGCATTACTTCTTCTTTATGATCGGCTTAAACATTTTAGTAAATAAATTTAAGTTTTAACAGTGTCATCTTGCGAAACTTCTTTTCATTTTTTTGTTTTCTAGCCTCCCATTCTTTTTCAATTGCCAGTTTTTCAGGAGAGTCAGTCAAAATCCTCGTACTACCTTTTTTTCTTCCTTTTCCAGAGGTTTTCCTCGGTCCTGCTTTCGGGTGTGGTCTTATTACTTCCGGGCTTACAAAAGCCGATGTGGAAGGAATCGAAACATCACAGTGGATTGGTGTTTTAGATTTATTGTGATTTAATGATTTAATTTGTAGAGGGTAGAGGAGCAGTTGCGAAGTTGTTAAAATTTCCAAGAACATGACTATTACTGGCTATGGTATCATCATTTTCTTTCTCATCATCAGAAATATCGGGAGTCACATCGTTATTTGATATTGGCACTCTTTCAACTGGTGCAGCAGTATTTATTGCAACCGTAGGCGAAGCAAGTACAGACGATTCTTCATTGCTTGCAATCATTGATACGCCAGTTGAAGATGAACCGGTAAGAACAGACGGGGAAGAAGGTCGTGTGGTCTTAGTTTCAGGTTCTTTATTTTCTCTATCAGTGACGTAGGAGCTTAAATATTCATCATCTGTGAATATATTGGAGTTGAATGGGAAAATTCCAGTAATTGAAAAACTTTTTTGAATATTTCTTGGTGTCATTGCATTTGGATAGGCACTGCGTAAACATCCAGCTAAATCATAAATAGTTGATGGCCGCCCTGGGTGACTAACCATCCAATTGTCACAAGCAGTATTTTAATATGACTTTAGTGTTCCAAATAGTATTCGATCCAAAGGTTGTAGTTTTTAAGAAGTGTGTGGTGGAATAGTTAACAAGTGGATACCATTCTCTTTGTAGAAATTTATAGAGTCAAGGGTTATATGTGACTCATGATTATCAAATATAATAAGACTTGGATTATCTTTGCTGCATCTTACATGCTTCAGAAAAAAATTCAAAAAAAGCAAGAAGTTTGGCCCAGTCATCCAGCCACTAGGATGTGGAGCTCCTTCTGTACCTGGTGGTCCATCATCTTCCATCATTCGCTGTTGCCAGTTTTTGCGTGGAAATATCATAAATGGTGGTAGGTGGTTACCTATAGCATTTATGGCTCCGCATATTGTAACGAGCTCACCACGTTCCCTAGATGTGACTTTAGAAACTTGTTTTAGACCTCTGCATGCCACAATTTTTTTTGGTTTGTGAACTGTGGTCATGCCAGTTTCGTCCACATTCCATATTTGATTTGGACCAAAATTAAATCTCTCTAATAAGTTTTTCAAATTTTCAAAAAAATTTCCAACATTGTGTCTGTTAAGTGCTGTGGCGCGAGACAAACTTGTGGCTTCAGGAATTCTCAATGATAACTCTTTGTGACGGTCAATGAAACCGTAAAACCAGATGTAGGTGGCTGTTTCGTGTTCAGTCCATTTTGGTGGCATTTTTTTCTTCTATTTTCAGTGGCATAATAAAATGCAAGGTCTCGTACATTTTTAGGTGTTAAACCGTGATATAATTTACTGGCCAACATTAAATAGTTAACCAATTCCGTCTCTTCAATGTTTGAAAAAATTTGTGACTGGCGATAATTAGGAGTATAGTCAATGTTTTCAGTTGTAGCACTTTTCTTCTTCCTGACGTACCTTTACAATGTCATCACTGATAGCCCGTACACCCTTGCAGTACCACGATAACTTTTACCCTCGATAACATCATTCACAGCCAACTTCAAGATATTTTCATCGACAGGGACTCTTTTTCGTGCACCTATTCTTGTTTTGTATTTTCTCGGCATATTGGATACTGCAATAAATAAAATAAAAACAATATGGGACACTTAATCCGGCAGGATCAAATCTCCCATAATTCAGTGTACCAAGTGTACCCAAACTAGTTTGAGGTTATGAATATTGAATATAAAAAAAGTCTGTTATGATAACAGTTTTTATTGGAACACAAGCCTTCAAACAGATATCTTTTACAAACAACTGTATATATACCAAATAAAAACTTACGAGAAAGAAGTTTTTGCAACCCAAATCACTCAACCGTCCGCCATCTTCAAAAGTGTCAAATCAAACAGGTGTGCAAACTTCAAAAAGTTAGCGGCTACCATAGACTAGCGATGTTGCCACACTTAAATTTTAAATTGCGCACAGAATTTTTATAAACCTCGTGATAAGGATCAAGTGTACTCAGTCTCCCCTAAGTATATTTACCATTTTTTGCTTCACACGTTCCCAAGCAGCAATTTTATCTCGATTAAAACTCGTCAATTTTTTCTTACTTTCGATGATGATAAGATCATCTTAAACAGATTCTAGAACTGCCTTCTCCACTTCGTCCCATTTCTCTGATATTTGACGTTTATTCTGTAATTTTAGTCATATGTATTTATATATAATCAAATACCACTGATATAAAATTGAATTTTAACGTATTACTACAATCATAGCTTCCTTAAATCCTTTTTACTTACCGACATACTCGAATTCATTTATTTCACAAATTGTTTATGTCTAATAGCCGTTTGCACCAACACTTTTAAGTAGTCCTTAGTGGTAAGGATTCCTTAAAGTGTGAATTTTGTTTGCACGAATCTTAAGGATAACTAAATCTTAACTTATCAATGCCTTAAGTAAGTTCTCGCCAGCGACCACTTAAACGTTCCTTAAACACATTGTTAAGTTATATTTTTGTTTTGTTTGTAAGTTTTATTTTTGTGCAAACAGATATTATACCTACTAAACGATACCTCTATATCTGTGTATTCAAACAATGGATGATTACCTAGACCTAGACTATGAACCAGATTATGTAGCAGATGATATCGAATTAGTAGATATCATCCAAGCAGGATTGCCGCCAAGGACAATACATGTTAGATCGAATTTTTATGAAACTATGGATCCTTTATCCTTTTTTCGGAGGTTCCGTTTGTACAAAGAGACAGTTCTAGAAATATTAGTACTGATTGAAGATCGACTAGAATATCCACACAACAGGTATGTATTTAACTGTTTATGTTAGGATGGAGATGCTGAATAACTATCAAAAAATTTCCTACATTTTAGAAATAATAGTGTTTCTGCCATGAACCAACTTTTATGTTGTCTGAGATATTTTGCCAGTTCAGGTCACCTAATGCAGGTAGCAGATTTTATTTTATTTTAATAATTTATTTTTTTAATAATATAACTTATTATAATTCTATTTACACCAATTCAGGTAGCAGATTTTATGGGAATGGATATAAGTACAGCTTCTAGAATAATTGTAAAAGTGTCGAGAGCTATAGCAAGACTATTCCCAATTTATGTTGCAATGCCCGAAGCAAATAATGTAATTCAAGAACAGAACAAATTTTATAATATAGCAAGATTCCCTAGAGTTATAGGAGTTGTTGATGGCACTCATGTAAAAGTACAATCTCCAGGTATGTAAAAACCATCGTTTCATTTTTAAACATATTACATCACAGTATTCAAAACGGTTAATTCTAACATTACCTACAAAATATGTAGATATCTACTTTTTTCTGACTTATAAAACATAAATTACTCTTATTGTTTCAGGAGGTGACAATGCAGAGGTTTTTAGGAATAGAAAAGGTTATTTTTCCCTGAATATTCAAGTTGCAGGAAATGCAGACTTAAAATTTATAGATGTGGTGGAACGGTGGCCTGGGTCAGCACATGATGCCACAATATTTGGCCATAGTAATTTAAGGGCTAGGTTTGAAGCAGGGCAATTTCAAAATAGTATCCTAATAGGTAAGATCACAAATAAATTGTTTTAAACCATATATATATATATATATATATATATATATATATATATATTAAACAAAGTGCCAAGAAAACGCGTATTAATATAAACAAAAGTGGAAAATTATTGGGCATGTACGCAAAAAGGATCAATAAGGCCACGAGTAGGAATGGTAACCGCAGACATGTACCCAACACTTTTGCTAGCCAAGTGCAATACCCTACTTGGTTATGCCGCACTGATGACGGCTAATGAGCCAGAAACATGCATGTCTGCGGTTATCATTCCTACTCGTGGCCTTATTGATCCTTTTTGCGTACATGCCCAATAATTTTCCACTTTTGTTTATATTAATACGCGTTTTCTTGGCACTTTGTTTATTTCATATCCTGGACTTAGAACGACTTAAACACAATGAGTCCGTTTCGCCAACGTTGCGACGCTGGTTGCTAGCCGAAAACCCATTGGCACAGCTGGCCGAAAGCACAAAATGGCGATAGGACTCCTGTGTGAGCTTTCGTTGTTTTTGTGTTTTTATGTTTCTTTACACATGTTTCCCCAACATCCTTTGCTCCCAAGTACCCAACACTTTTGCTAGCCAAGTGCAATACCCTACTTGGTTATGCCGCACTGATGACGGCTAATGAGCCAGAAACATGCATGTCTGCGGTTACCATTCCTACTCGTGGCCTTATTGATCCTTTTTGCGTACATGCCCAATAATTTTCCACTTTTGTATATATATATATATATATATATATATATAAAGCGAAGGGTAGTCACGGCTGACTAGTTGAAAAACAAAAATTGTAGTTATCACGGGGAACCAGCCTGTGTGTGGGTTGCGGGAAGAAAAAGAGAAACTCTTTTTTACTTTACCAATATTTCGAAATTGTTTAATTTCTTTATCAAGGCTACAAAAAGATATCAATTATTTTAACAAGTTTGCGGTGTAAAAACAATGAGAAAAGTTACTAGTAAGTGAGTTATAAAAGAAAAACCATAGAATTTTACAAGAACAGCACACATTTTTTTTAATATATTTGTTCGTTGTTAATTTTAAAATATCTACATCGTAATTATTCTAAGAAACTTATGGAATTTTACTTGTTTACTCAGTTTTTTACTAATTTACCTTTTTTTAACTTGAATGGTTCAGGACAACCAACAACAGAGAACAAATTCAAAATTAAAACCACCAATATTAACAAACTTAATAAACTAAAAACTTTTGAACTTAAAAATACCACAGTACAACCCAAATGGTTGAAAAATTTAACGAATATTGACATCCCTATTGACATTCAGAATTTTATTTCACTAGGACACAAATTTTCAATACAGCCTACTGTTAGGGACTTTTCTTTAAAAAAATTGTTAACTGATTTTGAGGATTTAGTTACTAATTTTGATAATTTTAAGAAAAATTTGTTCAGAGCAAAAGCTACTAACATCATTACCAATTATATACACAACAGTGAACAACACAACACATATTACAACCATATGTTACGTAAGTCTAGAAACTTTTTTAAAAATCACAAAGAACTGATTCTAACCAGAGCTGATAAAGGTAACATAACAGTGCTAATACAAAGAACAGATTACTCACAATTAGCTAATAACATTGTAAATGATAAAAAATATTACCGAATTATAAATACAAATCCAATTTAAACAATTTTACAAAAAGCTTATGCTCTGACCAAACAATATGAAAATATTTTTACCACTAACGAATTAAAGCAACTTAGAGCTTCCGCAGCCATAACTCCAAAATTTTATGGCCTTCCAAAGGTTCACAAACCGACACTTGCTTTAAGACCCATAGTTTCCTCTGTTAATGCACCAACCGACAAAATAGCTCAGTATATTTCAGATACTCTCACACTTGCATATAACTATGACAATGAATACTTTACAAAAGACTCGTTTACTTTCTCAGAATTTATACAAGGAAAACAGCTACCTTTGGATTTTGTAATCATAAGCCTAGATGTGATATCTCTTTTTACAAATATTCCGTATGACCTAATTAAAGATAGTATCAACAAACGTTGGCCCACCATCAGTGACCACACTAAATTAGATAAAAAAGCATTTTTTGAATTTACAGATTTTGTTAACAACAACACATATTTTGCATTCGAAGACAAGTTCTATAAACAAGTCTTTGGTACACCAATGGGTAGCTCGGTCTCTTCCATATACGCTCAGTATGTCATGGACGACCTCTTAGAAGTAGTGGTTCCAAAACTACCATTTAGAATTGTTTTCTTAAAAAAATATGTAGATGACATGATTTTGGCAGTTCCTAAGGATGCCATACAAAATACTTTAGATATTTTCAATTCTTACAACCCTCATATCCCGTTCACAGTAGAGTCAGAAACTAATAACAGTGTTCCTTTTCTTGACACCAAGGTGATCAGAAAAGAAAACAACTCGTTAATCACTGACTGGTATGTGAAGCCACCAAGTTCAGGCAGATACCTATATTATCACTCCTTCCATCCCATAAAAATGAAAATTAATCTAGTTATGGCTTTGAAAAATAGGATTGTCAAACTATGTCATCCATCTTTAAGAGAAAAAAACCTTAAAATATTATTTAACACACTGAGGGAAAATAGCTACCCCAAACAGCTACTGAACAAGCTAATCTGGAACACAAGTAATAGAGAGGTAGTAAATGACATGCCGGCGATTGTGGGACGGCCCGAACCTACTAATGACATCAAATTTGGTGCATTACCATATCTTGGGAAACTTTCTTTACAAATTCAAAAAATGTTTAGAAATGAAAACGTTAAAATAGCTAGTAAAAACATCTTAACAATTAATAGTATCTATTCAAAAGTCAAACAAAAAGAGAAACCACATATGCAAACTAACTGCATCTATAGCATACCTTGTATGAATTGTGATAGAAAGTACACAGGACAAACCTTACGAAGTCTCCATCAACGTATTACGCAACATAAAAGTGATCTGAGGAATAAAAAACGTTCATGTGCATTGGCAGAGCATGCTATGGACACAGGGCATGACATTAACTTTGCGGAAGTGAAAGTTTTAGATATAGAACAAAAATACAGAAAAAGACTAACTCTGGAGGCTTTTTACATCCATAGTAACCAACCTAGTATGAATAAAAAGTCTGATACGGATAACATCAGTCAGATATACACATATTTATTGGAGATGTCCACCAGCAGGTCAGGGGTGAATGAATTATCAGATTCCACATCCTAATCACCTATTTCGCCCATGAGTTGTGACTGGATATCTTCTAATAAGTTGAACAACAAGTTTTAGTATTTTTAAATTCAAATATGTTTTTTCGCGCCTCTCATTTGAGTTGGTACGAGTAATGTTGGTTGTCCTGAACCATTCAAGTTAAAAAAAGCTAAATTAGTAAAAAACTGAGTAAACAAGTAAAATTCCATTAGTTTCTTAGAATAATTACGATGTAGATATTTTAAAATTAACAACGAACAAATATATTAAAAAAAATGTGTGTGCTGTTCTTGTAAAATTCTATGGTTTTTCTTTTATAACTCACTTACTAGTAAGTTTTCTCATTGTTTTTACACCGCAAACTTGTTAAAATAATTGATATCTTTTTGTAGCCTTGATAAAGAAATTAAACAATTTCGAAATATTGGTAAAGTAAAAAAGAGTTTCTCTTTTTCTTCCCGCAACCCACACACAGGCTGGTACAATTTATATATATATATATATATATATATATATCTTATTTATTAGTTTGATGCACAAAAATATTTTCAAAATTCTAAATAAAAAATTCCATTTAGATTTAATGGTGTAGACACCTATCTAAACATATTTTTCAATTGTTAAAAGAGACAGTGGATATCCATTAAAAAACTACCTACTAACACCATTACACAATCCAGATACAAGAGAGGAAGAACTGTATCAATAATCATTAGTTAGGACAAGAAATCTCATAGAAAGAATTATTGGCATATGGAAAAGAAGATTCCCTGTTGTTGCATATGGTATAAGACTGAAGCTGGAAACTACAAAAACAATTATAATCGCCACAACGGTTCTACATAACATTGCACGCAACATGAATGAACCAGAGCCACCTCCACCAGAAAACATTGATATCGATGAGTTGAACTATTTAATTGAAGCTGGAAATATTTTGGTACCTGCAGTAAGAAATAATCCAGATAACAGGATCAACCAGGTTCAAAATGAAATTATTAATTTCTTCAGAGACAGAAACAACTGATGTAGTAATTTACATTATATTTTTTTAAAATGAATACTTATTATATTGTTTTATTACAAAAATAAATTATTTGTCATTATATTTTAACTGCTGCTTTTTTAACTCTATATCCAGTCTCATAGATTCCATTTTGGCACTGTGTTCTTCTTCTGCATGTTTAATATCCAGCTTTATTTTTTTTAAAGTATAGTCAGCAATTGTGTTTTTTTTATCAGCTAAAATATTATATTTTTCTGCCAGTTGGCTTGAGGACAAAGCTCTTACAACTGTATGATTTGGACGTCTTCTACTGACATTTCGCAAATTTTCATTTTCTTCATTATTCTTATTTGTATCCTGGAAAGAAATAAAAACAGTCATGTTTTCCAGAAAATTACACCACCAACATACTAATTATAGCTTGATGCATATTGTTAATGCTTTTACTCTTTTATTAGTAAATTACTTACTCGTACAAATGTAGGCCTTTTTAATGGCGTACTAATTGGTTCTGACAAATCAGACCCTTTCTTCCAATTTAGTCTTTTTGATTCACTTTCACAAACTCCTTGTTTGCTACTACTGGGCTCTTCATTAACTTTAACTAAGACATCTTTCAGGCTCTAAAATACAAAAATAATGAATATTAAAGCTAATTAAAATAGAAATATAAGATTCTGATATAATTTACAGACCTGTTCTTCATTATCAAATTCAAACGTAAAATATTCTGTCTGCTGTGGTGTAGGTATATCTAAACTTATGCTATCTGACCCATAAGTTGAGGATCCACCAACGACTGTCAGTGGATCCACTATAGAAAGAAGGAGGTCTTCATTATTGTTCTCGTTTTTCTTTATAGGGGGGCCCCCGCCTGTCAATAGCACGTCCCGTCTTTCTTCCGCCTTTCTTTTTCTGATTTCTCTTTTCTTGTTATCGTATAGTTTTTTTAATGATTCCACGTTCCTGTAGTTTCCTTGCGGACAGGAGGAGTTAAATAAATCTGTTATTTTTTTCCATGCTGCATTTTTCTGATGCATGGATACACCATCTGGTTTTTTTATTTTCGATTATATTTTTCTCATCCGAAACTAAGGTTAACAATACGTGGGTTTCGGCTGGAGTAAAATTTGCCCCTCGTTTTTTCTTTTTCTCGCGTTGGGGCATTTGACTGTCTTCATATTCACTCTCACTCATTTTATTTCATTAAAATTTAAATTTGTGTTTAAAAAATGCAAATAAAAACAAACTTGTTGCCCTCCATACGTTGCACCACGAAGAGTAGATTATCTTCGTGCGTTGCACACTTAACTATTTCTTCTTTTCGAAACATTTATTCTTCTTTTTTCAGATTTTACATGTCATATGACAAGTCAAATAAAAAGTCACTAAAATTTTGCGGTATTGCCAATGTTAAACAAGACTTAACTAAGGAGTGCACATAAGACATTGGTGCAAATAAATGGAACTTAAGGAGTCCTTAAATTTTAAGGACCCCTTTGTTATTCCCTCCTTAAGTGACTGTTGGTGCAAACAGCCATAAATGTCTTATAACACAAATTGCACTCAAAAAATACCCACATACACAATTAAACTTTCTAAAAAATGCACAAATACACGACAAGACACTTTCCGTTACAAAGTTAAATGTGATTTGTGAGGTTAAGTTGTTGCCATTAAACCGCCAAAACAAGCTTACCAGGCTACTAAGAATTTAGTTGGCTATTAGGAATTAATAGCCTATTATGTTGTTTTTAAATAACGTTTTTTTAGTAGACAGCTAGTTGCATCTTAGTACTCACTATTACTTTCTATGAATAAGGCTGTTAATATTTATTATTTCTGTATACTCCATTATATATCAAATCAACAACCATAAATCTGATAGAACTGCGACGCAAAGAACAGCTTTCTCAGCATGTTCGGTCGCGATTACGCTTTATAATACTTGTAAATAGCAGCTTCAAAGACGGAATAAGTAGGAAAAATGTGTTTTTTAATAAGAATTAAGAATAAAATCAGTTGTTGAGTAAGCCAAATCAGTATACCAATAGACGATGTATGAAATCAGTGGATCTACTGAAAAATCAATAGATCTGGTAACTCTGATAGTAGCTATACATCCAATATATTAATTTAAGGTTTTAGAATAAATATACGTATATTTTTGCTGTAAAGGCAATTTATTTAAATACCATAATTATTCCCCACTTTTATAGTATTTTTCAAGAAATATCACCACTTCCCCACTTTTTCACCACATTGCTTTTATTTGTTGAACTTTTCCCCACATGTGAAAAATCTCCACTAATGGCAACCCTGAGCGGGCCGCATATTTGTAAATAGCAGACGCGTTAGCTACAACACGCAAGCCGAACCAAGAATTGTATTTAGCAGATGAGTCCGCTCTAATGGACAGCCTAAGTCTGACGTCACAGAGACGGGCGGAGCTTAGACCGACTCCAAACAATTTCGTTTATAACGGTAAATCTCCATAAGCAATTTTTAATTTAGTGTTTTCGTGATTTATGTGATTAAATAAGAATTTCAGTTGGATATATTGTTGAAGGAACTTGCTATTTAAGTGTTTTTTATTAGTTTTTCCCCAGGTGAGTTAATTTAACATATTAATTCTGCTTTAAACTTGTTTGATGTTATGTCTATTTAATTTTTGCAGTACCTTTTTGTGTGTTATTTTCAGATCCATTTGTTGTTAAGAAAATAATGGCTTTTAAACATGTCATAAAACTTTCTAGCATCAATGCTTTTATAGATGATAACCAAATTATAAAAAAGGGTGAAAACGCCTTAGAATCCAGGCATGTGAAAAAAATGGACTTTGACTCTGATTTTCAGATTTTCAGAGGAGAAAGTATTTGCTAGTATGAAAGACAAAAGCTACAAGGTATCTACAGTTAGGTATATTTGCCTTTGTTAATGTAATATGGAATTAATTGGTTATAATTTTACTGTACTGTTGGAAAATAATGGTGATATTAAAGAAGCCACCTGCACCTGTCCCAGGGGCATAAAATGCCATCACATTGTGGCGTTGACACTTTTTGGGCATTACAAATATATCTGTAACAGATAAAGCATGTCCATGGAAGGCACTACCTAAACCGAGGGATGGGTTGGTGAAATCTGCAGAAGAGCTTTACCCACTAAAACCCTATACAGCTCTTGAAGATGGGGTACCAGAAGCATCAATCAACAGATTGAAGGAAAGGCTACGCAGCTTTGGAAATACTGTTGGTTTTATATGGCCATTAAATGAGGAGTCGCTAAATTTGCTGGAAAATGGATTTCCCGTAATTGACGAAATACTTTCTTCCAAGGACTTTCGGGAGGCCACAGATAAACTGTCTGTTTTAAAGAAAAATGTGCTGTTGATGATCAGTTGATAGAAGAAATCTCTGCCACCACTACTGGCCAGGTGTCAAATAAAAAATGGTACCTTGCAAGAAAATTTAGATTGACTGCCAGCAACTTTGGAGCTATTATTGCAGCGTGCAGGAGAAACAGATTCCCAGTGAGTTTGTTCAACACACTCCTGGGTGAGTAACAAATCATATATCTATTACATACTTTTGTCATAGATGTTATAAATAATTTGATAATTGCTCCTCTGTTTAATTTTTCAAAAAGTAGTCTTTTCAAAAATGGTATTTTATATAACATTTTCTTACTTTAGTTTAATATGACATACATTTTTATTATAATTAATTCATTATTTTTCTGGGTGAATACAATGTGGATGGTATCAAAGCAATCCAGTGGGGTAGAACTCGTGAAAAAGATGCTCTAGACTCTAGATCATTTGATGCAGCATTATAATTTAAATATTCGGCCAACTGGAATATGGCTAACAAATACAGGACTTCTTGGTGCTAGCCCTGATGGAATAATTGATGAAGAAGAAGCCATTGTGGAAGTAACATGTCCATATTCTTTTAGAAATGATCAGTTGTCCGAAAAATTGAAGAAGTATAATAAATATATAATTTTTAATGACGATAAGGGTAACATGTTCTTAAATAAAAATCGCAATTATTATCACCAAATTCAAGGAGCTTTACATATTTTAAAAAAGAAAAAATGTTACTTATGTATTTATACATTGAAAGAAGTAGTTGTGACAATTGTAGACTTTGATGATTCATGGAAAGAAAACATTTCACTCTTGGAAAATTTCTACATAGAACATTACTTACCAAAGTTGTTAGAAAATTGAATAATTTAAGAAAATTGTAAAATTGTTAAGATAATTAGTATAAACTTTAGATAGAGCGTTTATCAATGTGACTAGGTTATTCTACAGTGTTAGCAGATATTTAATATTTACTTTGTGCAGCATTATTATGTACTTATGTTTTTCTTCCAGAGATTTTATATAAAGCCTTTTAGTAACAATGATTACTTGGCATTAAATATTTTGTCATTTAATGAGAGTGGGTTTGGAGTCAAAAAATACCGTAAAAGTGACGAGCTATGGGGTCCTTATCTCTCTTTGAACGACAATTATATTTTTCTTGCAAGCTAATTTATGTTATTAAAATCAATTCACCATACAATTTAAGAAATTTGTAAAATTGTTAAGGTAATTAGTATAAAATTTAGATAGAGCGTTTATCAATGTGACTTTAGATTATTCTACAGTGTTCATTTTCATCTCATTTCATTTATTTTATTAATCCAGAGACTACACAAATACATAGATATAGGACAAGTCAATACATAGATACAAAAAAAAGACAAATAAAATCAGAAAAAATAATCAGAACAAGATAAATTAAAATTAAAATACATAAATAAAAATTAAAGAAAAAAAGAAACAATATAAGCATTAGCAAATTATACATTTAAGTTTAAATTTCTGACTGAAAAAATTCTTTCAGGGAATAAAAGGGATGTTAAGATTTCTGATTGTTTTATTTTGTTTATTTGTCTGATTTGGCAACGTTGTATAATTTTAGAATATTTAGCAACCCTTGTTTCTGACATTGATTCGACATTCCGATTCGAGATCAGACGTGTCACAGAGCTGCATACAATATTTTTTTGTTGAGATAAAATTCAATATAAGTTTTACAAGTTTCAGTGTTTTTCTATTAAAATAAGTTTTCACTTAACCAGCACGTACACATTTAATACAAACATTTTGGTCCATCAAGCGGATTTAGTGAAAATTATATTAACATTCCTATTAAAAAAGCCAAGATTCTTCTCAGCAAGAAGCCGGTATCAATTTTACAAGTTGATCAGTGGGTTAGTCGACCTAGTTCAGTGACGTTTCGCCAATTATTTGTCTGGTCTGGAGTGGACAGCAACACATTCAATTCTGTAAGTTTGTTCCAATTCTATTTTTAACCATATATTAGCCCTATTTAAGGCTTGTTTTCGCAGTTCTTTCGATTTGTACAATATTAAGATGGATACAGTTGCGGATTTTAAACAATTAGTGAGAAACAGAGGTTCTCTCAAAACACGATTAACTAATTTAACAAAATTTGTCGAATCATTAAAAAAGGAAACAATTACACCTTCTATAAATGATATAACATTGCGTTATAATAATAATATTACGTTACTTTCCGAGTTTGAACTTTTGCAAAAAAGTATAGAACAAATTTGTTCGGATGATCTATTAGAAACACAATTTAAAGAACGAGAACCGTTTCAAGACAAATATTATACAGCTATTTCATATTTAGAAGAATATATAAATCAAAATTCGTCTCAAAACGCAGTTGCACCCCAACCTATTCAAACTATAAGTCATGATCCATTACAAAATTTTCTTTTACCAAAAATCAAACTTCCAACGTTCAATGGCGAATATGATCAATGGTTAGAGTTTAAGAAAAATTTTCTGAATACTATTGATTCTAATACAACTCTAAATCCAGGGCAAAAATTTCATTTTTTAAAATCTGCTCTAGAGGGATACGCTAAAAGATTAGTTGAAGGGTTCAATGATTCGCAAGATTATAATGGAGCTTGGCAAATGCTTTGTGCTAAATTTGATAGAAAAAAATTTCTCGTTGATACACATCTTAAAGCAATTTTTAATTTAAATGCAATCAATAAAAACAATTTTATGCAGTTTAGAAGTTTAATAGATGATCTATCAAAACATTTGTCATGCCTTGATGGTATGAAATTAACCAAACAATCTTTATGGGATATGACTATTATACATGTTGTTTACAATAAATTAGATAAATTCACACAAAATAAATGGAAAGAGCATCACATTTCAAACGATTTGCCAACTTTAGATCAATTTTTAGAATTTCTTAAAGAAAGACAAGATATATTACACTCACAAGAAGAATCGCATTCGTCTTTTACACCTTCTGCTAAAACTCATTCTCCAATAAATAAAAATGTTCAATCTCGTTCACAAGTTCATATGTCGTTGAACCAAATTCAATGTAACTTTTGCAAAAAAAAAACATGCAATTTATCATTGTCAGGAATTTCTCAATTTAAATGTTAGTGAAAGGTGGGAAAGGGTGAAAGCTCTAAAGTTGTGCTCAAATTGTCTGCGTATCGGCCATAATCGAGATATGTGTTCCATGAGTTCATGTCGCAAATGTGGACGCAAACATAACACTTTATTGCATCATGAAGATGAAAATCAGAATAAGCATTCAGTGAATCAAAACAATTCAAGTAATTCTCTTCCATTATCAAGTAATTTAGTATCTGATCAATCCAGTCAAAATTTTTTAGTAACAGAAAACTCTACAAATTCCACAGTCATTTTATCAACTGTTACGTTTAAAGTAAAAGACAAAATTGGTAAATTTCAACAATGTAGAGCTTTACTTGATACAGGAGCTCAATCACATTTGATTACCGAGGAATGTGTTAATCGATTAGGATTACCGTTATTCTCCACTCACTTATCGATAATGGGTGTCAATCAAATTACTTCTAAATTAACAAAAAAAACCAATTTTACAATCTTTTCCAATGTCGATGATATACAATTTCATTTAACGTGCTATGTGACCCCATCTATTTCAGCAAATATTCCTCTTGAAAAAATCAATATTTCACCAAGTCTATTTCCAAAAGGTATCAAGCTTTCAGACCCCAATTTCAACATACCTCATAAGATCGACATGATCATAGGTGCAAGTCTCTTCTGGGATCTTCTATTACAAGATCGTATTGATTTGGGTAAAAATTCCCCTATTTTACAAAATACCAAACTCGGTTGGGTCATCGCTGGCACTGCTGTTAGTATATCCACAATTTCTTTATGTCATTTTTCACAAAATCTCATACCAGAGGACAATCAATTACAAAAATTTTGGGAAATCAATGAAGTTGATGAACCTATTGCAATGTCTAAAGATGATATTCAATGCGAAGAACTATTTACTAAAACTACTTCACGAAATAACGATGGTCAATTTGTAGTGAAATTACCACTAAAATTATCTCCAGATTTACTTGGTGAATCTAAAGATATTGCTATTCAAAGATTTCTACTTTTAGAAAAGCGTTTTCAGTCTCACAATGTATTTTACAATTTATACAAAGAATTTATTCATGAATACATTAATTTAAATCATATGTCTAAAATTCAAGATGATAACACAAATAAACCACACTATTTTTTACCACATCATGGCGTCTACAAGGATACAAGTATTACCACGAAGCTTCGAGTAGTTTTCGATGGTTCAAGCCCCAGCACTTCTGGATGGTCAATAAACGAATTACAATATGTGGGACCTAAAGTACAGAATAATATATTTGACATTCTTGTCAGATTTCGGTTATACAAGTTTGTTGTTTCAGCTGACGTAAGTAAAATGTACCGACAGATTTTACTTCACAAAGACCATAGACCTCTACAACAAATAATTTGGAGAGATAATCCTAATGAAGAATTTTCCTATTATCAATTAAATACAGTGACCTACGGTTTCACTAGTTCTCCATACTTAGCTATTAAATGTATGAATCAACTGGCAATTGATAATACAGTTAAGTATCCCAAAGAATCACAAACAATTTTGCACGATTTTTACGTGGATGACCTATTGACGGGTTCAGATGACCATACAGAATTACAAGAAAGATGTAAAAATATTTCTTCTATTTTAAAGTCAGCAAATTTTATACTTAGGAAGTGGATCACCAATGATCCTTCTGTATTAAACAGTATTTCACATTCAAATATTCCTAATGAAGTATTAACATTCGAAAAAAATGAAAGTTGCAAAACTCTTGGAATACAATTCGTCAGTACAAATGATATGTTGATTTACAAAATTTCTACCATGTCCTTGAATGATTCTATTACAAAGCGCCAAATCCTTTCCATTATTGCTCAAATTTATGACCCATTAGGTTTACTAGCTCCGGTCATAATTATTTCGAAAATTATAATTCAAAAACTATGGACTCTCAAATTAGCTTGGGATCATAAAGTTCCTGATGATATATATCAGGAATGGATTCAATTTTATAATAACCTAAACCATTTAAATAATTTAGAGATTCCCAGACATATTAAAGGCTTAAATCATTCTTTGTTTGATATACATTGCTTCTGCGATGCATCGCAAGATGCATATGCAAGTTGTATCTATTTTCGTAGCATAGATTCAAACGGAAATTTCCAATCTCAATTAATGTGCTCCAAAAGTAAAGTTGCTCCCTTGAAAATTGTCACAATTCCCAGATTGGAATTATGCGCTGTTTTATTAGGTGCTCAATTATCAGCACAAGTCATAAAAGCCATACCTAATTTATTACCCATCTATTATTGGTCTGACTCTCAAATAACATTGTGTTGGATTAAGAAGGATCTAACTCAATTACAATCATTTGTAGCTAACCGTGTTTCAAAAATTCAACAATTAACATATATTCACGATTGGCATTACGTTAACACCAAAGAAAATCCTGCTGATTTAGCATCTCGGGGTGTTTCTCCAGAAAAGTTACCTCATCGCGATCTGTGGTGGACAGGTCCAGAATTTCTATCTCATCCAATTCCAAAATTATCATCACCTATTGAAGATTTCACTATTGATATTCCAGAATTAAAACAGAAAAATAATGTAATGTTATCTGTTAAAATTGAACCATTTACTCTATTTACTAGATTTTCTAATCTTCAAACGTTAATAAAAGTAACAGCATACATACTTCGATTTATTGGTAATGCTCGTCAAACGAATGGAGAAATTAATTATCGCAATTATGGTCCGTTGCTTGTTTCCGAAATAAATAATTCCTCTCTACATTTGCTGAGATCAGCTCAATTAGAAACATTTCGCGAAGAAATATTAATTTTGAAATCGAATGATCACCTCCCATCAAAACATAATCTTTCAAGTTTAGCACCATTTTTAGACAATGACGGTTTATTGCGAGTAGGTGGTAGACTCCAAATGTCCTCTTTGGATGCTAACGCAAAACATCCAATACTAATACATTCGAGTCATCCATTAACAAAATTAATATTCGATCACAAGCACAAAATTCTATTACATCCCGGACCACAACTACTTCTTTCATCAATACGGCAATTCTATTGGCCACTACGAGGAAAAAACCTGGCAAAGAAAACAGTTAAAAATTGTTTAACTTGTTTTAAATTTAATCCCAAATTTGCTTCTTGTCCAATGTCCAATTTACCAAAACACAGAATAACACCTTCATTACCATTTGACTGCACCGGTTTAGATTTTGCAGGTCCTTTTCCTCTTAAAAATAAAGCAGGCAGAGGATTCATTATACAGAAGTGTTACGTTTGTGTTTTTGTTTGCTTCTCAACAAAGGCAATTCACTTGGAACTCGTATCGAATTTGACCACGGAATGTTTTTTAAGTTGTCTTAAACGATTTTGTTCTAGAAGAGGTGTTCCTCATCATGTGTACTCCGATAACGGTAGTACTTTTATAGGTGCTAGAAACGAATTATGCGAATTGGGTAATTTTTTACTTGCTAACACAGATACAATTAACGATTATGCTATTCAACATAATATTACGTGGCATTTTATACCACCGTATACACCCAATTTCGGAGGTCTCTGGGAGGCTGCTGTAAAAAGCCTAAAACATCACTTAAAACGTTTACTACTAAATAAATCTCTAATTTATGAAGATTTCAATTCCTTGATTGTGCAAATCGAGGGTATTCTGAACTCAAGACCTTTATATGCGCAGTCCAATGATCCTAGTGATCTAATCCCTCTCACTCCCGCTCATTTCCTTATTGGACATCCCATCACGTCTCTCCCAGATACAAACTTAACAGATACACCAACGAATCGATTAACAAATTTACAAGAACTCACGCAGATGTATCAGCTTTTTTGGAACCGATTTAAAAAGGAATATCTATCCCAATTACCACATCAGTATAAGTGGAAACATCCGTTTACTCCTATTAAAAATGGGACTTTAGTTTTAATTAAAAACGATCATCAACCACCATGCCAATGGACTATGGGACGTATTATTAATCTTTTACCTGGAAAAGACGGACTTGCACGAATTGCAGAAATAAAAACTGCTTCAAAAACTATAGTTCGGTCAGTGCGACATTTGTGCCCGCTTCCGTTTCAACAAGACATTGATTGTGAAAAACATTAATTTATGTTATTTGAAGTTTCCCTTCAAAGGGGGAGTTATGTTAAGATTTCTGATTGTTTTATTTTTTTTATTTGTCTGATTTGGCAACGTTGTATAATTTTAGAATATTTAGCAACCCTTGTTTCTGACATTGATTCGACATTCCGATTCGAGATCAGACGTGTCACAGAGCTGCATACAATATTTTTTTGTTGAGATAAAATTCAATATAAGTTTTACAAGTTTCAGTGTTTTTCTATTAAAATAAGTTTTCACTTAACCAGCACGTACACATTTAATACAAACAGATGGTTATAAACTTTTATCCCCATAATTTTAGGACTATCACTTTTTAATTTTAGGGTGTGGCTTGGCAAGATGAGCTTATTATGTCTAGTGCTATATATATGATTGTTTGGATTTAAATATTTACTTTTGGTTTTATGTGTCAAACATGCAATCTCTAGTATATACAGATTAATTACTGTTAAGATTTTTAATTTTTTAAATATAGGTTTGCATTCGGCTCTATGTTTCGCTCCTATCATATTACGGATAATCATTTTTTGTTTCAATAAAACTCTTTCACAATAAGGTGACGCACCCCAAAATTGAATACCGTAGTGTATTCGTGACTCAATATCTCCATAATAAAAGTTTTTTAGTGAATCGATATTTAAATATGATCGAAGTGTTCTTATCAAAAATCCTTTCTTATTTAAAACATTGTTTAGGCTAATACAGTGAACATCCCAAGTAAGATTTTCATTTAGATTAAGACCAAGAATTTTAACATTGGAAGATCGGTCAATATGCATTCCATTTATGACCAAGTCAGTGCTTGTTTCAACAGATTTTTGGTGTGGATGAAAAACGGAATAACTGGTTTTTGAAGAATTGAGAAATAGCTTATTTCCAGAGAACCAATCAGAAAGCCTTACACGTGTGTTAGTAGCTTTTTGAAATTTAATTTTTTCATCTTTATCAGAGACAATTACAGTTGAGTCGTCTGCAAATGACGTAAGGTCTTCAATAAAATAAGGTAAGTCATTTGTGTGGATTGCAAAAATTATGGGGCCCAAGATTGATCCCTGTGGTACCCCTATTTTATTAATTGTACTCTGTGATCGAACTGTTGTTTGTATTTTATTTTCAACACATGAAATTTCCACAATCTGCGGTCGATCAAGCAAATAACTGAAAAACCAATAGTTTGCAATTCCGCGAATACCGTAATAATTCATTTTTTCAAGGACAGTTTTGTGCTCCACACAATCAAAGGCACTGCTTAGATCGCAGAATATGCCGATTGGATAAGATACCGATTCTATTTCATCAATTATTTTTTCGTAGATATCAAGCAATGCTGTTGAGGTAGATTTGCCCTGTCTAAAACCATGTTGGTGTTTTAAAAAGATATTATTTTTTTCCAAAAATGGCATTAGGCGTAACAGCATCGCATACTTAAACAATTTAGATATACTTGATAAAAGTGCGACTGGCCTATAGTTTGAAATATCATGTTTATTGCCTTTTTTATAAAGAGGTTTAATTATGGACTGTTTTAAAATGCTAGGAAAAGTGCTCGTTTTAAGCGATTCGTTTATTAAGAAGCCAATTGGTTGCGCTAACTCTGTGCTAAATTCTTTTAATATTATATTTGAAATTCCACAGAACCCAGAAGACCTTTTATTTTTTAAACGTTTAAATAAGCCAAGCACCTCATTATTATCAAGAGGATAAAGAAACAATGATTTCGTGCATTTCAAACTTTCTGGAAAAGTGTAGTCAGTCTGCGGAATACTGTCGAAAATGTGTTGTGCTTTTCCTACAAAAAAATTGTTAAAAGTTTCGGCAATTTCTCTAGGATTTTTCGTGACGACACCATCTACGTGAATTTCTAAGATTTCCGATTTATATGTAGTATTGTTTTTAATCTGATTCACCAAAGACCACATTGTTCTGCTCTTGTTTTCGGAATTGTTGAAGGAATTGTGTTAGCAGATATTTAATATGTACTTTGTGCAGCATTATGTTTTTCTTCCAGAGATTTTATATCAAGCGTTGTAGTAACAACTAGCGGACCCGGCGAACTTCGCACCGCCTAACAGTAATGTTTTTTATTTTATCCTGTCCAGTAAATACACTTCCCTATAATCAATTTGGCGCCGGTAAGTAAAACATTACGGTATCAGGTACTGTAATGTGTTGCCTAGCAACGCTGCTCTGGTTGCTAAGGGAAGATAATTACTTTTAATTTTTAACATTTAAAAATACTATAATGACTTTAAAATAAAAATAAAATAATTAGTTACTTACTTTTACTGCCATATTTAAAAAGAAGTCAATGTTATTCAATTTTATATTAACAATTAAATCTTAATAATAAAAAAAATAATTGACAGTGACAGATGGCTTTCACGGTAATTTGACCTAACTAATCAAGTTACGAACTATTTTTAGTCAAGTTACGAACTACTGTTAAAATTTTTATGAATTTTTTTTTTTTTTATTGAAAAAAAAAATATTCGCATCCACCAAAAGGTGATTAGCGACGGCACAGTACAATTTTTAGAGTAAAAATAATTAAACGTACAATTTAAATTTTATGTAACAAGTCTATTTCTTTGAGGAAGCCAATTAGATTTTTTACGTGGCATTCTTTTCTAAGTAGAGCTGCAATGTTGTTCGGGATCATATGATTACATCGTTGTGTATTAAATGTAGGACACTCAACTAAAATGTGGTTTACACTTTGAACTACATTACAGTGTTCACATTTAGGGGGATCACTATTTAACATATGATAAGAATGCGTAAATCTTGTGTGCCCAAGACGAAGTTGCGTAAGAGTTATTTGCGTTCTTCTGTTACTAGAAGTCGGTTGCCAGCCCACTGTATTATTTTTAATTTGACGCAGTTTCGATCCCGAGTTTTCCCACTCGCGATTCCATAAGCACAACAGATTTTTTGAAAAAAACCTTCACATCACTTGGAGTACTTAGACGTATCACTTCTGACTCGGCACTTATTATTGCGTCTCGCGCACATTGGTCCGCTTTTTCATTTCCCTCTATTCCGATATGCGAAGGGATCCACATTATGCTGATCTTCCGGGAGTTCTCTTCTGCCTTCAATAGCTCCGATTTTATCATTTTGGCTATAGGGTTAATGGGATAAACTTGTTGTGATATTTCTACTGCACTCAAGGAGTCTGTAAGAATTAGACCAGGAGGAGAATTGGAGGAATTAATATATTGAACTGCTTTGTATAGTGCATATAGTTTGTAACATTAATAACCCCGTAGGGGTGTCAATTTTACATTAGTCAAAGAAAAATTGTATAATTGAAAATGTCTAGCTCCAGTCGGATTTCTCAAGGCGCTGGTCATTTTGATGATAGCAGATTTTCTTAGGATAGGAATTTGTTAGTTTTGTTAGGCGCCAAAGGGTTTTCTTCTTTATATTAATAGAAATATTTAAAAACAAAGAAATTTATAATTATTTTCAAAATTGAAGAAAACACTTAAAAGAAGTATATTGAAAACAAGAAAAACATTAATTACTAAAATGATAAGAAGATTGAATTCAATATATTTATTTAGCAAAGTAAAAAAATTACTACAAAATCAAAAAATGTTTTTAGATATTATTATCACTCAAATTACAAGAAAATAATTATCTCAAAATATAAAGAAAACCATTAGTAACCTCTAGATATGTTAATATTAATCAAAAGATAGAATTAAAATTTCACACAGTTTATTGTAATTAAGATAACCGGTAAATATATAAAAAAATCTGTGACAATTATAGAACAACTAGCTGACCCGGCGGACTTCGTACCGCAAATCATTTATGTCATTCTTCCATTTTTCGTTTTTTCAATTTATTTTGATTTTATCGTTTTCATTATATTTTCTCCTTAGTCATAAGCCTTATACTATTTTTTTTTTCGTTATATTTTGTAGTTTATCGATAAAATATATTAGATGCATAACAATACTTAATTTAGTAAGAATTTCTCGTTTAAATATAAGTGATATTAACTGCGCACCTTCCGGTGGCGTCACAATACTTAAGTAAGGATTGCCCGTTTAAATATATGTGAAATTAACTGCGCCACCTTACGGCGGCGTGATATAAAGTAATCAAATAGGTAGTGGTTGCTCGTTTAATGGAAGCGCCATCTGGTGGTAACTTCCATTAATACGAATATCATATTCATATTAACCATTAAAAATACAGCATCCTACTGATTTTCATGACAATCGGTTGAACAGGGCAGAAGTTGTTACTCTACAGCGCCAACTGGTGGCGAGTGGCATCAATGAGCATATCATACTAACCTTCTCCGTGGAAAAATACATATGCGTACCAATTTTCATGACAATCGGTTAAACGGGGCAAAAGTTGCTACTCTGCAGTGCCACCTGGTGGTGAGTGTCATCAATAAGCATATCATATAAACCTTCTCGGTGGAAAAATACATATGCATACTAATTTTCATGACAATCGGTTGAACAGGACAGAAGTTGCTACTCTGCAGCGCCACCTGGTGGCGAGTGGCATTAATGGGCATAGCATATTCGTTTTCTCCGTAAAAAAATACATACCAATTTTCATGACAATCGGTTGAACGGGGCAGAAGTTGCTACTTTGCAGCGCCACCTGGTGGCGAGTGGCATCAATGAGCATATCATATAAACCTTCTTCGTGGAAAAATACATATATATACAAATTTTCATAATAATCGGTCCAGTAGTTTTTGAGTTCATCGATTTCGTACAAAAAAACACATCCTTTTTTATATATATAGATTTGAAACCTAAACCATAAGTAATATAATTACAAACAGGTACCTTTTTAAAGAAATTTCCCGAAAAAACAAATATGGCCAAAAATTAAAATTAAATATATAGTTACTCAAACATGTGCACATGTGGTTTCCAAAGGTTGGTTTTGGAAATACTACTCAACTCCTGTCGATGAAGTAGACCTAAAGGCAAGCCTACAGTATCTTCATTATAGCTTCAAAATTCTAGGAGAGTTCGTCAGTGGAGTTAACAACTTCTAGTTTATGTTATGTTATATTTCTAACTGCTTCTTCTAGAGAACATTGATAGTAACTAATCCAATGTGTTAAAATTGCAATCCAATGTGACTAAACGATGTTATATTCGCTGTAATATAATTTTCAGCGTCAGAAATAGCAAAAAACAACTCAAAAAACATGCTTGTTGCTCAAGGTTGACAGTATAAAAAACAGAATTTATTATATATAATTAACCAAGTTAGACTATCAATACAAAGAGAAAATAACATTCTCTGTCAAAATTACTATTCGAAACAGTTACATAAATTAATGAAATGAGAAAAATTAATTTCTAAAAAAATATTATCAAGCATTTTCTTTTTTTTTTTTTTTAACAAATTAAAAAAGAAGAAATTATAAAATAACTCACCAAGACAAGCTTTCATCGAAGAGCACTGAATTTAAAAAGAATGTTAAAATTTAAAAACGCTAAACGAACCGAACAAATCGAGAATTCTCCCTTCCAACCTGACCGTTAGCCGTTATTTAGACAAGCGCAATTCGCACAAATTGAAAATTAGAGTCCCCAACGACTTTACTAAATAAAAATAACATGATAATGTTACAAGTTCTGCAGAAAAGATATTAGTATTGGATGGGAATTTATATTTAATGACATCAGCAGGAGTTACCACTGCTGCGCCAACGCCGTTGTCAGTTTTTGAGGCGTCGGTATATATTTTGACGAAGTTTTGGTAGCGCTGATTTAAAATGGAGTTTAAAATGGTTTTGATAATTGTAGGGTTTGTGTCGAGTTTATTATATTGAAGTAATTCGGTGTTAATTTCAGGAATGCTAATAATCCAGGGAGGTGGATGGTCAAGATCTAATGGATAGACATCCGGGAATTCAATGTTTAAGTGCTGCAGATATGTTCGAATTCTTTCGTAGTAAGGCTTAGATGTACGTGTTTTCCCGTCAAAGTAGTGCTGATATTTATTGGTAAATGTATTAGTGTACAAAGGTTTATTTTGGCCTGCAGCTACCGATGTTGCATGTGATAAGGTTAAATACATTCGTCGCAGTTGCAAAGACGGTTCACCAGTTTCGGAATAAATACTTTCTATGGGAGTCGTTCGAAAAGAACCCAAAGCTATTCTAAGAGCTGTGTTATGAATAATGTCAAGCGGTCTTAAGGTTGATTTTGAGGCAGATGCATAGGCAATGGAACCATAATCAATCTTTGATCTAATTAGCGTCCTGTACGCCGTTAGTAACATGGCATAATCGGCCCCCCAATTTCTGTTAGCTATGGTTTTCATCACGTTAAGTCTTTTATTGCAGGAAAGTATTAATTGTTTGATATGTTCTTTCCAAGATAGTTTTGGGTCAAACCACATTCCTAAGAATTTAACCGATGATTTAAAACTTAGTCTCTTATTATACAGTAGTAACGAGGGAAAGTCTATGGGTGGTAATTTGGAAAACAGCATACCATTAGTTTGTTTTAGTAACTGAGAAATTGAAACCTGTTTCTGAGGACCAGTGTTCTAGCTGCGTCAGGAAGTTTTGCAAAATAGTTGTCATTAAAGCCATGTCTTTACCTTTAATGTAAATTACTAAGTCATCTGCATATAAGCGAGCTTTTAGAGGTTTCTTTAAGTTTTTAATAATTTATTGCGATTAGGAACAATGTTGGACTGATTACGGATCCTTGAGGGGTACCATTTTCTTCGTCGGTACTATCGGAGAGGACGTTATGAACTCTTACTGAGAAAGATCTCTTACTCAAAAAGTTTTTTACAAAGTTAAGACAATTACCATGAATATTCCATGAATGTAACTTCTCGAGAATCTTAAATTTCCAACATGTGTTGAATGCTTTTTTTAGGTCAAAAAATATTGCAATACAGGTTTGTTTTGTTGCCAATGCTTCGTGAATGTCACTTTCTAAATCCAGAATATTATCGATTCCTGATCTTTGTTTTCTAAAGCCATTTTGTTCCGATATCAAGAGATTTGATTTTTCTATGTACCACGAGAGTCGGCAATTGACCATTTTCTTCATAAGTTTACTCATTGAGCATGTTAAGCTTATGGGCCTATAAGAGTCTGGTTCGAGAGGGTGTTTTTGACTTTTTAGTATAGGAAGCACTATCGATTTAGACCAAATGGATGGAAATGTGTGACGTTGCCAGATGAAATTAAATAGTTTAAGCAGAAACGCTTTGGCTGTTTCAGGAAGATTTTTTAGAAATATGACTGGAATATCGTCTGGCCCTGGGCTGGTGTTCCTTAAATCCTTAAGACTAGAGTTTAGCTCAGACGGGCTGAAGGGAATATTTAGTGGGGTATCTTGATCGTCTTCATAACACGGGTCATTTTGCTCTACCAGTAATTTATTTTGTAAAAAAGTAGGACTATACATATTATTTGATGACATCTGCTTATAATGGTATGCTAGAATATTTGCCATTTCTGGGGCCGAACTTATTACATTGTTATTAACTTTAAGATTGGATATAAACGGTGTATGTTTAAAACCATTTAGTTTTCTCATTCTCTTCCAGACTTCTGAAATTGGAGTAGAAATATTTATTTCTGAAAGATACTGAGACCATGATTTCCGTTTGGCTTGATTTATTAGCCGTTGTGCTTTAGCTTTTTTGAACTCTATTTTATATTCTGTTGTTTTATGCCTTTTATATTTATTAATTAATGTTTTGCTGGACCTGATTGCTCTTGCACAATCAGCGTTCCACCAAGGGACTGGATTATGTGAATTTGATTTTCTGGTTTTCCCTATAGCTAGCTCGGCACCTCGTAATATAATATTGTTAAAGCTAGTTATAGATTCGTCTATGTTTTCGGTCATTTGGTATTCTGACATTGCGACATCAATATGATTTTGAAAGTGATGCCAGTTGGCTGAATCAATTTTCCATTTTGGAATAAATAGATCGTTAGTATAAGCCAAAATGTTTTTTATTACTATAGGATAATGATCGCTGCCATAAGTGAAGTCAAGGACTTCCCATGTAAAACGTGTAGAAAGCACTGGATCACATAAAGTTAGGTCAATTGCTGAACCCTCTCCAGAATTTATATTAAACCTAGTTGGAGAGCCATCATTAAGGAAATTTATTTGAAGGTCTGTTAAAATTCTTTCAATTAATTTACCTCGGTTGTCTGTATATGAGGAACCCCAAATCATATTGTGTCCTTTAAAATCTCCTACAATCAAGCGTGGAGTTGGTACTTGACTCAACAGATCTAATAAGTCGTTAAAGCTTAAAGAAGAGCTTGAGGGTAAGTAAACGTTGCAAATATAATATTTAGAGGATGAGTCAATTTCAGTTATTACAGCTTCCAAATTACTGTTGACATGGAAAATTTTTGCATTTATGGATTTTTTTACTAGGGTCATCACACTACCAGACGAAAAATTATTGTTTGTGACCCGGTCTCGTCGAAAGCAATTGAACTGTGTTAAAGAAACATTCTTTTGTTGGTTTAGGTTTGTTTCCTGAAGGCAGATGATGTCCGGACAATGTTGTGTTATTAAGATTTGTAGCATTGCTAAACGATGGAAAAATCCATCGATATTCCACTGGATGATAGAGTTGAACTTGAAGAAATAAAGCAGAATGGAGAGATGAAACCAACAAGAAAAATTACTGGCTAAGCTGTAAGGAATCTGTATCATACTCTGTTAAATCATTACCGAGATGGGCGAAAATCTTCTTTTTTAAGATAGTGATTCTCCTCTTCATTGCTTTGTCTTTCAAGTGAGGATAAATTTTCGCAACCATGTTTGTTACTCCCAAAAGGTCAGTGGTGAATTCGTTTGCAACAGCGACAGGATCTACTGAATTATTAGTGTTGCTTAAAAGTAGACTTAGTTGTTCATAGTTGGGGGCAAAAGGGGGGGAGTGAGTTTCTATAAATTCTTTAGCAAGTTCGAGGGAATTTGGGTCATTAGATGCTGGATTCGAGGACGTGTTCCCAGGTCTGGGTATCTTCTTCTTTTTCTTCAAATTTATTGTTGGTGCAACAAAATTATTAGCATCAGTTGTTTCTACTTTAGGCGAAAGAATTTCCGCAATATTGCGCTTCGCTGTGATGGAGGTTTCCAGACCAGTATATTTAGCTGCAGGTATTACAGCCTTAACGGCAACGGCTTCTGATGATTGTGCAGGTAGGGGGTTATCATTGACTGAATTTATTAATTTATAAAAACAGGATGAAATAAAATATAATACGATACATGGTCGTTAGGTGTTATTACAGTACTCCTTTTTATTTCCGGACTTGGCTCCTACGTCTCCTCGTCCGTAAACTAACTCGTACTTTAATAAGTCACCTACCGACCTTGTAACGTATAATACTATTCCAATTTTTTTTTATTTTTACAATTAATTTTTTATCATATTATCTCGTTAGTTTCCAGTTTTTACTATTATTTATAGTACTTTGTAATTTATCGGTTAGGTATATTATATATTAACTGCGCCACCTAACGGTGGCGTCATAGTTCTTAGGTAAGTAAGTTTTGCTCTTTTACATATATGAGATATCAATTGCGCCACCTTACGGTGGCGTCATAGTACTTAGTTATGTAAGAATTACAGGTGTATATTTATAACATCTCAACTGCGCCACCTTAGGATAGCGTCATAATGATTAATTTCGTAATAAACGCATCCGATCGCTGCAAAATTCAAAGTGCTATAGGGAAAATTGCGGCCTCCGATGCGCTATTTATAGGCACGTTGCCGCCACCACGGCCGGCCAGTACCACCGCAAGCGCTACGTCCCGCAATTTTAAATCTGTAATATCTTCGAAAATATTCATTTAAATCTTGTGCTCTAATGGACCATATAGATCTACAGGTATATTAAATCAACAATGTATTTAAGCTATTTAATTGGATAAGGATTAATGCTGTTTTGGTTAAAATCGCTTCGAAAATTAGCCATTATTTGTCGTAAAAAGTAAATGACAACAAAATGTTATTGTGGGATATCCATAAGAGATAGACATATACCATCTCGGAGTTTTCTGTAGACCTTTTCAATGTGTACAAATAATTAGTACATTATTTTGATAAATTTCGTACGGTTCAGCCTGCGTTTGCAATGTAAGCGGAAAAAAATTGATAATTAACGACATCACATTAGAAACCTCAAAAATAACAGTATTTCTCCACCATTTAATGGATGTTATTATACAGATAAACCTTCCTCTTGAATCACTCTATCTATTAAAAAAAAACCGCATTATAATCCGGTGCGTAGTTTTAAAGATTTAAGCATACAAAGGGTCATATGGACAGAGAAAGCGACTTTGTTTTCTACTATGTATTGATGATTGCCTACTTGGGATTAAATATTTTGTCATTTAATGAGAGAGGGTTTGGAGTCAAAAAATACCGTAAAAGTGACGAGTTATGGGGTCCTTATCTCTCTTTGAACAACAATTATATTTTTCTTGCAAGCTTATTTATGTTTTTAAAATAGCACTTTTAACTGTCGAACTTTACTAACATACCTATCCCATTCCCTTTCCGGCAAACGTAACTCACACCTCCTCGTTGGGCTTTGCTGGACAGTGAACTTTTATATTATAATGTCACTGACCAAGTGAATAAAAAAATCATAAATAAAATAAAAAAATTAATTAAAAGAATCTTATACAGTGCTTTTCAGATAAAAGTATCCACCTTTAATAACTTTTGTAATACTGGAATTTAGAAAAAATCCAAAAACATGTCAATTTATGTTGGAAGGGGCAAGCATTATGGCCTATTTAAACTTACTGGAAAAGCCACCCCCTCACCCCTAGCAGCATCCCCTTTATTTTTTTAAATTACTTCTCATATTTTTTATGTAAAATTTGGATACTCCTCTTTGAGCTGATTTCAAAAATGTATAATACTTGTAGGTTAAAGTGGTTAGTTTATGAGATAAACAATTTTTCTTTTAAGAGCACAAATTTTACTTATTTTTTACTTTCACCTTATTTGCCTGTACTAAAATGGGTTGTACAACAGTTCAAACTCTTTAATCTTTTTAACTGTGCTATTTATTATGAAGTTTCAATAAGTGTTCAAAATGAGTACCATTCACTTCCATACAATGGTATAATCTATTTTAAAATGCCTCTCTGATATTGCTTAATACGGCTGGATTTAATTGTCGACATTCATTTTCTATCCTCTCTCGTAAATCATCCAGAGATTCTGATTGGGTAGCATAAACTTTTGTTTTTAAATACCCCCATAAAAAGATGTCTAGGGGTGTTAAATCCGGTGACCTAGGTGGCCACTCCATCATCTGCCCTCTTCTACCTATCCAACGAGCGGGGAATGTTTCGTTTAAAAATTGTCGGACAGGCATAGCATAGTGTGGGGGAGCTCCGCCTTGTTGAAATACCAGTAAATCTTCGGAAAGGTTATCATCATTTTCTATTATTTTTGTAATAGGTGGGTCAACCCCTTCCCTGAGTAACTCAAGATATGATTCACCATTTAAATTTCCGTTGATGAAGAAAGGTCCGACAATGTGGTTACCTAGGATACCACACCAAACGTTTCACTTTTGTGGATGTTGTGTATGGAATAAATAGCACAGTTAAAAAGATTAAAGAGTTTGAACTGTTGTACAACCCATTTTAGTACAGGCAAATAAGGTGAAAGTAAAAAATAAGTCAAATTTGTTCTCTTAAAAGAAAAATTGTTTATCTCATAAACTAACCACTTTAACCTACAAGTATTATACATTTTTGAAATCAGCTCAAAGAGGAGTATCCAAATTTTACATAAAAAATATGAGAAGTAATTTAAAAAAATAAAGGGGATGCTGCTAGGGGTGAGGGGGTGGCTTTTCCAGTAAGTTTAAATAAGCCATAATGCTTGCCCCTTCCAACATAAATTGACGTGTTTTTGGATTTTTTCTAAATACCAGTATTACAAAAGTTATTAAAGGTGGATACTTTTATCTGAAAAGCACTGTATATCATGTATATTTTAAAATAATCTTAAAATGTAGCCTATATGAATGTACAAACTACTAAATTGATAAAAATTTCAAAACTTTTACTGTATATGTGCAATGCTATTTTGTCAATAATAAAGATTTTTTTAAACAAACTGTTTTAAATTGGTGTATTGAATGTACTATAGTTGAGTGACAATTGTTTTTCTGTATATATTACACAAAACTTGTAAGTAAAATAAACTAAAACAATGCTTGTGGTTTAATATTTTTTAATGATTGTAATTACTGTACTGTAGGAAATATATTGCTAAAATAAAAAATATTTGAAACTCAAAATTATATGTCGTCCTTCAATAATACTCCTGAACTTATTTAATTGGGGAATATTGAAAGTTTGTGAGGGCTGCACACAATTGAAAAATAATTGAAATTTGTGATATATAATATGATGGAACTTGCTGCAGAATATTATAACACTTTATTCTCCTGATGGCCCTTTCTACATGAATTCTAGCCCTCGCAATTTGCTGAATTTCATATAGTTGGGATTCTGTAAACTGTAGTGTTTTAAAAATGGGAGTATATTTAATGATACTCCTGCAGGGAGAAGGTCCTTGATCAAGAAACCTTTATCTGCTAATATTAAATCGTCAGCCACCATCTGATTTAGAACCTTACTCTCCCTAACAATTTTTTTATTAGATGTAGACCCTGGAAAAGCCTTACTAACAAAGGTTATTACACCATTTGGTGCAACACCTACCAACATTTTCTATGTGTTTCGACGTTTGTATGAACTGTAGGTCATTCTCTGATTTTCCATGCTTGCTGGAACTGCTGAATAAATTTCGGTGCAATCCAAAATAATCCTGCAATTTTTAAAATTTGTGAAAGCAATAGGAAGGTATGCCTGATTCCGTTGTCACGATGGTATAGTTGTCATCAAATTCTTGAAAAGGACTTCATGTAGAGCATAGATCCGCGTGATTATAATATTGGCCACTGTAGCTGTCCTACAACTAAATCTAATACTCAAATCCACATGTGAAAGATTGAGCCTTAGCTTCATTAAGATTATAAACAGCTGATCAATTTTAGGAATGATCTGTACATTCCATACAGCATAATATTTTAATTCAATGCTGTCCATTAGTTCAACAAGGACCATGAACAGCTCGTTGGTTGGAATACCAGTATACATAAGCACCTGAGCATCTTTGTTCTTCACAATTTTATAGCTGAACCGTGTTGATAACTTTTCCAGCTTCTCGGTAAATTCAACTACCTGCTGTCTCAAAAAGTAATTCTCAGCATCCTGAAATGCAGATGATGGACTCAAGAGTGAAGCATCAAGTTTTATTTGAGTCACTTCATGATCTGGTTTTGAAGACCCTGGTAGTAGTTCGGTTGAAGGTCTTGGTAGTAATTCGGTTGAAAGTCCTGGTAGTGGCTCGGTCAAAAGGTTTTTTACAGTTCGCTTCCTAAAAAAAGTGGTTAATTAGACTAATGGATTTTCTGCAACAAAATTCATACCTTTTTTCTGGTGATTTTATATTCTTCTGAATGCTGAAATTAAATAAAGTTGGTCCATTCTTTTTTTCTTTATTTAAGAAGTGACAATCACACACTTTTGCAAATTCACTTGGATCTCTATCTTTTCTTTTGTACATAAATAAATTTAAAACATAAATCTTTGTACCTTATTAGAGAAATCCATTAATTCCTCTCGGTCTTGTTTTTTGGGAACCGAAAAAACTTACATCGATGCTTTGAACTCTAATATTTACAGTCCGGAACAAAAGACATAAACTAATGTATTTATACTCGAAAAGTCAACAAAAATTAAATAGACATAACCTCAACAAGTTTTAAAGCAGAATTAATATCTTAAATTCACTCACCTGGGCAAAACCGAATAAAAACCACGTTCGGGCCGGCACGACGCCGACGTCCATTCGGAAAACGAAGCCGACCGGGTTATTTCCACCTACATTATTTAGTTTTAACACCAAGACTGATGACTTCGTTGAAGAGTACTTTTTAGAAGTTTTTTTAAAGTGTTCTTAAAGTGTTAGTGTTTTCAAAATGATTACCGACTATGACGTCGCTATGTCAGCCATGGCTGTGGTGATACTCGCTTTAAATCAGCCCCCCAAAAGACGTCAAAGAAGATTTTGGATTCGCCCGAGCATTAAGAGAGGACGGCAGCTGTACAGGGCTAGCGAATTAATGAAAGATTTAATTTTGGATGAAGAAGACCCGTTGAATTTGGAATACCGAAATCAGGTTGGTTTCACCAACTTTTTTCGAATGCAGCGATCGGACTTTCAAATGCTACTCAACAAGGTTGGACCCAAAATATCAAAAAAAAACCTCTTATAGCGATGCTATTCCAGCAAGCGAACGATTAGCTGTCACTCTGCGCTTCATTGCGACTGGTGATTCGTACCACTCACTAATGTATGTTTTGAAGATCTCCAAACAATGTATTTCTAAAATCGTGCCTGAAGTTTGTGACGCCATTGTAGAGGCCCCTCAAGACTACATTAAGGTAAGGAAAAGTAAACAAAATCAATTTAGAATAGTACTTTTATTGACATCATTAAAAATAATTGAGTACAAAAGTTAAAAACTATGGAGGGAAGGGGTCCACATTGGACAGTTCTGAATTAGTGGATGCCGGGGATGCCGATTGCGAATTCGATGAAATTGAGGACGGTAATGAGGAATATCCAGACGTAGAAAACCATTGAAATGTTGAATTGGTCATGTTGTCAGTGAAGAATAGTGGTTGCGTTTGATTGGGCATGTTAGAAATCTGGGTGGATGAAGGCACCATTGGATTGGCCGGTCCAGAGTTTTGTCGTATATTAACTTGTGGCACATTGTACCCATGCTGATGTTCAATATATCCCATTTCAGCTTCAAATAATAATTGGTTGATCTTATTCTGCACAACTAACCTGTTTCGGGGCGAAGAAAGCTTTCTCAGTTTAATTGCTATCTGTTCACCTTACAACAAATATTCATCATCGATGTTCGCTCTTTTTGATTGAAGAGATCTCATGACGTTCAGAGCCTCATACAGTCCACTAATGGACGTCTTGCAGATTTGCTTTTAAGTGCCTTTGGAGATTTGAATGTTTTTTTGGTTCCGGCGACCTCTGAAGGGGAAAGCATTGATGCTTGTTTGTCTTTAGAATTTTCGGGATGAACAACTTGGCTGTCATCGTTAATGCCTTCTTCTTGACTGTCTTGTGGTCCATCTTCCTGAAAATATAAATACTAAAATAAATAAACATACAAAGAAAAAATTCGCTAAAAAATATGATGTTTCTTTTACTTTCATTTTTCAGATGGCTCAGAGTGAAGCAGAGTGGAATCAAATCGCCCAGGTATTTGAGGAAAAGTGGAACTTTCCAAACTGCATCGGTGCTATCGACGGCAAACATATAGCTTTAGTAGCACCTTTTCATTCAGGCTCGGAATTTTTTAACTACAAGGGATTTTTTAGCATAGTTTTGATGGCTGTGTTGGACAATTTTATATATGTTAATGTGGGTTGTCAAGGGAGAATCTCCGATGGAGGCGTTTTCAATAATACATGTTTCAAGAAATTTTTAGAAGAAAACTATCTACATTTACCTCCCCCACAGGCATTGCCAGGAAGGACGAGCCTAACTCCGTTTGTGTTAGTTGCAGACGACGCGTTCCCTCTTTCACCAAATATTATGAAACCGTACTCACTCTGGAATACATGACAAAGGATCTAAGAAAAGGATATTTGGTTATAGACTCAGCAGGGCTCGAAGAGTTTCTGAGAATGCCTTTGGAGTGCTGTCTGCTTGCCTTCGTGTATTCCGATCTCCAATGGCATTACAACCTAAAGCTGCACCGAAAGTTACTATGGCTGCTGTTTACCTACTTAATTTTTTACGCAAAACCTCCTCAAAATTAGTTTATAACCCTAGAGGAATGTTCCATAGCGAATCTACGGAAGATGGGGAACTTACGTTAGGATTATGCAGGCGGGATGCTTCTTGATCTTTACGTTCCCTTTCTGGAGTCCCCAGAAGAAGTACTACTTTGGCTCAATCAGTAAGAGATGAATTTGCCGATTTTTTGCCGAAGTGACATTTCAACACAACAAGTAAAACATTTTTAGCATAGTTGTTAAAAAAATTAAATAAATAGAAATTACAAACTTACCTCTTCTTTTCTTTGTATGCTATCCTGAGTATTCCTTGGTTTATTTTTATCGCCCAAAAAATTCATCGGTTGGTAGGCGAACCATTTACTAACGTACGGCTCATCAGCGCCACTCCCTGTTCTTTTCGTTTCAGCTTCTTTCTTTTTTTCCCTCCAAAAATGGCTGGTTAAATTTTTCCATTTGCGCTCAATTTCATTTTTATCCACTTTAAAAGACACAATCTCTGTGAGACAGTCGTGTCTTTGGTTTTTTAATTTATGTTGGGAATTTGAACTATCCCATAGAAGACGACGTTCTCTATACAAGTCTATTAACACTAAAATTTCTTCGTCATTCTACTCGATCACTTAAAATGAACAATAAAAAAACCCGACTTAAAAAAACTGAGTCGAAAATAAAATAATTCGTCTAGTTCGGTCGGAGGTTTAATTGTAACTGAAGCCGCTCGGGGCCGCTCGGCACGTCCCCACTCTATATTTTTGTTCGGCTCGGCTTCCTTTGATCTGTACCTACTTTATGCGGGTTGAGATCGGCACGGCCCGGGTCGGCATTTTCTAACCCGGCAAAGCCGCCCAGGGCGTCTACATCAACGCGGCTTAGGCCGCCCGGGTCAGCCCGCCCGGCCTACCGCGGCATAGTGTGGACCCTGCTTAAAACAAACTTATAAATTATTACAAATAATGAAAGACTATTTTAATTTAACAAAAGAATATTTTAAACAAATATAACATTACAAAACAACAATAACATCGTAAAATTTTTATTTTTTATACTTATTACTGCCTAGCGCAATATTTTTAGTTACGTACTGATACAAGGAATGAGGTTCTTTTTTAACCTCTGACGATAAACTACCAGATTTAACTCTTTTGCTTCCGCATGGGACTTTTCTGCGTGCTACCGATGTTGGTTGAACAGGAATGTTTATTCTCTTCTTTTACATTTGATGGTTTCTTTATTGTTGCTTTTTTTAGGACATCCTTTATATTTAAAAGCTGTGTGAAAACTAGATAGTAATAAAGTTTTCGAACAAGCATATTTTTGTAAATTATTGAGATAGGCTTCTACAGCGGGGCAAACATTTTCGGGATCTTCTTTAATTTGTTTCATTATTAAATTATAGTGGTTCGTCCACTTTTCCTTTACTAATTTGGTCGAAAAACTATTGCTACTTTCCTCGCTACTTTCCTTGCCATTTTCTTTATACTCTAAAGGTGTTAAATTGTTTTTTTTTTCATGCAAATTTCCGATACAGCGATATCATTATGAGTTTGTAATGGCAGAAAAATATCTTTATTTGCTTCCTTTCCTGTCGCAATTTTGTAAAGTTGTAATTTAGTGCTAAGAGTAAGTGTATTCTGTGCACTCAAAAATTTGTCTTTTTGCAAAACAGCGGCTTGGTGCTTACAATGTTTGCCGTTAAAACCCATCGCACATGTACAAATACATACCTGAAAATCAACATAATAATATATAATATTTTGGCCTTTTCGACTTGTTGCTGAAACTTCCAATGCTTCGATGTTAATAGGCTCCACAATAATTTTTGTATCAATTACTTTAGGTAGATATCTAGTAGCAACCCTTTTTGAGACCCTATTGAATAGTAAATCTAATATACGCTGCCTATTATAATTTTCAAAACTTGTTATTATATAGTCAGAAAGTTGAACCAAATTAAATGCTTTGGCTCTTTCTAAAGGTATGTCTTTTAATAAGCGAAACATTATTTCTGTATAATTGTTAGTATCACTTTCTCTTAACATTAAATCTGTCCTATATTGTAAGCACAAGTTTCTTTCCGAATTAGCATATTTCCAAAGTAAGTTTTAAAGCCTGCATAGTTGCAATTTTTATTAAAGTTTTTTTTGCATCATTTAGTTCATGGTCTGTATTGTAAGTAGTAACCTTTTGTATTATTAATTTGTTTTGTTTTCGTTGTTATTGTAATGTATTATAAAATGTCACAGTTGTCAACAAGTTATAAAATAAAAAACTGCATGTTGTAATTTAGTTACTGATTTTCTTTTGAGCAATAATCTCAACAGTGGTAGCAGAGCGTGGTTCCTGTGAGCAAAGTACTTGTTAGAAACTTTACTGCAGACATGAAAAACGAAGATATTCAGTTAACTAAGGCGACACATTTGACATCAGTGATGAAGATCGGCGAACATTCAATGGTTATGCAGAAATTGACTGATGTTAGCGAGTGGGCGAGTTGGAAACGACGAATTCAGCTTGCACTCCGGTGCAACGGCGTTCTCAAGCTGATTGCCGAACCTATTCCTGTTTCTCCCGACGAAGACTGGTTAAAAAAGGATGCACTAGCACAGTGGATTATTTTACAATCGTTATTGCCACAAGTAGAAACTTTGGTGCAAATCTGCGACTCAGCAAAAGCGTTGTTTGAGAAACTGTCTGCGATTTACGACAAAGCAACACCCGAGTCAATCACTCTAGTCTTCCGTGAGCTGTTTACGTTGAAGTGGAGCGAGACCCGGTCAGTGGCAGCACACATGTCAAGGGTACAGTCACTTGGACAGAAGCTGCAACTGATGGATTGTAAGCTACCAGACGAAGCATTGATGTGCATCATACTGATTACATTGCCGGATGAGTATCAGCCGTTTATTTCCGTTTGGGACGGCGTCACGGGTGCTGATCGAACTTTCACTAAACTTCAAGAGCGTCTTCAGCTGCATGAAAGTAGATTTCGTATACGTGTAGAGAGTAAGTTATGTGACGTAAAAGATGATAATGGAGGTTTAGTGGTAAATAAGAAAGGGGGAAATAAAAATGTTAATGTAAATTCTAATTTTAGTAACCGAAGGCGAAAGAACAACCAAAATGCAGAAAAACAGTCGCAGGATAACTCTAATGCTGGACAGTCTGATGTGACTTCGGGCATCGTCACGTGCTTTAACTGTGGTGGTAAAGGGCACATAAGTAAACAATGTCCATCCGTACGGCGTGGCAGCAGTGGCACGAACAGCAAAAAGGGATCTGCACCTTTTAGTGAGAAAGGTACTGGTTTTTTCGCAGGCATTTCGGTTGGTTCAGGTGCGACCAATGACTGGATTCTAGACTCTGGTGCAACTCATCACATGACCTGTCGTCAGGATTGGGTAAAAAATTTTAAGTCCTTTTCTGATAGAGTGACTGTAGGTGGGGGTGCATATTTGGATGTGAGTGGATCTGGAAATATTGATGTCGTTTGTTCTCTAAAGAGTGGCATTAACAAAATTGAATTGAGGGATGTGTATGTGATTCCCAAGCTTGGTAGAAATCTTATTAGTATTCGTAAAGCTCAAACAGCAGGTATCCTTGTTAGTTTTCCTCCTAGTCGAGATTTTGCTTATCTTAGCAAGAATAATGTTCTTCAGTGTACTGCTATTTTGCGTGACAACTTGTATGTTCTTTTAGGTCACAGCAAATCTGTGTGTGGTAGTGTAAACGTGTCTTGTATAAGTGAATTGCGTCTGTGGCATGCTAGGTTTGCACATCAGGATAAGCAGCATGTTGTTAAGCTGCTTCATGAGCGAGGAGTGAAATTTTCTGACAAAGAAGTGAAAGAGTTTGTCTGTGAAGCGTGTGTTTTAGGTAAAATGACACAGCGTTCCTTTCATTCGAATCCTATCAGAGCTACGAAGCCTGGTGAATATGTACATATTGATTTGTGTGGCCCAATGTCTGTTGAAAGTATTGGCAGAAAGAAATACATGTTAGTGTGTAAGGATGATTATTCTAGTTACCGATATGTGTATTTTCTGCGTGAGAAATCTGAAGCTGTTGATAAAATAAAGATTTTCCTTCAAGCTTGTAATAGTCTAAAAATTGAAGTCCAAACCATTATCACAGATGGAGGTAAGGAATTTGATAACAGCCTCATTGATTCGTTGTTGACTCATAGAAACATAGAGCATGAGGTTTGTCCCGCGTACACACCTCAACTTAATGGTCTTGTTGAACGTGCAAATCGAATCTTGTTGGATGCTTTGAGAACTGTTTTCTGTTCATCAGATGTTCCGCAGTGTTGTTGGGCTGAATTGATCAATGGCATAGTTGATGTCTTGAATAGAACTGGGCCTACAAGACATGGCAAAAGTCCTTTTGAGTTGTGGACAGGTAGGAAACCAACTTTAAAGTATATTCACACTCTTGGTTGTAAAGCTTTTGTTTTCCGACCTCCACAAGTCCGTGGTAGTAAGTTTGAACCCAGAGCAGTTGAAGGTCGTCTCGTAGGTATGATTAAGCGTCCTTTTGTATATAGAGTTTGGGTTCCGTCTCTTCGAAAAGTTGTTCAATCAACTCATGTTCGTTTTGTTGAAAGTAGTGAGGTGTTCGAGGTTGAGATTCCTGTTGAGTGGCCATTAGAGACTGTGAAAGATTCAGAAGTAGGGAGGGCTGATACTGAGATTGTTGAGCCATCCACTTCTAATAAATTTAAAGGAAGAGGTCGTCCAAAAGGTTCAGGCGGAGATCCGTGTGCCATGAATGATCTTGACTTGTCAAATGTGCCTGCTGGTGTATTAACTCTGAACAAATGTTCAGTTAGCAAATCTGAAATTTCGGCCAACCTGGTCCAGTTTATTGATCGGGCTCTTTGTTTCTTTGCTGAACCAAGAACTCCTAATGAGGCTCGTGAGTGTTCTGAAGTAAATGAATGGGAAGCTGCAATGGCTTCTGAACTTGATAGTTTGGACAAGAATAGAACTTGGGAATTAGTGGAAAGACCTCATGATAGAAGGGTTGTAAAGAACAAATGGATCTTTAAAATAAAGCGTGGTCCAACTGGTGATGTAGAAAAGTATAAAGCTCGACTTGTTGCAAAGGGCTTTAGTCAAATTCCTGGGGTTGATTTTGATGAAACCTTTAGTCCCGTAGCTCGTTTTGAAACTCTGAGAGCAGTTTTAGCTGTTACTTCGGTCAATCTGTACAAGTTAGTCAAATTTGACATAAAGACTGCTTTCTTGTATGGAGATCTGGAAGAAGAGATTTTCATGGAGCAGCCTGCTGGCTTTGAAGATGGGACTAATAGAGTGTGTTTGTTGAAAAAAAGCTTGTATGGTTTAAAACAAGCTCCCAGATGTTGGAATGCAAAGCTGGTTGAGAAGCTTTGTATGTTTGGTTTTAAACAAGCTGAGAGCGACCCTTGCTTGTTCTGCTTTAACAAACGTTCAGAGAGAATGTTTTTAGTGATATATGTTGATGATGGTCTATTAGTTTCATCATCAGATGATTTATCTAAGCGTTTTCTGGACTACTTGTTTTTCGTGTTTGAAGGTAAAACTGGTTTGTGTGATTCGTACTTAGGAATGCAAATTGAGCAACGTTGTGATGGACTATTTTTGTACCAGGAAGGATATATCTTGAAATTATTGGAAAAATTCAATATGGCTGATGCAAAATCGTGTTCTGTTCCTGGTTGTAAAACTGATTTAGCTGATTCTGTTCAGTTAAGCTCTGAAATGCCGTATCGTGAGTTGGTAGGGAGCTTAATGTATTTGAGTGTGTGTACTAGACCTGATGTAACGTATGCTGTAAGTGTGTTGTCAAGAGTGTTAGATAGACCAACAGTAGAACACTGGAAGTTAGGCTTAAATGTCTTGAAGTATCTGAAGGGTACAAGTGGCTGTGGCCTGTTCTTTTCATGTTCTGGTTCTGTTGATTTGATTGGTTACGCTGATGCTAACTTCGCAGGTGATGAAGTTACTCGACGTTCTACTTCAGGATCTTTAATTTTGTTTTGTGGATGCTTGACCGCATGGTCCAGTAAATTGCAGCAATGTGTTTCCTTGTCGACAATGGAAGCGGAACTGATTGCTGCAAACGAGTGTGCCAAGACTCTTATCTGGATGGAACTTCTGGGAAGGGATTTGCTGGGAGAGTCACTGCAGCCTCGTCTCCTAATGGATAGCTCGAGTGCACTAAAGCTGACGCATAATCCAGAATACCACTCAAGAACTCGTCATGTTGACATTCGCATGAAGAAAGTGCGAGAGTTAGTCTTGGAAGGTAGTTTGACAACTACTTATGTTTCTACAAAGGATCAACTAGCCGATTTTCTAACCAAATTTTTGGTTGCTAGTCGCTTGCGAGATCTGCTGACAAGAGTGGGCTTTACTTAAGCGACTAGTTTCTGCATTTTTGGTAATGTTCTGAAGTTTTTGTTTTAAATTAATAAGGGCGGGTATTGTAAGTAGTAACCTTTTGTATTATTAATTTGTTTTGTTTTCGTTGTTATTGTAATGTATTATAAAATGTCACAGTTGTCAACAAGTTATAAAATAAAAAACTGCATGTTGTAATTTAGTTACTGATTTTCTTTTGAGCAATAATCTCAACAGTCTGTTTTAGAATGCAAAATATTTTTAAACAATTTATAATAATGTTGTGCCGAATTCCTTAGAATTCCATTTTTTGCATTTAGAATCCATCTCCAAACAGCTTTTTTCCGTGAAAGACGCATAATAGTAATTTTGCTTCTGGCCAATATTTTTTTTTAACTTTTTTTTCATCAGTCATGATAACTGCAGGACTAATTTTTGTAGGCAATATGTCTAGCATTTCCTTAACTGCAATATCAAACAGATCAGCTTTTTGACAATTGGATACAATGCATCCAACGGGTAATCCTCCGGCAGCACTTTGGACCACAAAAAAATATATTTTGTGGTCATAAGCATCGCAATTACCGGATGCGTCAACAAACATAATTTCACTTGCTTGAGGTATTTCTATGGAACGTTGAATAAGAGGTATACATATAGCTACAGCATAATTATCATGTAAGGTTATTATTTTATAACATAGACCTGACTTCTCTTTATGAAAAGCCAGCATTTCTTCTAACTTAAGCAGCATATTGGAACCAGTACGATCACCAAAGTCTTCTTTAAATTTGTTTTTCCGCAAATTAGATACATCCGTTTTTGTTGAAATATAATGCCTATCATATAATAAATCTTCATATTCATCACCCAGTTCCTCCATTTTATCCATACAATAGGCGTGATAAGCTGTGGCTGCAGAATGGTTCGAAAAACTTTTGCTTAGCCTCTGGGCCTAGAGGCCTCTCACGAAGGGCCTCAATGACCTTTAACCGATGCTTATACCAATTGGGGCTCCAGATGCATTACAACTAAAGGTAGAAATCTACTTAGGGCCATCACAAACAAAAATTACAGTCACTTGTCAACTGGAGAGCCAACTTATTGGCCTTCTGATCCCCATAAATTGCCAGACTTGTTAGACTTTTTTGTAGTCAACAATATCGCATCTAACTATTTTCACATAGAATCTAATTGGGACTTGTCCTCGGATCATACTTCAGTTGTACTTACACTAAGCAATCATGTGATTATTAAACCAGAACCCCCCAGACTAACTACTCCTAAAACCGACTGGAACCACTTTAGACAATATCTTGAAGACAATCTGCAAACCAATATTAGATTGAAAGAAAAAAAAGATATCGACGAGGCCGTCCAATACCTTACAACAACGATACAAGAAGCATCTTGGAAAAGCACACCTACATATGACAACTTAGAAAATAATAACAACATACCCTTGTATATCAGAGAACTAACGGCACAAAAAAGACGAGCAAAAAGCAAGTGGCAAAGAACTCGAAACCCAAACGATAAAAACATTTACAATAGATTAACCAGAGATCTCAAAAGAACATTACAAGACTTTAGAAATTCTACTTTTAAAAATTATATAACAAATCTTTCAAAAGAAGACCATTCAATATGGAAAGCAACCAAAAAATTCAAGAGACCAACAAACCATATACCTCCACTCAGAGCAAACAACGGGAATTGGGCAAGATCTGATCAAGAAAAGGCAAACACATTCGCAGACCATTTAGCAGAAATCTTTAATCCACCAGAACATAATAATATAAGAAATAATGATGATGAAAATATCCAATGCTTTCTGGACGCACCTTGCCCAATGAGTCTACCTATTAAAACACTTTCTCCCACAGAAATCAAAAAAGAGATAGATCTGTGCAACAATCACAAGGCTCCAGGATTTGATCTTATTACCGGACAAGTCCTCAAGCAACTTCCCAGGAAAGCTATAACTCTAATAACTATGATATACAACAGTATTTTGAGGCTAGCCTACTTCCCTATAACCTGGAAATTTGCTCAAATTATTCTTATCCACAAACCAGGTAAACCACCAGAATTAGCCAGCTCCTATCGCCCCATAAGCCTTTTACCGCTGTTGGCGAAAATATGTGAAAAAGTATTTTTAAAAAGACTTGAAAATGAAATTAACTTGTATGACATAATACCTCAACACAAATTTGGCTTTAGACACGAGCATTCTACTATCCAACAATGTCACAGAATTGTCAACGAAATTATAAGAAGCCTACAAGAAAAGAAAGTATGCACCGCAGCATTCTTGGAAGTAGAAAAAGCATTTGATCTTGTTTGGCATCAAGGACTACTCTATAAGTTAAAAAAATCTGTTCCTACCAACTACTACCTAGTCCTAAAATCCTACCTTAAAAATCGGTATTTCCAAACCAAGTTTAACCTTGAAATGTCCACCAACCACCCAATAAAATCTGGTGTACCACAGGGTAGTGTCTTGGGGCCTTTCTTATATTTAATATTCACTGCAGACATTCCAACAATGGGAGAAACAACCATCGGCACATTTGCGGATGATACTGGCGTTCTTGCAGTAGACAACAATCCACAACTAGCTACTAACAAACTACAAGAACATCTCAACAACCTGGAAGAATGGTTTACAAAATGGCGGATAAAAGTTAACCCAACCAAATCAACGCACATAACCTTTACAACAAGACGTGTTCAATGCCCTAGTGTTAGAATAAATGGCGACATTCTTCCTACAAAAACCGAGGTTAAGTACCTAGGACTTACACTGGATTCAAAACTAACGTGGAAGCCTCATATACAAACAAAAAAGAGACAAATCGATAACAAGATCAGACAGATGCAATGGCTCATTGGAAAAAAATCCAAACTTAAACTGGAAAACAAAGTTCTCATTTACAAATGCATCATCAAACCAATATGGACATATGGTATACAGTTATGGGGATGCACCAAGCCATCAAACACCAAGAATATACAACGAGTTCAATCAAAAATACTCCGTAATATACTTCAAGCTCCATGGTATGTGTCAAATAAAACAGACATTCCCACAGTTGAAAACGAAATCCGATCCCTAAGTAGCAGTTACTTCCAAAAACTACCCGGCCACGAAAACCCAGAGATAGACCATCTAAGTGAACCTTTAGCAGTACCCAGAAGGCTAAGCAAGAAAAGACCATCTGATTTGAAGGAACAAGAATAAGTTATTTGTTAATACTAAATACGGAGTAATGTCACTGGACAAATTCTCCCTCGAAATATTACAATAGCACATTTACTTATTGCTCCTGAAACTAGAGCAGATTGTAAATTACAATTACTAATAAAAAAAAAAAAATTCGCCTTTAAGAAAATAAAAAAATACTCGTATATTAAAATATTTATTGCAGTAAGAAAAAAATGATAACATGTTTTTATAGGACATTATGTATTTATAATTTAAGAATTATGGTGTTGAACTTTTTTAATTATTGCTTGTATATCGGCATCTTTGGGGCTACATGCAATCCTCATCGTGTCTTCTAAATGAGTAGAAAGACGATTGCGGTATTTGTTTTTCAAGAAGCTCATTTTCGAACATGAAGCCTCACAGAGATAAGTCGAAGAAAATATAGTTAAAACAAATTGTGCGCAGTTTGTAAACATCTATAGTTGTTAGGTAAATTTTTCCAAAATTCAATGTACTCCTGCTTTTCACGGTGTTCGATGAAATTAGCTTTGAGCTGTGTGTCGTACTTTAGTTCAATGATTTCATTCATTAACTATGTTTTAGAAAATCCAAACTGGCAGAGTAATATTATATCTTCGTTTTCAACGTGCCATGGGTTTTCTACAAGTAAAAAACAGTTCTTAACTTTTCTCACATCAGAAAATCTATTTTGAATTTCTAACAGATATTGTTTCAAATAGGTTATCATATCTTCTTAAATAATGCTGTCTGGATTAGAAACTTCGGATTGCAGAGCAGCAACAGTTGGAAAATTTGAAAAATCTCGTGCCTCGAGCTCATTTATGTATAAGTGCAGTTTAGCTTTAAATGCGAACACTTTTTGTCATTTGTCCAATTATTTTGTTAGGTCCTTGCATATCTAAATTCAGACTATTGAATTTCTTAGTAATATCGGTCAAAAAAGCCGCAAGTGCCCACCATTCATTTTGCTCTAGTTAAGGGTATTCTTTACCACTTTGTTGTAAAAAAAAGTATTATTTCGTGTTTCAAATGAAAGAACCGTTCTAATACTTTTTCTTTGCTTAACCATCTCACGGCCGTATGTAAGATAACATCGCCATAATTAGATTGTAATTCTTCAAGAAGGTCTTTGAATTTTCGATGATTAAGTTCGCGCCCGCGAATAAAATTTATAATGTTTATAATCGTATTCATCACATCTTTCAATTTGTCATTAGAAATTTTACATGCCAAAGTTTCTTGATGCAGCAAGCAATGAATGGGCAACAAATTAGGTAAATTCCATTCCTTTTTCATTAAAGCAATCAAACCATTGCTTGCTCCCACCATTGCCGGACAACCATCAGTACACAGTGATATCAACTTACTTACAGGTATTCTGTATTTTTCTATAAATTCTTTGAAAACATCCATAAAATCACAACCTCTCGTATGACCCTTCATGGTAATTATTGCTAAGAAATCTTCTTCTACAATTCCATTCATTGTGCAGTACCGAACAAATAAGGAGCACTGAGCCATAGATGTTATATCCGTACTGGAAGCACAAGCAAGACTGAAGTATTTGCAGTTTTTCACTTTGTCTATTACTGCCTCAAACAAATTTTTCGAAATATCTTCAACGCGGCGGCGACAGGTGGATTCAGAAAGCGTCAGCTTTTTCACTTCTGCCATTTTAAACAGCTATCATACACTCTTTCATTAATTCAGCATCAGTAAAGGGTTTCATAAGTTTTGCCAGAATGTTACATACTTGGTACGATGCTTTTGTAATAGCCTCATTTTGTCCGACTGCTACCGTCTTTCCCGGCATATTAAACAAATGGCAGTACCTTGCTTATGTCCACTTAAAAAACAAAATTCTTTTTCCCATTTTTCTTGAAAACTTCTATTTTCGTCATTTATCTTCCTTTTAGTAGCACATTTAGATGATACTCCCGCCATTATACATAGAATACCGCTCGCGTAATCGATGAAGCGAGAAGCGTTTAGTGTTGTGCGTTAAAACAATTGAATACGCTGGCCGAAACGAGTGCGAAGTGTAAGCGTGGCGAGCGGGGAGTGGGAGGCAGTGAACACGACGCCATGCGGACCTATACCCGAGCCGCTCAAAAGATGGAATTCAAGGACGCGGGATCAGTGACTGGACGGCGTAATCGTACGATGCCACGCCTTCTAAACTGAAATAACGAAGGCCAGTTTACACTGTACTCATACCAGAGATAATATAAACTGTAGGCATCGAGGGTGGGTACTTTTTTGTTGAGTGGTGTAATTTGGACTTGTTACGTTGGGTGGGGAGAGTAATATTCAAACAGTGCGTGCCGTTCACGTGATCATTCCATCTTTTAAACGGCTCGGGTATAGTTGACTATTGAAATAATTTGCTTTGTCGCGGGCCGCACGAATACCGGCCACGGGCCGCAGTTTGACGAACACTGTCTAAGTCTAATAAACCATCTATAATATAGATGGTTTAGTAGACTTAGACAATTTAACCCTTTTTTGATAGTTATAAAAACCTTCGCAGAGCAACCAATATTTCTTGATGTTTTTGTTTCGTTTCTGTCGTTGTTCTGTTCTGTTGTTTTGTAGCAGTATTTAAATGACATTGATGTATTTACAAAATGGTAGTTATAGAAAATCATATTTTTAAAATGAAGCTAAATTTTGAGCAGCTCCCCCCTGTATATTTTACAGTTGTCCAATAATTATTGTCAAAATAATTAGTATATTACGCTACAAGGGACGACAGTTGAATTTTCGGCCCTGCACGTCATGATGCATGTGGCGAAGCCGAGGGCATCATGACGCGCAGGACCGAGATTTCAACTTTTGGCCCGTGTAGTGTATACTATTTTTCTTCATACCTCGGTCGAAAGTACTTGCGGAACGAGCGAAGCGAGTGCAGCTGGTCGTGGAACAGGCATCAAATACATTCGAAGAGTCAAGTTTTGTCATATTTTTTAAAAATAAATTAATTCCGTTCTATCAAAGTTTTATTTATTTTCATTAGTTTAACAAATTATATTAATTATAATAACAGTTATAAAGTAAATGTTAAAGACGACAAAACATGACGCGCAGGGCCGAAAATTCAACTTTCGTCTCGCCGTAAACAGGGAGTAAATGTTAAACTTTCTTCCCTGCAATTAGGGACAAAAGAACGTACTTTCGACCGAGGTATGAAGAAAATACATATTATGTATGTATATTAAAATATTAAACCCTCTTGAATTAGAGCATTAAAAACATTTTTAGTTTAACAAAATGTCAGACGTTCTAAGTTTAAAATTAACAATAAGAAATTAAACGAGAATTCTACGAAAATATTAATAATAAAAACGTTAAATACATAACATTATACAACTTACCTTTACATCATCTTTTGTAAACAGTCTACAAACTATTATATTTTTGTCTTTAATTATATATTCATAACCCTCAGGTAATGCACGAATTTTGTAAATAAACACCGTAAACTAGGTTGTTTTATCAACAATGATAGAAATGTAGAGAGAGAGAGAGAGAGAGAGAGAGAGAATATACTTTATTGTCATAAGAAAATAGTCTTGTTGACAAAGCTTTACTTAAAATTAAAGAAATATTTGTTTAAATCTAAGTATATATATGGAGATGTCGCTATTATCGCACTTTTAACATTTTCTTTACTAAAGATAATGTATTTGTGCGATTTCAGACATATCTCCAATCTAGTTGCTCTTAGAGCTTCTGGATGGATATCTTCCTTGTACTGATGAGACGCAATACGTCGAAACCGGTCTACAAGTGATATCCTATCGAATTGCAAACTAAAATGGTTAGTTCTATCTTGCAGATATACTAACCCCGTTTAACTTTGAACTGTAATTCAATGTCCGTCGTGGCATATAGCCAGGGAAGTAGTTGTTGGTTCTTAGTAAACGGTCTATATGTTCCTTGATTTTCAAAGAATCTGTAAAACGTCATAATAGTATTAGGTATACTATTATTATCTTTGACATCCATATTTTATGTATTTTGACGAAAGAACTTTTATTCCACAGTTTAATGTAATTTACACAGAAATATTTAGAAAAGATTATTTAAAATTAACTTTGTGCACCAAAATGATAAATACAGCTAAAAATTTAGAAGAACAAATAATTTTAATTAAAAATCACCATGAGGGAAAACCCAACCATAGGGGCATAGATGAAACATTAAATTATTTAAAAAGAAATTACTTGTGATCAAATATGAAAAAATCAATAAGCAATTATATTAATTCTTGTGACATTTGTCAAAGAACTTAAGTATGCACGTAAATTACCTTACGTACCACATTGATATTTTTCATTATAATAAAAATCAGTATCTAACAATTTTAGATCCATTTTCAAAATTTGCGCAATGCATCCCTATTGAAGGAAAAAACGCAATAAATGTATGTGATGCACTAATGAAATATTCTACAAGTTTTGGTGTTTCACATAAAATTATTTTAGACAGTGGAACCGAATTTAAAAATGATTTAGTTCGTGAACTTCTAAATTTACACAAAATCAAAATTCACTTTACTACACCTGGCCATCATGAGTCAAATGGACCAGTGGAACGTTTCCATTCAACCCTGATAGAACAATTACGAATTTTAAAAGAAATACACCCTACCGAAGACAATTTAATAAATTATGCTGTATTGGGTTACAATAGCTCGATACACAGTGCTACAGGCTTTACACCTTTCGAGTTAGTATTTGGACATATTAATTCTCGTAAACCCGACGAGGTTTTCAATTCGAAAGAATTATTTTCGAGTTACGTTGAAAACCATAAAGAAAAATTAAAACATATATACAGTAATGTTAATCAAAAGCTAGTTAAGGATAAAGAAAAAGTAGTTAATAAACATAATGTAGAAGGAGATAGTAATATAGAATTTAAAGTTAATCAAGTAGTATATAAGAAAAATCCATATTATAGAAATAAGAAAAATAACAAATTTATAGGACCTTATATAATAAATAAATATTAGAAAACAATAAAGTTGAAATTAAAAATCAGAAAAACAAATTATATAAAGTGTTAAAGAATTAAAAAAGCCTCATTGTCTTTTTCAGGAAGAAGATAATGAAAATTCAGACAATAATAATCCCTTTGTACCTAGTGATACAGATTAGGACTCAAGAGATAACTTTAACTGATATTAGCGATTCTCCTGGTATTTTACCATTTAGATTAGGTACAGTAAACATAGTTACAAAAAGGCATATTTTCTTACATGATATTAATATTAAAACGCTGAGAACGCAGATTGAAAATATAATAAATTCATTCAAACTTTTTGAATAACACCGTCTACCGTGATAATAGTCTAGAATTGTTATCTTTGCAAAATAAATATGAACATATGAAACCCATAGTAAATGCTTTACTTATTAAATTACAAAACATAAATTTATTTAAAATTAAAAGACCTAAACGTGGATTAATTAATTTAGGTCGTAGTATTTCAAAATTCCTATTTGGAACCCTTGACGCCTCAGATGAGAAAAGAATTGAAAAAGCAATTAATACTTTAAAAAATAATCAACAAAAAATAGTACATGACATTAACACTAAATTATCACTTTCTAAAGAACTAGTAAATAAATATTCAAAAACTATAGACTCAATTATCACTAATCAAAAACAAATTGAAAAGTTTATTAACGATCAAAAAATAATTATCGACGAAGTCACTGACAGTTTTTGTAAATTTTCCTTATGTTCAAATTTACTTGACCAAATAATTTTAAATACAAATATGATATATAATTTTATAGAAAACCTCGAGAATGCTATTACTTTTGCTCAATTACATATTGTACATCCAGATATCTTAACTGCTCAGAACTTGCAAGATATTGTAAAGGATTTACGTAAACATTATAAAAATGATGAAATATAAGATTTAAATATAAATTCTTGGTATTCAATAATTCATACAAATTGTTATTTGACAACTGATAATATAATTTTTGCTATAGAAGTTCCTATCCTATATCCCAAAATCTTCCAATAGTTTCAATTATTTCCAATTCCAACAACAAATGATACTATAATTATCCCCAAAAAGCCCTACTTAGCTCTAATCAATAATACCCACCAATATATGGAAGAAATTTGTATCCAAGTAGAAGAACACTATATTTGCCCACAAAGTCAACTGGAAATCAACACCCCTGATTGTGTTACGGCCCTTATTCAAGACAAGAAGCCCTGCTGCATCCAAGTGCCAATCCAGCACCCCTCTCTAATGTTCAACAAAATTAATGACGAATATTTAGTAGTCATTACTTCAGAAGAAATGAAAATCAAAGCCTATTGTCGAGATGACCAATATATCTTAATTAACAAGACAGCCCTGGTCCATGTTCCCGAAAATTGCAGCATCGAATATTCAAGGTTCAAATTTGGTAACCAAAAAGTCAAGTCTAGTAAAGGGGCTGCACCGGTTCTAACGCAAAATCGACCAATTTCCCATGTAAATCTCCATAAGAGAATCTAAGGTTCATTTCGGTAAATTTTTGCTCTTTTTGATACTGTGCATGCGCGACTTATAATTTGAATAAAATTTCGTTGTGACGTCATTGGAATGGTCGGATGGGACATTTTTTCAATGGGGGGTATTTAGGGAGGCCCATTGGCGCATCTACACTTGTAAAAATTGGTTACTCATCATTTTTTTATGTGGAAGAATAGTTAGTAGGTAATTTATATATTTACTTTAACAATAAAACACATTTTTAATTTTTACATTTATTGCAATATATAATATATATAAAACAGCTCCTCATATATAAATCTTATTTCACCAAATAAAATGTTGTTACAGTCTGATCAATTTTCTACTATAAATTTTACTCACACTGCTTCTCGTGGTTGTTTTCTTTTTTAATAGAATAATGACCCCCGGGCAATGTCTCGTATGTATCTGATATAATATATCTTTTATCGTCATCGGGGCTAAGAGCTATTTTTTCTTGGACTATCGAATATACTTGATGACCCATCGATCGTATAAGGTTTTGTGAAGTTGTTTGTGACCTAAAAGTCTCTAAACACATAATATAATCATCAAAAGTTATATTGTTCTTTTCAACATTAGACTTAACTCCCTTTGCTATAATTTAGATCGAAGTCCAACGTAATCAGTCATAATGCAACCATTATTCTCATCCTTCATCATTCCTATAACTTTTTTCAAATATTGTTGAAGTTGATACTTTAATTGTACAGAAAGAGGGGCAAAGAAATTTGGTTCTTCTTCTTCTCTCATATAAAATAAAATTAATATTAACCACTATATTAATGTGTTTTATTTTAGTATTATTTAATGTCTATATGTGAATACCATTCTTAGTGGCAATTTTAAACAAGATATTGTATACCAATGTTTCTCAGGGTGTAAACTTGATGGCAGTATCATTCTTTTTTATACAATCTTCGGTATGTTTAGCAAGTTTATTTTCAGAACGGAAATAGTGTAGACATCTATCACAAAAATACTTTTTGCTTTTTTCTCTGCTAAGTTGACTGGACAAAAGTCTAGAAAGATTTTTAATCCATACATAATGGTATCTAGTGGGCTCATCATCATCATCATATTGATCTTGTATTAGAAGCAGGTTTACATGTTTATCTCTTTTTGCTTCAGTAAGGTATGTAGGAAGGGTAATGAAATTATTGTTTTGCTTTTTCAGTATGTATACATTTATCGAAATATTATTTTGTTTTTCGAAATTTGGAATCTGTTTCATTGTCATAGGAAACTGAATACCTTTTAGTTTTAACACCCCTGAATAATGTGGATACTGGCTAATTCTTTGAGGATGATTCGCAACTGGATATAAAGCTGACACCACTGCCCATGCAAAACACGCTTGATCCATATTTTTAACATTAATACATGCTTTTTTCCTATTAATTTGAAGAGGTAAATCTATATAAGATGATCCAAGTTGAGGTGTAAATTTATTAATATTAACACCTAAATTTATCACTCGTTTCAAACTCCACCCACTATCACCCTCTTGGAATTCTTCTAAATCTTTTTGAATAAGTTTTGATACGTTATCATCAAACCACTTATTTATATTAGTAGTTTTAAATATAGCAGAGTTCGATGTAGTAAAGTATTTATATTCGTTGAGAATCTTTTCTCCCTTAGTTATAACAAATTCACCACAAAATGCTGTATTTACTTTAACTGCTTCATTTGTTTTAAGTATATTTTGGATTTTTCGTTTAAATAATGTCTTACAGTCCTCTAAAAAATGAATAGGATCTTTATGTTTAATATTTGATATGACACCAGTTTTAATGCGTGAATTAAATGAAGAAATAGAATCATCCCAATGAACTCTATGTTTAGTAGTTTCTTTAGTAAAACCTGCCCCCTTTTTGCATTCAGCCTTTAGTTGATTTTTTAACGTTTTAATAGTCCTTAGTTGAGCCTCTAATTTCTGCTTCTCTCCCGTAGATTTAGCGTATCTCATAACATTTTTTATCTTCTTAGTGGCTTTAACACATTGAATAAGTCCATTTCGTACCTTTTTTTCATCATAACTGGTCGTGACAAGATCCAAAATAGTTGCAATATGTAAAAGCAATTTTTCAAACATATTAAGCAGAATGAGTATGTTTGTGAAATTAACCAAATAAAATATGATGGTACTGCAACTGAAACAAAAAATTTTTTTGTAAAAATTTGTTTTTAAAAACCCTAAGATATATATATATATTGAAATGGTTCCTCCTTCTGGGAACACCCACTTTCAATAAAATTCTCGGTCGTGGATTCAAAATTTTTAAATTGATTGTCCTAAAAATAAATTACAAAAATTATTTAGATAAAAAAAAATTCTTTCGCTTCTGTCTAAAACTTTCTTCTTCCGTTGTTCCACTCTTACTCTATATCTTCCTCTTCCAACTACTTTCCAACTCCTTCTTACTGCTGCCTTTCCATCTATTTAATACCTTTCTGCTGCTCAACTAATTCTTTATACCTTCCTCTTCCTACAACTTTCCAACTCCTTCTTGCTACCGCCTTTCTACTTATCTATCACCTTTCTGCTCTCTTAAAATTTCCAACTCTCTGCTTTTCTGTATCTTTTAAGTTTTGGTTTCTTTGTATTTTCTTATTCTTTTAATTATTTATTATTACTATGTTTTTATTTTAATTTAAATTCAAATGCTTTTATTTACAATAGTTTTATTTTATCTGACTTTTACAAAAATTCATTCAATGACAATCTAATCAATAATCTAATCTTAACAACATAACTATCCATATCTAAACAAAAACAATTCAAACAAAAAAAAATTACTTAATCTAGACAACCGATTTAAAAATCCCAGACCACGTTCACACAACTCAATGAAAGAACCCGTTCCAAGAAGAAAAATCCATATCAATTTCCCCCAAATTTGATTTGACTTGGTGAATCACTTCACCTTGCCAAATCAAATTTCCTTTCAGTAGGAAATTTTTCTTCACCATCAGTTGTCAAGCTTTTAATTTAGAATATTTTAATTTTACTATAAAATACACTACCTCTAGCATATCAATTCCCATCACTATATCTAATTTTAACTTCTTCTTTTATTTCTATTTTTTTTTTTATTCCCCCTTCTTAACTTTTATCAAAATATAATTTTTTTAAAGTTTTAGATTTGTTCCCCCGCTTTTGGAATTTCCCTATACATATAAATTTTATAGACCTCCCCTTTCCTAATATTTTCCTACATATAATTTTTATAAATTTTGTAACCTTAACCCTTTCCTGATATTTCCCTATATATAACTTCTTTCTAAATTTAAATACCTTCCCCCTTTCCTGATATTTCCCACGATACAAACTTTTAATAAATTTAAATTGCTTTCCCCTTTCCTGATATTTCCCTCGATACAAACTTTTTATAAATTTAAATTTCTTTCCCCGTTCTTGATACTTCCCTGTATATAACTTTCTGATAAATTTAAATACTTTGCCTCTTTCCTGATATTTCCCTTGATACAAACTTTTAATAAATTTAAATTTCTTTCCCCTTTCCTGATAGTTCCCTCGATACAAACTTTTTATAAATTTAAATTGTTTTCCCCTTTCTTGATATTTCCCTGTATATAACTTTTTCCTAAATTTAGATTGAACAAAATTCCCCCAGAAATAACTCAAAAACATCTTCTTAAATTTTTCAAACACAAATATTTCATCTTTACTGGCAAAACATATCAATGCCTGCCCATCTAACATCTCACGCAGGTATTTTCTTAATTCTTCATGATCTTCACACCATTTTAACTTATTTTTCACAATTCTTATGAAAATTTTTAGATGAATCTTATTAATATTTCCATTAATTTCATGTTCACTTTTACTTATTTTCATATTATTTTGATTTTTATTTATTTTTCTTCTTTCCATTTCTTCCAATAACATTTCACATTCTTTTTCTTGTACTACATTTATTTTTTCTACTTTTTCTTCCATCTCATATATCTTCTTTATTGTATTTTGCATTTCTTCTATTACATTTTTCTTTTCCACATTCTCTTGTTTTATAATTATCTCTAAGTCATTTAATTTTATATTTGTATTAGCATTAATTTCTTTTATTTCATCTTTGCATTCCTTGTTAATAATTGTTTTAATTTTTACTTCTTGTAATTCCTCTAATTCTGTTTTTCTCATTATCATTTCAGTTATTATTTCTGTTTTTGTTTCTTCTAATGTTTCTCTATACATTTCCATTTGCTTCTTTATCTCATTTTTGACTTCTTTTTTTATAGAATCCATATTCTTATTCATGTCTTTTTTTATTACATCCATATTCTTGTTCATTTCTTTCATTTCTTTTTTCATAGAATCCATATTATTGTTTATTTCTGCTTTATTTTTGTTAATATCTTGTTTTATCGCTTCAGTATTTTTGTTCATTTCTTTCATTTCTTTTTTCATAGAATCCATATTATTGTTTATTTCTTCTTTAATATTTTTGTTCATTACTTCATTGTTTTTGTTATTTAATTCAATATTTTTGTTCATATTTTTTAACATTTCCATCATTTGTTCCCATGATGATGATGAATCCCTTCTATCCCCTATTTTACTATCCTGATTACCCTGATTATCCTGAATACCCTGACTACCCTGATTATCCTGAATAACCTGATTACCCTGACTTCCCTGACTATCCTGTCCCTCCTGATTATCAATATTATCCCCTTGTTCTGACATTCTATCTGTAATTTCTTTTCCCCCTCTTAATTTCATATAAATATACCTATAATTTATTTAATCTTTTACTCCAGAATCACACACTTTGTTAAAGCAAGCTTGACACCTAATAGTAAAGAAAAATCTCTTACCCTCAGTGCCGAAGCAGCCACACGTTCTGGGCGCCAATTGAAATGGTTCCTCCTTCTGGGAACACCCACTTTCAATAAAATTCTCGGTCGTGGATTCAAAATTTTTAAATTGATTGTCCTAAAAATAAATTACAAAAATTATTTAGATAAAAAAAAATTCTTTCGCTTCTGTCTAAAACTTTCTTCTTCCGTTGTTCCACTCTTACTCTATATCTTCCTCTTCCAACTACTTTCCAACTCCTTCTTACTGCTGCCTTTCCATCTATTTAATACCTTTCTGCTGCTCAACTAATTCTTTATACCTTCCTCTTCCTACAACTTTCCAACTCCTTCTTGCTACCGCCTTTCTACTTATCTATCACCTTTCTGCTCTCTTAAAATTTCCAACTCTCTGCTTTTCTGTATCTTTCAAGTTTTGGTTTCTTTGTATTTTCTTATTCTTTTAATTATTAATTATTACTATGTTTTTATTTTAATTTAAATTCAAATGCTTTTATTTACAATAGTTTTATTTTATCTGACTTTTACAAAAATTCATTCAATGACAATCTAATCAATAATCTAATCTTAACAACATAACAATCCATATCTAAACAAAAACAATTCAAACAAAAAAAAATTACTTAATCTAGACAACCGATTTAAAAATCCCAGACCACGTTCACACAACTCAATGAAAGAACCCGTTCCAAGAAGAAAAATCCATATCAATATATATATATATATATATATATATATATATATATATATATATATATATATAGATGATTTTTGGTGAGATTATAATGTTTTGTTCAGATAATGGAAAAGACGTAAACTTTTGGTCGGACCGAAGACTGAACGGTTATGGTTAGTCAGCTGTTGCTTAAAAAGGGCCCCTTAATATTCCAAAATCGAGCCTTAACTTTTATAAGAGAGAAAATATGATGCATAAATAATAATAATTTTTATTGATTTAACGAATATTATTAAACAATTCACTAGTTACAATTAGTTTTAAAAAATTGTTGAGATAATGGAGAAGACGTAAACTTTTGGTCGGACCGAAGACTGAACGGTTATGGTTAGTCAGATGTTGCTTAAAAAGGGCCCCTTAATATTCCAAAATCGAGCCTTAACTTTTATAAGAGAGAAAATATGATGCATAAATAATAATAATTTTTATTGATTTAACAAATATTATTAAACGATTCACTAGTTACAATTAGTTTAAAAAAAATAAGTATATGATAAAAAATTCACATTCCAATGTAGAAACAAGTTTTTCATTTCAATTTTACTACCATATGTAACCTTACATTTTTATGGTTTTGTCAATACAACATTATTTCTTAATTTAAATTAATTTTTTCTAAAATTACTTTTTGTCTGTGTTCTTATTTCAAATGTTTATAGTTTTTAAATGTTTTGAAATTTTACATTTTTGTGAATTTTTAAATTTTTTTATGATTTTTCAGATTTTTAAGTTTTTTCAATTTTTCAAAAATTCAAGATTTTTCCAAATTTTTTTAATTTTGCAAATTTTATCCTTTCAGATTATGATTTTTAAAATTTTTATGGTTTTTAGTAAATTTTTCAGATATTCAAGTTAATTTAAATGAATTTTCATAATTTTTCAATTTTTTATTTTTAATTTTGCTTCACTATAAAAGTAATTTAAACATCGGTCAAAAATTTTTTGTATATTCAGTACGAGTGGTCTCTCACTTAGGAAATAGGTGTACACAATTTGAGAAATATTTAGGAAATAAAAGAAATAATTAGGAAATAAAGGAAATATTTGGGAAATTTAGAAAATCTAGGAAATGTTTGAGAAATAAAAGGAAATATTTGAGAATTGATGATACAGATTTCGGAAAGGTGTGAGTATTGGAGCTGCACAAAAAACATTTCCAAAGTTTATGGAGATTATAGTCCTGTTCTTAGAATAGTTAAAAAGTGGTTTGGCAGATTTCGACTCAGAGATTTTAACCTGGAAGATCACATTGACAATGAGATTTTTTATGCTATGGTGAAAGAAAATCTAAAAATTATAACGGAAGAGGCTAAAGATTGACCACTCGAAATTGATTAATTAAATTATATTTTTTGCTTAAAACGGGCCCCTTAATATTCCAAAATCGAGCCTTAACTTTTATAAGAAACTGAAATAAAAATGTTATAAGAGAGAAAATGAGATGTATAAAAATTCATTTGAGTTAACTTGAATATCTGAAAAATTTACTGTGAATTTAGATTTTGAGAATAATATAATACAAAAAAAACATTTGTGTGTAGGATCCTTTTACAACTGGATTCGAAGTATTGTCAAATAATTATGAAAATTTAAAAACTTAATAAAATTTTGAAAAAAAAATACCACAAAAATTGAAAAATTACAAAAAATATGAAAATCTATAAAAATTCATTTGAGTTAACTTGAATATAACTTTACTGAAAACTATGAAAATTTAAAAAATCATAATCTGAAAAGATGAGAAAAATTGGAAAATTTGTAATAATTATATAATTTTAAAAACCTGAAAATTTAAAAAATCCTTTAAATTTGCAAAATTGTAAAATTTATGAAAAATGGAAAAATTTACAAAAATGTAAAATTTGAAAAAATTATAAACTTTATAAATTGGATGTTGTATTGTTGATGGTATTAAGATATTTTTAATCTATTATATTATTAAACGATTCACTAGTTACAGTTGGTCTTATGATAAAAAATACTAATATCACACAAATTTTAGAAATATCAAAAACACACATTCCAATGTAGAAACAAGTTTTTTATTTCAATTTTACTACCATATGTAACCTTTCATTTTTATGGTTTTGTTAATACAACATTATTTGTTAATTTAAATTGATTCTTTCTAAAAATTACTTTTTATCTGTGTTCTTATTTGTAAAGATCAAGTAATTCTGATTTTCAAAATTTTATGATTATTTCAAATGTTTATAGTTTTTATAAACTCTTCGGAATTTTAAATCTTTATAAATTTTTCCATTTTTCATGAATTTTACAATTTTACAAATTTAAAGGATTTTTTAAATTTTCAGTTTTTCAAAATTATATAATTATTTAAAATTTCCCAGTTATTATGATTTTCTTCCAATTTTTCCTCATCTTTTTAGATTATGATTTTTTAAATTTTTATAGTTTTCAGTAAATTTTTCAGATATTCAAGTTAACTCTAATGAATTTTTATAGATTTTCATTTTATGTTTTTGATATGTTCATATTTTTTATAATTTCACTTGTAAAAGTTATCTTTAAATCAGGAACGAACTTATGTAATCTAATATTACAAATGATTAAGATAATGACTTAGATGAAATGACTAATGAATTCTCAGACGAGTCTACTAGTGAATTTTCCAATATTTCTAATTCATTAGGAACTGCTTTAGATATCGAAGAATAAAAATAGATGCCCAAGAAGGAAGCAAAGATCTAACCATTAAAATAAAAAAAGGTTACTATGCAGTCTTTTAAGATAACAAATGTTACATAGGAAGAATCTTATTGTTAGAAATGAAAGAAAATTGATATGAAATATATATTTTACGGTCCAAATAGTCTAATAAATTGAGACCAGTTGCCATTAAACGATACGATAAAAATAAAATAAATAGTATTATAAAAATGGAAGAAAAGGTAAAGGTGAAGTATATTTATTCCAAAGCATTTTTCGTGTCTTTTTAAATGAAAATTAGACTTTCTAATATGATGATTTATTAATTTAATTGATAAACTATGATTTCAATTAAACCTTAATTCCTTAACCTGATTCATAATAATAAAAAAATATAAAACTTACAACTAAAATTTTAATTTTGGTTGGTCACATCAACTGAACCTCTATAAACGAAAGCGTACTTCCTTTCAAGTTTCAACAGGACACACTCTCCAAATTTACTTTTTATAATTTTTGCGGTAAAAATCTTATTGAAATCACCAAATACCAAATCAAATAATTTTATGACAGGCTTATTATTGTTTTCTTTAATAGAAATATTATTTTATAACACACACAATAAACTTTAACTATCGAATCGTTTAAAACAAAGATTATTCTCTTAGTATGAATACCTTGTGTGTATATATACATTCACTTTTATTTTCAATTTACGTAACAACAAATTACCTTTATTATTAGAATGTAAAATATTATATAAGGAATATAACCGCTGTGTTGGTTTTTAATGGGTATTGAAATTAATTGAATAAATTAAAATAAATCATAAAGATTCTCGAGAAAATAAATTTAAAATAGGTGATTACGTCAGAATTAGCAAGTATCGACATGCTTTTGCGAAAGGTTACACACTTTTGTGGACAAACGAAATTTTTAAAATTCGGAAAGTTCGCTACATCAATCTTACAACATATTTGTTAGAAGATTCGAGAAACGAAGAAATTCTAGGTTGTTTCTATACCAAAGAATTACAAAAAGTAGTTAAAAATCCAAATGCATATTGAGTTGAGAAAGTTTTAAGAAAAAAGGAAATAGACTGTATGTTAAATGGTTAGGAATGGATAAATCACATAATTCTTGGATAACTAAAAATAATGTTTTGTAGAGTTTTATAAGGAAGAGATTATATAATATATAAGAGGTTACTAAATTTTGTTTAGTTTTTGAAATCTGGAGAATAAAATGTATAATCCACTAAAAGATCATTGAAGTTTTAAGAGAAGAAGAAGAACTTAAATTGTTTCCTTTACAATACATAATTGAAAAAGTTTCACCTTCAGACCTTCTATTTGCTTGGCACAAATTATCTGTCGAATATAGAAATAATCGTCCTGAATGGCAAACTCATGTAGATGGATCACCTGTATCACAATCAAAGTGTAATTTATGTAAATTAGCTATTGAAGAATGTAAGGTATAAAAAATAAAACATTTACAAAATAAAGAATTTTATTACAATATTAACCTTTACATACAATAAATTTCTTAATTTATATTAATCTATAATAATACTAGTTTTAAGAATTTAATTGGTATTTTTAAAATTTTTAAAACAGCCAAGTGTTTGTAACGAAAAATACAAACTGTTTTTAGTCATCACTATCGCTATCACCTGAATCAATAAAACGATGAAATCATGTAGGTCAAAATCACATTTATATTTTTGTTTGAGTCCAAACAATAAATGATTAAAATTATTTTGACACCACATATTCTTATTTCTATAGATACAATGTAAGGAGTCAATTTTGCAAACTAAATGAAAATGATCTCTTAAAATTATTAAATTGATATTTATATTATAATTTTTTAAAATAGCCAAAAAATGTTTGTAACAGGAACGACAATACCATAAATTAAGGTTTTTAATATGATATCGATTTGTCCAAATACAATATTCAGATTTATCATATTATTCTGTTTTCCAATCAGAATGATCAATTACTGTTAATCTTGCTATAGCATTTGGAACATCTCTTCTATATAACATATCAAAAGGAATATCGAAGCTCCATAATACAGTGTTTTTTATGCTTTTTAGAATGAATCTCCATTTATATTTTCTATAAGCTTTAACAATTTTAAATGTTAAAATTCGAGGTAACGGTGAGTCTCGAATAAAAGTATTAACTTCAGATATATTTTCGCAAATTTTCCTAATGCAAATATCTTCTAATTTCATATTAGTCTGAAACAAAATAAATTATTCACTGTTGTACCTACTGACCACATCGAATTTTATCGAAAAAATACGGATTTAATCGATGTTTAAAACACGTTCCAATTTCATAGTTCCCTGATACAAAATGTACGATTCAATGTAACAAGCTTAGTAAAGTTTATCGAAAGAAACCGACATTAACCGATGTTAAAATATTTTTGATAATCCATTTTATTGCATCTTATAAGTTCATTTACATTGTCTGGACTTAGCGTAATTTTTGTTTGTATATGATTATTTATTAATTCCCTAACCTTATCCATAATAACAATAATAAAAAATAAAAAATTTAAAACTAAAATTTAAAATTCAACAATTTCAAACGAAGCATATGGATGCTGTTTTCCTACATCAATTGAACCTCTAAATACCAATCCATATTTTTCACCTCCAAAATAATTAATGAACGGTTTATATTTTTCCGTTACTCTTTGAGGAAGGAACGTTACGTTTTCCTCCAATTCCACCAAAATCGTTTCTCCAAATTTGCTATTCACAACCTTAGCATTTATAATTTTGTATGGTTGTCCCAAAACCATATCATTTAATTTTATTATAGGTTTTTTAATGTTTTCTATAATAGAAATTGCATTTATTTGTTTGAGATCCATCTAAAATTATTTATATATAAATATCTATCAATAAAATAATATAAATGTTAACTTACTTTACTTATTTGCACAAACTGAACACTTTTTCTAGTAGGTATCCGAATCGAGTATATATACAGTTAAATGAAAAAAAAATGTGAGCCGTCACGGGACGCCTGGCAGATGTGAAACATCGACATTATTGTGTAAAAGTAATATGCAGAAAAGAACAGATTGTGATAGGAACTAAATATGTCATAATGATAAAATAAAATATTACGATTTTTTCCAGATAACGATGACTATTTATTGAATAAATTTAAAAAGTGATTTCGTTTAGCTTTTTATTTAATTGCCTTAAATTTAATAATCTTAAAAAAGGAAATTATTAAAACACAAATTTATATAGAAGTACGTTACTATATTAATATAATTGTAGTTACTTCATAATTTTAGTACAAACAAAAAGCGATACTAAATAAAAAATAGGAAAATGATGAATTTAACTATGAATACAACTTTATCGTTGAATAACTTTTAAACGGTATTTAAATGGGAAATGTATTATGATTTAGGCACGGGTTAATGTGAATATTAAGGGCTGGTTAAGGTCTGATAATTTTTGTTAGGTCATAATCTAAAAATTTGATGGGTGTTTGGAGAACAAAACCAAATCTGGGAAATAACGGACACCCCAATGTATATAGGTACTCACTCATTTTTATTCATATTTTTTCATCACTTTCTTTATTAACACTTTGTTTATTCATATTTAAAACTAAATACACAAATTTTACGCGGACAACTATATGACAACTATTCACCAACAATCAATTTTGATTGACTAGCTGTCAATTTTACAGGTCAGCAAAATATGTAGGTATATTATGTTGCCTATACAAACAAACATTTTTAGATATATAGAATAGATAGTAGGCGGAATCGAGTTAGGTTTTTATGAAACAATTCATACCCTGTCCCGCCAAATTTTTGAATCGATGAGCTTTTTCCCCCTATTGTTGGCGCGCCACCGTCGCGTCGCTCAAAACATGACACCAATTTCATATAAGATATCAGTACATCTCTTATCGATTATTATCGATGCGTTAGGTTTTTTACGTCATGACGTCACCGTCACCACGCGAGAAATCTGATTTACGTGCCGCTATAGATGTTTCACATCAAAAATTCTATATGTAATTATTACCTTCATTATTAGAATGTAAAATATTATATATGGAAATCATTAAAAGATAGACCTTGCATAATTAACACAAATATACATTTTTTCAAAAACATAAAATACATTCACTTTTATTTACCGTTTAAATAAAATTCTAAACCGCCACCTATGCATTATGAATCTAATGGCAAATTTATACCAAAGCAGTACTCCATATAAACAATAAAACACCATCTATGCAATATAAATCAAATGTTAAAAGTACCTACCAATCGGAGCCCCTCTTTCTGTACAATTAAAAGTATCAACTTTAACAATATTTGAAAAAAGTTATAGGAATGATGAAGGAAGAGAACAATGGTTGCATTATGATTGATTACGTTGGACTTCGATCTAAATTATATACTATTAAATTAGCCGCATCAGAAGATGAGGTGCAACAACTAAGAACAAAATTAAAAGGGGAAGAATATGAAAAGCAAAGGGAGTTAAGTCTGATGTTGTAAAGAACAACATAACAACTTCACAAAACCTTATACGATCGATGGGTCATCAAGTCTATTCGATAGTCCAAGAAAAAATAGCCCTGGAGTCATTATTCTATTAATTCTTTAATGAATACTTAATATAATTAGGGGTTATTACAGTTCTCTAGTTGTACAATTTTAATTATTTTAATTTTATTAAAAAAACAACCACGTCTAGAAGCAGTGTGAGTAAAATTTATAGTAGAAAATTGATCAGACTGTAACAACATTTCATTTGGTGAAATAAGATTTATATATGAGGAGCTGTTTTATATATATTGTATATTGTAATAAATAAAAAAATAAAAAATGTGTTTTATTGTTAAAGTAGATAAATATATAAATTACCTACTAACTAATCTTCCACATAAAAAATGATGAGTAACCAATTTTTACAAGTATAGATGGGTCTTCCCTAAATAACCCCCTTTGAAAAATGTCCTATTTGCCCATTTACCTATTTCACCTTGAATCCTTAATATCTCCACCCCAGACTACATATCACGAATTTTATTGATGTTATTAAAATTAAAAAAGTATTTTATTGTTAAAGTAAATATATAAATTATCTACTAACTATTCTTCCATATAAAAAATGATGAGTAACCAATTTTTACAAGTGTAGATGCGCCAATGGGCCTCCCTAAATACCCCCCATTGAAAAAATGTCCCATCCGACCATTCCAATAACGTCACAATGAAATTTTATTCAAATTATAAGTCGCGCATGCGCAGTATCAAAAAGAGCAAAAATTTACCGAAATGAACCTTAGATTCTCTTATGGAGATTTACATGGGAAATTGGTCGATTTTGCGTTAGAACCGGTGCAGCCCCTTTACTAAGTCTTTTGGAAAGCCCTTCATTCTACCGCAAATCCACAACAGTGTGTCAGGACTGCATGTTCGACAACAGAAACCCCTGTCCATAGGCTATCAACCCCTTGTCAACAGAAGACATCGATGGTTTGACATCGACAAACTGGATCCAATGGATCGTCATTTCCCTCATCATTATCCTAGCCCTCAACTACTTGGTCTGGAAGTACAACCCCATCAAGAAATATAGGAGGAAGAAAGAAGAAAAGAAGTCTTCGTCTTCCCCAGAACCCGAAGCCTTCATCTAACGGTGGAGGAGTTATACGTGGCAGCCAGCGCTACGAACAAAGAAGATAAGAAAAAGCAAGCTTGCATATTTTAGATAAATACGAGGTTATAAATACTGTAAATCATGAAAAAAATTCTCTCAATTTGTCCATTACTAATTAAAGTTCTCTGTTAAAAAATAAATTTGTTTTTAAAAATCCTGTCGGCCCATGCCTACAGTTAACTAGATACAATCACCTTTGACCGACTTTTTGGAACAACAGACACACCGGTTTCGTCACAGTTATAAATTTTGTCCGAAGTAAAGTGGTATTTATCCAGCGCCTTGCCTAATAGATCATAAATTTTTTCACTTAAACTTTATTAAAACCAGCTGCACGCGCCGCTGAAGTGTTTTCTAGTTTTCTATTACTAATATCAAGATATCGCTGTAAAAAGCTTCTTAGCTAGTCTTTACCTGCCTCTCCTTTCTGCTCATAAAATTTGTGTTGTTTATTATTTCGGACTGCGAGTTCATATGCAAGTTTTTTAATTTTAATTTTAGGATGTAGAACAGTTAAATAAACGTCCTTCCATCTGTTTCAAATAAAAGACTAGCTCCTTTTCTTTATTCCTAGTTAAAACTGCAGGGATTGAACCCAACGCTACCTTAATATTTTAAATTTGATTTTTACTTTGATGAGCAGAATTAACTTTACGCTCTAGAGTAGTTTGAGGAACTTTTTAAAACTTACTGGCTAATTTATATCCTTTTTTTTCGTTTGTTACATCTTGTATTGCTTTTCTCATGCCCTCTTCACTCCAACTTCCCCTTTCCATTTTTCTTTTACAGTTTCGGACCCTGTCCTGTAATAATATTCAGTATCATATTCAAAAAAAATATGAGCGGACAAGACGGAGTACCCAGTTACCCATCTTGCCCCAATTGATGCTTGACTATAAAACACAAGAATTTGAGGTTATAAATTAAAACTAGCCGAAATAAATAAATGAGTTTACATTTGTCAATTAAACAAACTGAGAAAAAATGCTATTATCAAATTGTAGGCAATGTGCTTAAAGCTGCCAAGCACGTTAGTTACCCCAAAAATAAGATTAAAAAAATAAATATAAAATAAATTTTTGTTCTAACACATTCGACTTTAACATTTGCGGTACTGAATTACTTTACACGAAACGCGATAGATGGCGGTAGCAGTACGGTCGAAGCGAACTTGGAACATAATTTTTGGTTGGGTCGCCATCTTATCTCGCTACGCAGTCCTACCTCATCTTCCCCTAACTGTTACTTCTTCTACTACCTCTACTCTCTTAGAAACGTATTTAGACTTTTGTTGCAAAAATTTAGACACTAGGTGTATATGTTTGCACATCTTCCATTTGATACTATAGTGACTATAGGGGTTCTCAACCTTTTAGTAACCACGTACCACTTGAAATTTTCAGAGATTTTGACGTACCACCTTATATTTATATATATATTTTTATTTTTATTGATTTATTTCTAGATAACATATAATTATATATAATTTACATTTGGTCATGTCTAGGAAAGTAAAAGTTCGATGTACACTGCCGTGCAAAAGTCTTTGGACACCAGATTGTTAAAGGTTTTTATCGCGATATTCTTTTTTTTTATTATAAAAGACACTTATTTAACATCAATATCTAGCAGTTATGTGGAACACTTAATAAATACATAAAACATTCTTTTCATCGAAAAACCCGCATTTCGCTTTCAGCACGGCTTTCACGATGCGAGGCATTCTGTTGATAAGATTTTCGATTTTTTGCTTGTCGAGCTTGTTCCATTCTTCTTCTAAAATCATCCACAAGTTTTCTTGCGATGTTGGAAGGCGTTTTCTCACCTGACGATCAACCTCTTCCCATAATAATTCGATGGGGTTTAAGTCAGGAGATTGAGGTGGCCAAGTCATAATTTGCAGGATACCATCGTTTTTATTTTTTTTAAATAATCTTGGCAAACTCCCGAAGTATGCTTTGGATCATTATCCTGCTGGAAAATGAATCCTAGAAGCTGCTTTCCCGCTGGCATAGCTTTGGGACGAGAATGATGGGTTACTGTTTTTTATCCTTTGGCCCTGTACAGCTGACTGACTCTATTGAATGAAAACCTTCCCCAAACCGTTACAGAACCTCCTCCATGTTTGACTGTTGGGGTTACGCATCATTTTTTCATTTGTTTAACGTCTTACATAACTTCTCTTCCTGCCGAAAATCTCGAATTTCGACTCGTCCGTCAGTCAATAGTCAATAGTCAAATTTTTATGTCTTGGCCCATTGAAGTCGTTGTTTCTTGTTTTGTCGCCGCAAAAGTGACTTCCGTACTACAATCCTACCATACAAGCCTACTGAAGGCAGCCTTTGTTTAACAGTGTCAACAAAAATTTCTTCATTGTGACAACTATTAAACTCGGCAGTAATTTCCGCGGCTGTTTGTCTTCTATTTCGCTTCGACAGTAAGACGATTGTCTTGTCTTCTTGCTCTGTTGTCTTACGCGGTTTGCCACTGCGTGATCTGTCAAAATTGGACCCAGTTTCACGATATCGTTGAATTGTATAGGCCACTGTTGATTTGGGAATCTTAAGTTTCACTGATATTTCCCTCAAAGAATGGCCATCAGAGTGATAACAATAAATGACTGCCCTTTTTTCTCGATCAAGATTAGCGTGTGACGGCATTTCTTATTCTGAAACGTACATAACCTCACTTAGTAAAAAAAAGTCAACTCTAATGTTTATTTTGAAAAAAAATATAAAACTTAGCAAAATATGCAGATTTCAGTACACGTTTAAACCAATAACACAGCGGAAATGTTTCTTGGCAGACTCAGAATAGAAAAAACAAAGATCACTATTATATTTGAGTAGATTTTGAATTATTATTGTCAAACTTAGCAAAGCCAACGTTAACGCATTTAAGTCTAAAACGATATTCAACTTGGTGCATTGTTACTGCTGTAGTCAAAACGTGTTGAGATTATTTCTAAAGCTGCTATCACGTCCTTATATGTCAATATTTTGAGTTTTCCATAAAATATTTCTAAGGTTTTATTCTTATTACTTACGAAAAATTAAGTGTCCAAAGACTTTTGCACTGCAGTGTATGTACATAGAATTTAATTACAAATTAAAATGCATCATACATTAAGGACAATCTTAAATTAGTTCATTGAACACAGTCATTTAAATTTAAACTTTTATAATTTTTTTTTACAGATGGCCAGGCTTCGTGGTAGTCCATGGGATTGCATCGCAGCTAGTACAGCTTATTGTGCACCCTCATTCACAGGTCCTCATTCTCCGTCAAATCCCAGGTTCTTAATGAACCTAGAGATCCTTTTGACTATGGTTACCCGTTACTCCAGTCGGTAGGCCAAGGGATCTCACACGCATACCTTGCAGGGCTGGGCACAGGAATATCACGTGGAAGGCTGTTTACTCCTCCTCACCGCATTTTCTATATAGGAGGTTGTCAACTTGAATTCCCATCTTATGTAGATGTCCGCGGAATACCCAGTGGCCGCTGATGAAGCCAACAGATCCTAATGTGCTGCCTGTTGTTATTTGACCTTGACCAAATTTTCTATATCTGGATCGATTGAACTCAACTTGATTCTTAAGTCCTCTTCAACGCTAATGCGGTTTCTGTATTTATTTTTTATGTACAGCAGTTCTGAAAAGCCTGATTCACATAAGTACGTGGTTACAAATGGAAGTAAAAGGATTATTACTTGCTTGAACACTGATGAATATTCAGTGTTTGTCCCCATCCAAAAGTCTATTAAAGATTTTTCTTTAAGCTGTCACTTATAAGGTCGATGAAATACTTTTTTGAGTGACTAGGAAATTTCCCTAAAAATGGAATTTTAATCCACTCATATTTAGAAAAATCTTGATTAAAATATTTATCAAAACTCGTTTTAAGGGCTTCCATATGACTAGTGATATCATCAGTATCTTCTGGCTTCAGAGAAATATCATTTTCTTCCAAAAATGATGCAAGAGAAGGGAATACAGAGAAATCTTTGTCCTGTACTTGAGAGCAAAACAGAACCAACTCTTTCTTGAAGAATGATATTTTATCGTTGGTAGTGAACACTGTTGTACTCGGCCCTTGAAGTCCCATGTCCAAGGTATTGAGCCTATCAAAAATATCAGCCAAATACGCCAATCGTGAAAGCCATTCTTCATTACTGAACAAGTGTTTCATGTCATGATTTTGTTCACAAAAAACCTAAAGACTTCTGACCTCAGTTCAAATAGACGAGTTAGGATCTTACCTCGTGACAACCATCTAACCTCGGTATGTAGGAGGAGAGTTTGATATTTTCCACCCATATTTTCACACATTTAAGAGAAAAGCCGTGAATTAAGAGCCCTGGCCTTAATAAAATTAATGACCTTCACGCTATCCGTTAAAACAGTCGTAAGTTTGGCAGGCATACCCTTGGAAGTCAAAGCTTCTTGGTGAATAACGCAGTGAGTACTTTGGCATTCTGGAGCAACTTTTTTTATTCTTGTTCCTTATCCACTTAAATGACCAGACGTAGCTTTTGCTCCGTCCGTACACAAACCAACACATTTAGACCATGATATCCCCGCTTTCATCATGTACTCATTTATGACATTAAATATGTCCTCAGTTTTAGTGTTTGAATGAAGAAGTTTGCAAAATAAAAAATTCTTCCTATACTTCACTTTGATAATCAAAACGTATGAACACAAGAAGCTGCGCCAAATTTTATTATGTCTACGCTTTCATCTACTTGCAGTGCGAAATAATTACTTTCGCGCAGTTGAAGTAAAAGCTGTTCTTCTATTCTCAAAGACATTTCAACAATTTGCCTCTTGACTGTGTCTAGTGATGAGCAAATGCAAGACCATGACCAAGACCGGGTTAGTCTTGGTCTTGGTCTTGGTCTTGCATACAAGGTCTTGGTCTTGGTCTTGCAGTCAAATAAGCGGTCTTGGTCTTGGTCTTGTTCTTGCAGGGACCAGTCTTGGTCTTGGTCTTGGTCTTGCACCAAGACTCTTGCAAGTCTTGAACTTTTTTTAAAGATTTACTGGGGTCCATTTTTACAAAAAAAAAAAATAGGAAAAAATAGTTTTTAAAATCATTACAAGTAAAGAAAGATTAAATGAAAGGGATTGTATTTTGCATTATAATTTTTTTTTTTTTATGTTAAATTGTAGCGATAAATCAAGTATGAAAGTACAAATCCCATGCGCAGTTCCTTTATCATTACTCTGAATAATATGAAAAAATTCACTAAATTTGCTCTTCATATTCGGCGTAGGCGTTGGTATTTGTGTATCCCGTGTATCTGATATTTTTGTTTTTTTTGGATCTTTTATGAGGCAAATATGTTTTTAATTTTTGAGAGGTCGACGGTGTAACATCTTCATCACTTTCTGAATCACCTTGAAGTGTCACTAACACACGACGATTCCAGGTCACTGATTGTTTTCTTCTTTTTTTTTAATTTACCGAAACTGATTCCAAAATAATAATTTAACAAAAAAATGTTGGTATGTTTATTTACAACCCCAATATTCAACACTCTTTGCAAAGTCTAATAAAATACCAATAATATAAATTATTCCTTTTGCCTAACCGGCCGCCGGCCGCTTTTCTAATGTTTGGTGATTTATGGCCCTGCTTAAGGGTATCGTAATTATTGATATTATTATTTGTTCTAAAAACATTATGCCATTTGAAAGGTTTGTAGAAATTTAAAGTGCCCAAAATCGTCGCAGATAAACTCGTTTAAAATACATATAGAAGGTTAATTCTAAATTAAAATAAAGCGATATGATTTTATTAGTATTGGACGAAAGAAAAAGATTTTTGAATGTTATTATTGCCATAGGTATGCCCTTTAGATATTGTAATAAGATGCATATTCTGATAATATAAAGCGTCATCCTAGGTTCTTTATAATATACACAGTGATTTATAAGTATTGCACAAAAACTTGAGGTCGGATAAAATATACATATATGAACAAAAAAAAAATAGGTACTTCGTTAAAACAGGTTGTGGTTAGTAAATGAGTTGGGGTTAAAAATATCCGCGGCAGTTTTATTTTGTTTTTAGATCGTTAGCACAAGTTGTGCTTAGTAAAAAGGTTAGAGTTTAAAATAATCCGTGGCTGCTTTATTTTTCGGTTTATTTGTTTAAAAAACGCAAGACCGCAAGACTCTTGCAGGCTTGGTCTTGGTCTTGCGTAAGTCTTGCAATGCTAAGTCTTGGTCTTGCATAAGTCTTGCACTGCTCGGTCTTGGTCTTGATCTTGCAGCCTGAAGTTGATCTTGGTCTTGGTCTTGGTCTTGCATTTTCTGCAAGACCAAGACCAAGACCGCAAGACCAGTCTCGCTCATCACTAACTGTGTCATTCGACAATGGAATTGTCTCGATTTTCTTTGCTGCTTTTTCGCCTAATACTGCCTCGACCATGTCCTAAGCGACCGAAAGTAAAAGTGTTTCACCAATTGTATAAGGCTTCCCTTCTTTAGCTATTTTATAACTGGCAAGGTACAATGCTTTGACGAGTTTTTTGTCTGTATTTAAAAATTTTGCTATGCACTTATTTTCTCTCTTACACAATTCAAAATTTCTTTAAAAATTCAATAGGTTTGTCAACCAATTCGGGATGCTTAGTAGTCTAGTGCCGCTTTAGTAAGGAAGGTTTCATGCTTTGATTTGAAAGTGTTTCTGAACATACAACACATTGTGGAATAGGATTGTCGTTATTTTCTGTGCCAGGTTTTTTTATGAATCCTAACTGCAAATACGCTGCATCGTACTTACGATTTGGCTGAGGTTTAATCTTCTTTGGACTGTCCTTAGAAGTGGAGGGGTTAGTAAAATATCGCTTCATTGTGTCCACCAAAAAATAATGCTGAATTACTGCTAAAAACAAACTAAAACTAAACTTCAGTTTATGGAACACAATACAAAAACAGCTAACATTTGGATCAGAATAAAACTACTGGGTGAGAAAGTAACACAAGAGAACAGTGGCTCGAGCTACTGTCAAAACAAAACTGACGGTGTGGGATGGTCGTGGTGAGTGGCGGGGTGTGAGAAGCGACTTGTTTGTGTAGCGTCAAGGTCAGCTCAGTCGGCCAGAGGTAGTGATGGACAAAAAAAAACATCGATGTTTTTTTCGATGTAATGCATCAAAAAGTGGTATCGATGTAATATCGATATATCCAAAAATACATCGATGTTTTCCATACATCGATGTTTTTGTTATTATTATGATAGTTAATGGTTTGAAAATAAAGAAACAGGACCTGTTTGTTTGATATTGATTAACTTAAATTAAAAAAAGTGTTAACATTGTGGTGAACAAAAAAAAAAAATGACAGTAAAATCTTGTTTAAATATCCCAATACTTTTTATCAACACTATGTAGTAACAAAAGTTTGCCCAATCTTTTGCCCTTTAATCTGTTTCTTTGCTGAGCAGCTTGCGAAAACAGTCTTTCAGATGGAACCGATGTTCCCACCATTGTTAGATATTTGAAAGCGATTTTATGCAGTATTGGAAACTGTATTTTGTAATCTTTCCAAATTTCCAATGGATTATCGTTTAGTCTTGCTATAAAAGTTCTCAGATATACTGGAATTTCATCAGACAAGCTATCTTCAGATTTGTGACTCTTCCAATTGTGCTGTACCAACTTGTAATGGTTACTCCATAATGAAAAGGTCTCCTCAATTTTATCAGATTTGTCAGAGTCGGATCCAGTATCTTCATTTTCACGCAAATTAATCATCATTAAATCTTTGATTTTCAATACCGCATTGCTATAAGCTATTGGATCATTAAAGTGCATTTTTTTAAAACGAGAGTCTAAAATGTTTGCTATAGCAATAGCAGTTACATGTTCTATGGGACCCATTCTTTTTGTCATTTCCTGCAGAGCCAGTTTCTGTACTTCTTTTGCTACGGGTTCTTCCGCAGCAACAGAAGTAATTTTTGAAAATATGCAGCGGACTAAAGGTATAATTTTGCTAGTTGTGCAATACTTATCTCCATAAATTTCTTTTGTAGCTACTTCCAAAGGTCCCAATATCAAGAGAACGGATGCGGCCATGGCTATATCTGAACCACTGAGCATTGGGGGTGCGTTGACAAGCCGAAAAAGAATATCATTGATAACACTTCGCAGTTCTAAGAATCTTTGTACCATATAGAATGTACTATTCCAGCGCGTAGACACGCTTTGTATTAGTTTTGTCTCAGAGGGAGTAGCTTTGCGCAATTCATCACTAGCAATGCAACTCTGTTTAAACCAAGTTACAATAGCTTTTATTTTAGAAACAATTTTTAATCACTCAGTGCATGCCCATGTGCCCTCAGCCACCAAATTTAGGGTTTGAGCGAAACATGGTTTGTGTTTTTTTTACCAAACGCCATTTCTACAGCTTTTAACATGTTGGCTGCATTATCGGTAACAACAGCCGTGACATTATCTTTATTTATACCCCATTCTTCACAAGTTCTTAAGAGCATTTCGGAAATATACCGTGACGTATGTCTTTCATCAAGTTCATATAGGCCAAGAGTAACTGATATAAGTTCAATATCTATGCCGAAATGAACAGTTATACCTAGAAAACTCTTCATATTTAATGTATTCGACCAAATATCTGTAGTCAAGGTTAGGTGTTCCACTAAAGACAATTTTTTCTTGAAAGTTTCCGAAACAGCCTCATATTTATTGTCCAACCATCGTCGGAGGCTTGTCCTGCTAGGTATTTTGTATTGAGGGGCAACTGCCTTCATAAGGTTTATGAAACCTTCATTCTCGACTATTGAAAACGGCTGATGATGTTTACAAATCATATACAATAAACAATTATTAAGTTTTCGTACCAGATTCTGAATAAGAGTATATGTCTTGAAAACAGGTCTTGATAGATTTTTGTCGTTTTATAGGAATTACTTCAGAGTCAGAATCTAAAGTAATACTTAACTGCTTTGAAGTACTTTGAGAACAACTTGTAGAAGAAATGCTGACTTCGAATTCAGGTTTAAGTCCATCAACAATATCCATATGAGCTGACTTATTAGAACTTGATGCAGATAGCTCTGGAACAGATTGCGTTAATTTTCTTTACCCAATGTTTTCTTTTGAAATGGAATAATTTCCATATAATTGCCTTATGGACGAATATGCCCAATTAAGTTTGTTGTATTTCCAGTACTCTTGATAACTTTTTGACACAACTTACATTTAGATTTAGTGTCATCAATTTTTTCTTTGTAGGCGCCATGATATACTGAAATGGATAAAATATATTTATATAATCTCCTATAATAATAAGTTACCGATAACGCGATAATCACAGTAACAATAACTTGAAATCACTAGTAACTATGTAAAATTTATTTAATTTAAAGTTTAAAGTAGATTACAGATTACTAAGATTTATTATTATTAAGGTAAATAAATATTAAGTACTTGCAATGTTCCTTAAGATACTTAAATTAAACGATAAATAATTTTATGTTTCTAACCTTAAAAAGCTAAACCTAACCTGATGTCTTGTTTCATTACTATAATCATAACTACAAAACTCCCTAAATCTATTACATAAAATTATCATAAATCAGACACACTAACCTTTGTATATCCAGATGAGATCATATATAATAAACAATAATACAATTACAGTAATATCATACAATACAGTCAATACACGGGTTCGTTAGCCATTTGCATTTTTATTTTTAAGGATATAAGATTATAACTTCTTCTTCTTCTTTTTGGCCTCTGCTATTATGTATGCAATTGGCCAGCACATTTAGTTGGTTTGTTCCAGGGCCATCAGCGATGAGTCTGAGCTGTTAGCTCATACCCTGTTGATCTTTGTACTTTTTTTTTTTTTTATATAATAAATTAAAGGTTATTAGTCAGACAATACAATAAAGGTTAAGACTCTTCTCTCTCCGGGGCAACGGCGGAGCATTTGCACTCACCCAAGGATGTTGCCTCGGTAGGTTATCCCAAGGTTTTATTAGGTTAGGATCTATAATGTGAATTACATAAACAAAATTATAGTTTGATTTGATTATATTCTAAAAACCTGATAATGATCTTCATCATCTTGGTGGTTAGATTATTTAAAAGTAAATTTAAATTATATGGACATACCATACCAGCTCTTGTTAATTCATGATACAAGTCAAAATTAGTTACCATATTTATTGGACATATAAATAGTATATGTTCAATGTTTTCAATTTGTCCACATTCGCATACGGGTGAGTTCTTTATTCTTATTCTATGTAAGTGCATGGCTGTTAAGCAGTGACCAGTCCTCATACGGATTAGGGTTGTGATATGTCTTCTATCAATAAACGGAAATTTGTTAAACCAAGGTCTGGCTGGGAAGTTATTTTCTAGGGCAGTGTAGTTTCGTCCTTTAATACTTGAAATGTTTTTCCAGTATGTGTTGTGATTCGTCATAATTTTCTCTTTGATTTTATTAAAAATATCTTTTTTGTCTAGTTTGATCTTTTGTGGTGTTTTGAGAATTCTCCCTACATTGGCCAGTTTGTCTGCTTGTTCATTTCCCTCTATGTTGCAATGTCCCGGAATCCAAGCTATTTTGTAGTTTTTATTGTGTTGGTTTGCATCTATGATGATTTTCTTTGTTTCTATTGTTTCCTGTTCTGTGGATGCATTAAATATTCTTCGTTTGATTTTGTCAATGGCACTTTTTGAATCTGAGCATATTATTGCATTCTTGATGTCATGATTTATGCATGTTTTGACTCCATGCTTGATAGCTGCTATTTCTGCATTACATATGCTTAAATTGGGTGGTAGTTTGGCAGAGAAATTGTAATCTTTGCTGGGTATGTAAACTCCTAGACCTGTTTGTGTTTCACCCTTTATATCCTTGGTTTTTGATGCATCTGTGTAGACGAATGTGTATTTGTCATCTATAAAACTTGTTGCGATTTTAAATTGTAGATTTGGATATGGTTTATTTTTGTTGATTTGTAGGTTTAACTGTGGTACTGATTCAAACTGGTGTTCTAATCCGAAATTGAAACAAGGTAATAAGTGATCTCTATGCATGTCATTCGAAAGTGGTTCTATTAAGTTTAAGGCGTCGATTAGATATGAGTTGTTCTTACCACGCCAAAACCCCGTCTGAATTCCACTGTAATATCGAATTTCCCTTAAAATCTCTATTAGAGGGTGATTCATATAAAAGAAGTTTTTACTTAAAAATTTTGCCGCTAAAATCTTTCGTCTAAATTCCAATGCCAATTCAGCTGTTTCTGCTAATAAGATGTTTGTGGGTGTAGATCTCATGCATCCCAAAATGGTTCGTAGTGCTTGATATTGAATGGTATCGAGTTTTTTTAAAACATTTTTGCTACTAGGACTAATTATTATACTCGAATAATCTAAATGTGATCTAATTAATCCATAATATGCAAGTAATAGAGTTGATGGGTCCGCTCCCCACCATACTCTACTAAAGCTACGAATCATATTAATTCCCCTTTGCGCTTTGCCACAATTAGTTTCAACAAACTCCTTCCAAGCAAGATTATGTTTAAAGTTGACTCCTAGGTATTTGATTGAATTCGTGATTGATATGATGTTGTTATTTATTTTAATATTGGGAGAATATATGAGCGGATTTCCTGATTTAAACCACATTACTTTACATTTGTTTGATGATAATTCCATGTTATGAATCTCCATCCATTCCCGTATTTCCTCTAGTAATTTATTCGTATCCTTTGCTAAGTTGCTTATATCCTTGCCCTTTACCAATATTGTGATGTCATCTGCATATGATAGCATTTTGAATTTAGATGGAATTAATTCATAAAGTTTTTTAATGTATACATTAAACAATATTGGACTCAAGGGTGAACCCTGTGCTAGCCCCATAGTTGAATATCTTGGTCCTAATAACTCTTCCATGTTATTTTTAATATATAATATTCTATTATTTAGGTATTAAAATATGAGATTGTTGAGGTCGTCTGGTATGTTCAATTCTTTTAGGTATCTATATAAAATGTATATGTTTACGTGATCATACGCTGCCTTTATGTCCAAAAAGACGGCTAATGTTGTGTAGTTTTGAGATATTGACAGTTGTACATAAGATGTCAGAAATGCTATGTTTTCTTGACATCCCATACCCTTTCGGAATCCGGTTTGAAAGTGATTGAACAAGAAAGCTATAATGCAGTGAGTCTTCCAATCTTCTGGAATTGATTTTCCTTTTAGACAGTTATTGAATAAATTCAGAAGGTATGCCAAAATATTATCCGGGAATTGTTTTATAACTATATTACTGATCTGATCCATTCCAGGTGCTGTATTTTTTTTTGTATTTATACAACATTTCATTTCATTAATCGTTATTGGTTTGGAATGTTTTTGGATGGGATTTAGCATAAATTCTGGGTCCATTTGACATGATGTCAGATTAGTTAATATTTCATCACATATGTTTGTATCTGGGAGACCGTTATTTTGGTGCTGTTGTCCGTGATGGAACTTTTTTATGGTGTTCCATATGTATGTTGGATTAGAGTCTCTATTCAGAGTTCCGCAGAATTTTTTAAATTTCTTTTTTTTTTATTGCTTTTAGTTTTCTTCTTGTAATTGCTATTGTTCGTTTTGCATTAATGAAGTTTTCCATGTTGTATTCTTGTTTAAGTTTGTTGATGGCCCTTTTCCTAGAATCAATGATGCAATCACATTCTTCATCCCACCAGATGTTTCCAGTGTTTTGTTTTTTCCGGTTTTTTTGTATATTTATTTTAGGGATATGTTTATTAATAGAATTTGTAATTTTTTCTTTAAATACATTATAGTTCTCGAAATTTGTTTCCAGTTTTGACAATTCATCTTGTACATTGTTCCAGTTGGCTTTTTGATAACATCTAATGGTTTTTTCACAGTGTGTGATTTGGCTATTCTGATTATTGACTGTATTGATTTGGCATAAGATGGGGAAATGATCACTGTTACCACAATCATCTAGAATATCCCAGTTGCATTTATGTAAGATATTTTGTGATACAAGTGTCACGTCTACCGCGCTTGCCTTTTCTAAAGGTGATGTTATTCTGGTTGGTCTACCATCATTGAGTATTATCAGGTTATGTTCTTCCATCATTTCTATGATGATGTTCCCGTTTGTGTTGATTTTTTCGCTGCCCCAGCTTGTATGATGTGCGTTTAAATCACCCATTATGATTAATGGTTCATCAATGTGTTTATTTATTTGATTCCATTTACTAAGAGTTATTATATTATTGGGATTTGAGTAAATATTTACGATAAATATAGATTCAATATGTATGATTATTATTCTAAATTGTTCCGTTTGCCAAATTCTTGGGGTTTCTATTTTTTTATAGTTTATATGTTTTTTTATTAGCGTAGCAATGCCTGCTGCTCCGCTATCGAAATCTTCCCTAATTATGTTATAATTTTTTATGTGAAATTCATGACGGGGTTTTAGCTTTGTTTCATTCAATAAAATGATATCTGGGTTTTGAACTTTTGCCATTTCAACCAAATCATCCCTATTTGAATTAGCTCCACGTATATTCCATTGTATTACTTTTATGGTTTTATTATCCATATTGGTAAATTTGTTTGCAATTTTTGTTGTTTATATTGATCTGGTTTCGTATTTTTTTTTTTTTTTTTTTTTTTTTTTTTTTTTTTTTTTTTAAAGTGTTAAGTGTTAAATTTATTGATTATTTTAAAAATGGTCTTCATCCATCTGATTTGGTTCGTCCAAGTCAGATGCGATTTTCGATAATTCAAAATATGTGTTTATCATATCTCTGATTTTTATTTTGTCAGTGTCTGAGTATTTTAAAATGTATTGTATATTATTTTCCTGGTTTATGTTCGAGTTTTGCAATGCACTATTACTAGGCCGGTTTTGTTTACATACGTTTAGATTTATATTAGATGTACTGGGTGTTTCTGTATTTTTTTCTTGGAATAGAATATCTCTATTTGGGTTACTTTTATATCTTCCATTTGGTGCAATTAATTGAGCGTTGTGCTCTTCTCTATTCAAATTTATATTAGGTTTTTTATTGATATTTTTCTTCACCGCCGATACATACGTTCTTTTCGTTTTTATTGAATTGTGGTGGCTCATTTGCCTTTGTGATACTTGAATTGCATTATTGTTGCTACTGATTTTTGATGGAAGCGTTGGATACTCATTTAAATTGATGTTGTCATCTTCTGATTTTTGTATATATAGTTTTGGATGTAGAAGGTTAGCTTCATAATAACTTAGGTTATCAAAAGCCATCATTCTTTTTATCGCTTTTTGTCGTTCGTATTCTGGGCAATTTCGGTGTAATGAATTGTGTTCATTGCTTTTGCAAAACATGCAATTTTTTTGGCAGATTGTATTTTTATCATGTATTCCTCCCCCACAGTTGTGACATTTTTCTTGACCTCTGCATTGCTCTTTGGTATGACCAAAAATTAAACAGTTAAAGCATTGTGTAACACGTGGTATGTAAGGTACGGTTTTTGAATTTAGGTAACAAAATTTAACCTCCCTTGGTAATATCGTTCCTTCAAATGTCATAAGTATGGTACCCGTGGGTTCGTATACACTACTGTTATCATCTTTAATTACTTTTCTATTCATTCTTTTTATTTCAATAACCTTGAATGGACTTACACACATTAACATTAATTCTTCAGGTGTATAAACCGGATTTATATTTCTTATTATCGCTTTACAGGTCACATGGTTCCTTGGAATATAAATTTTGTAGCCTTTGTTTTCCAGAATGTTGTTTTCTAAAAAATTGTTTGCTGCCGTAGCCGTCGTAAATATTACTCCTATTTTATTTTTCCCTTTTACTTTTACTTCATGTATGTTTTTAATTTGTAAATTAAATAATTCTTTACATATTTTCATTTGATTATATTTGCCTATATTGTACGAAATTTCATTACTTTCAACTATAACAAGATAAGGGCCTGTACTATTTAGTTTGTAATTAAATTTTTCGGTTTGTTCTTTATTTTGTTGTTTTGTATTTGTAATTTCATTTTTTTTATTAGCTTTATCAATATCCGGTGGTACCGGAGGGGGTCCTCCCCCCTCATCCACGATCATTATCAGGTATTCTTTTATTAATTAGTATAATCAAATCACTTACCACAGGAAGGAAAGGTTGATTTACACAGAGGTAGCGTTAGTACAAATTCGATTAACTTTTTATTTTCACTTCGCCGGTATTTGAACACACGTCCGCGCACGACAGAGGTTGAATCAAAAGTCCATATAAGATTATAAGTAATAAAGTAATCTGTCAATCTGCTTTTTCAGGCTTTGTTGCAGTGTTGCCACTAATCGATAAAAATATAAAATGTGAAATATGGAATATTTTGTACACAAAAGTTACTGAATGTCCAATGTCCCTAAATAATTACATATATATATATTTTATTTAGAACATTTACCTAGGTTTGTTTCTTCGATGCATCAAATAAAAAAACATCGATTTATATTCGATGTTAAAGAATTAACAATACATCGGTTTGATTCGATGCATCGAATGCAATACATCGAGTATTTCTAAAACATCGATTATATCGTCCACCCCTAGCCAGAGGCTCGGGAGCCGTAGACACTGCACGTAATGGCGACACCTGCGCTCGAACGAACGTATAAAAAAAGCCTAGCTGGAGCCTATTCACGTACGTCTAAAACTGCCACTATTCTATGTAAAACACAGATGGTGGAATTGTATTCTTAATGCGGAAATGTTGCATCGTAACTGTAAATTTAACTCTTGTCTGCAGCTCGCGGGTCTGGTGCCGACGTCGGGCGCGGTCGAGTATCTCTGGCAGCGCTCGGGTCTGGTTGCGCGCAAAATCACGATGCGAATCGGTTTTCACTACAGCCAACAAGCTGAAAAATTGTTCAATTAGGGCATCGTTATTATCATTGCCACGTTCGCCACTTTGTTTGCACTAGAATGATATTCTGAAGTTCGGTATTTTCGGCCCGGTCTATAATAGGAGTGCCACATGTTTCAATGGGTTCAGTTTCTGGGGTAACATTCGCAGAAGACAAATATCGGTTCAAACAGTGAATGTGTTTACACATGATGAATTTGATAGAAAAATCTGGACAGGAACAACAATCCTCGCATTTTAAGGCGCACGTACAATCCTTGATCTTTCTCATCACGTAAATTTCGCCAGTCTGTTCTGAAATTATCTCCCACGAATTTTCTTCCAAAACCTCGATAATGCTTTTAGGATCTAGTTCGAGAGATTTTTTATGGCGATTACGGAAACATGAAATCTTAAGCTTAACTTTCCCTTCTTGAGGGCAATCAGTTTGTCGAATAATTTGTCCCGCAAAAATCTCATAAATTTCCACAAAACTTTTAAATCTCTCGCGCGGAACCAGACCCAAATGCCGCCGGTGATACCCGACGGCGTCCGAAGTCGGCACCAGACCCGCGAGCTGCAGACAAGAGTGTAAATTTAATGTTATTCACATTCAACAGTTTTTATTGTTATTATTAATATAAGACTGCGTACCACCTGAAATGTCCCCGCGTACCACCGGTTTAGAATCTCTATAGTATAGTCCAAACAAGAACAACTTAAAAGATGAATGCATTGCATGCAGGTTTGCACTTACTTTGGGAATGTAGTTCTTCCACAACATACATTTCCTTGTTATCAGTAAAAGATACAATCCAGCCTATATCAATTCCGATCACTTTATTTAAATCAAGATTATTACTTATTCTATGCCTATGTCTAAAATCAGTCAACTTCGTGCACACATTTTCTTTATGAAGTCTCTTAAAAACTTTATCTCGAACAAATTTAAAAACAAATATTATAAACTATTAGTATAGGTACATATATGAAGGCGGTATTAGAATTTTACCTATGACGTTTAGCAAATTTGCCATTTAGGTATAAGTGCTAAATTGTTCGATGCATCGTTTCTATGTGCATTTTAATGATGAGGCCACTTCAAACTATAACAGTAAGCCCACTGCCTTATGTTACTGCAATAATAATGTTGGAAATAATGACCAAAATCATTTGTTTCCGGACAATTTTTACGAAAATTATAACTGTAGAAATTCCCACTAAAGGGATTATATCCCTTATCCAGCTCAATTGAGTCGTGGCTTCTTTTCCGAGTTTTAGCAGTCCTCCGTAAACATAAAGTATAAGGGCGCCAGAGTATAAACTAAGCAAATAACACTCAAACACCCGTTTAAATGATTAATTTTTAAAAAATATATATCAGTTAAAAAAAATTAAATATGCTACTAATATTTTGGTTTAATTCGTAATTAATTTAATCATTTATCTTTGTGTCCTTGTTTCTTAGGATGAGATTTCCTTGGGACGAATTTCTTGCTGGGATAAACTGTTGCTGTTTGTAAGGAATTAAATTTTTATTTATTTATTTATAAGAATACAAACAGGACCAGCCTAATATAGTATTCGCTATTAACTAAATTACAACAAAATAGAAATTAAAACATAACTTAACAAAGGTAGAAAAAATATAATGTGTTTTAAAAAATAGTCAAGATATGATAAATATAATTTTTTAATGGTATTCGAAAAAGTTATCAAAGAGGAAGAGAAGATTTTTGAAATTTAGAGATTATACAAACAAGAAATTATTTAAATGACATTAAGGAGAAATTTGTTTTTTTCAATTTCTCCTTAATGTCATTTTAATAATTTCTTGTCTGTATAATCTCTAAATTTCAAAACTTTCAAAAATCCATTGAGAGTTGTCTCAAAAATAATAGTTTCGCTTACTAACTACTTGATCATCCAATAGCTTAAGTGGTTAAAGCATGCCTGCGTATAAAGCAGTGATGGTGGGTTCGAGTCCCACTGGATGTGACATTTTTTCAATTTCTCCTTAATGTCATTTTAATAATTTCTTGTTTGTATAATCTCTAAATTTCAAAAATCCATTGAGAGTTATCTCAAAAATAATAGTTTACTAATGAAGAGAAGATATCTACATCAGTGACTGACGAGATTGTGTTATATGATTTGCAGCATCTTTGCAGGGGAGAATTCAAGTAGTAAATGGTAGAGCTGTGATTGTTTTTAAAGACATTTTTCTCTTGTGTATTATATGATGGACTATTGAATCCGATTTTGCTTAAGATTTCTCTAGATTCAATTTGACCGTTAATGATTTTATATATAAATTTAACATCTGAAAGTTGACGTCGGTCAACCAGTGATATAAGTTTCATTTCTCGTTTGCAAATTTCGAAGTCTGAGTAAGCATATAATTTATTGGTAACATGTTTTACAAATTTATCTTGAATTTTTTGTAATCGGTCGATATAACAATTAGAGTATAGATTCCAAATAATAGAACCAAAGCTTAGAACACTATTGACGTTTGCCATATATAGACTTCGAACAGACTCCACCTGTTTAAAGTCATGGCAAACGCACATGAGGAATCCTAGTGCTTTATTAGCTTTTTTTGAAACATAATCAATGTGTTCGTCAAATAGGAGTTTGGAGTCGATGTAAATACCTATTTCTTTGACCACATAAACTTTTTTTTAAAGTTCATTATTAAGGAAGTATTCATTATCGATAATGTCTTTATTAAAAAAAAATATCATCCATATCTCGAATGTTGTCCAATGGTGATACCAAAGAAAAAACTCTAATTCTCGTACCACAAAAATATTTTGTTTAAAGTCAGATGTTGATAGACAATGACGACTAGTTTCGACCTGCATAGATCATCTTCAGGTCTGTAAATAAATATGAAACTAGGGTAGAAAGTAGTTCTTACAATAATAAAGTTAAAAAACTTACCAAATGCAAAAAATGTTATTTATACAACGGTAGATAAAATTCTATAGAATCCAGCTTAGGTGGTAAACAGGCTTAATGTCTTCTACATAAATATCCTGTGGTATTGTAATGAAAAAATTAAGAAAACTAAAGGTAGTAACCACTAATGGTAGCCAAAAAGAAAGGCAGAAGTCAGGAAAGATAACAAATTAAAACTAAAACTAAAATTGTTAGAGTAATGAGCTAGGGCGTCAGATTCCGTTGGCGATAAGTAAGCCAAACAAAGGAAGGGGTTTTTGCCCTGGAAATTGCTTCTTTATAGGTGACCAGATAAGTATACATCAAGGGGCCGTGGGCTGTGGTTAGCTTAATCATTATTTGAAAATTCAGCTCTAGAAGCGGAAAACAAAAATTGTGGAAATCGTTAGGATGGCAGGAAATTTGAATGTAGAAGATCCAAAACCATAGAATATAATAATAAATAAACAGTGAAAATTAAGTTACATGACAAATTGATTTTTCTTACAATGTGCTAAAGTATGAAAAATATATCAGGATAATATGTAAATTAGCAATTAGGATGGAAGTAATATATTATTGGCATTATCAGGAAATTTTCTATAATAATCACCTGAAAGCGGAATATTTTTTGCAAAGTTTAGAAAAGCAGGGGAGTAACCAGTAACCTCACGTTGAGCGGTTCTAATTGCTTGATCAACGTGATGGATTTTTGAGTCCCAGGAATCATGTGCTTAATGAATGTAACAGCGGATTGCAGTAATGATACTTTTATTGGTTATCTTAGTGTGGTTCGCTTGAGGGTTATAAACTGGGTTGTAATGAACATGGAATTTATATTTGTTTATGAGATTTTTAAATTCACAACTAGTAAACTAACTACCGTTGTTGACGGATAAAACCTGTGGAACACCATCAATTAAGAAAACTTGGTTTTCTAAAAACTTTAAAATATTACTTGTCGTTGCTTTAGGCATAGGATGTACTACACAAAATTTGGTAAACCAATCAGTTACAACCACAGCATATCTGTTGCCTAGTTTATACTTAGGATAACAACCGATGTCAGCGAAAATCCACTGAAAGGAAAAATTTATATTTTTATAATTGCCCATAGGACCAGCTTTCGGAAGATTAAAACTTTTGCATGAAGAGCAAATTGCACATCTTCAAAGGTAACGGTAAATGTCCTTCCTTGGAAAAATTATCTTCCAGGTGTCCTGTCCAGGCACCTTTGTTATTTTAAAAAGCCAGTAAATTATTATTGCCAATCTAATTTTAAAGATATGCTAGAAAAACTTTTTTAGTGTTTAGATTTTTATTTTCATTGTCTTGAGAATCTTTAGATGATTGCACAAGTGGTTAACAGACAATTTCGGGATTCCATGGAACAGTCCACATTTTTTAAGCCATTTATCAATATAGAAGGTTCAATTTTATTTATATAGTTACCTGAAGAAGAGAAGGGAAATCTTTTTTCTTCAACTCTTCCCCTGCATGTTTCATTATCTACTCTTGTAAAAGCTGTTTCCAGGATATTTTCAAACTGTAGAAAACTGCTACATCCATTGATTGAAGTAAATGCGTTGCATTTCGATATAAACCTATCAATTCGATTCCATTTTTAAAGCACAAATCTGTTAATTGTAATGAGATCTGTGAAGTATGACCATCAAGAAAAAAAATAATAGGGCGTTCAATTTGCTGGTGTTAAAGCCAAGGAATAAATATGTTGGCTATTTATTATTTATTTATTTATTTATTCATCCAACCATTTTCAGATTTTCCTATAGCCCATTCAGATCGAACAGCCTCAGCAATCTGGACAGGAATTCTTTTATAGCGATACACAATCATTGGCGCGGCTATCTGACCTGCAGCGTTAGCAGTCATTAATACAGTTATATTTTCCTTTTCATCATTGGCTCCAGCTAAATATACTGATTTACTACCTTTCTTTGCTAATACTTTTCCACCTCGGGGGTTCATATTAAAAGCCGTTTCATCATCATTAAACACTCTTGCTGGGTTATTGATTACATCAGCTATATTTTTTTCTCAATATAATGCCATACCTCATTAAACCATTGATTTAACTGTTTACGAGTAATATTTGCTCAAGAGCGAGTTAGGGTTTGACAGATCCTTTCTCTAATCCTTATGTTTCTGACTCTGAATAATTTGTACCATTTTTCCCTGGAGTTTTATCCATTTCCATTTCTTGTGCTAGTTTGGAAACTGTCAACATAAATGAATGTTTTAAAACTGAAAATCGTGCCCGAGACATTGATAGAACCCATTCCACCAAAATTTATTCTTGTTTTGATGAAAAAAATACCTTTTGGTCCCATTCTCTTGCCTATTGGCAGCTTTCTCTTAACTTTGTACATTAATGTTACCCTAGGAATTTTATATTTCTTAGCCGTTGCTTTAACAGAATTTCCCATTTTGACCTCATTTATAGCACTTAGCATATCTTCTTGAGAATATTAAAAAAAAATTATTCTGTTTAGGCATCTACAAATAAAATGAACAGTTTTGTTTTATATTATTTTCATAATTAGAACGTTACGCTACTGTGTAACCATATTAACAAAAATAAATGAAATATATTGTCATCTAAAAAAATAAATAATCTAACAATAAAAATGTCAACTGAAACGTTTATAATTAAAAAGTTGTAAAATTGAACTTGTTATCTTTCACCCGAAGTAGAAATATCCTACCAAGGCAATTTGGGAATAAGGGATTTCTACATTTTACATTGGTCCTTCGAGCCGGATTATATTTACCAAGCAAGCGCTTTGCAAACCACAATCGAAGCTACTGAAGCACTATGGGATGCTAAATTGTACACCTACTACAATATCAGGTCGATGCTAAGTTGTACACCTACTACAATATCAGGTCAGTCCTTTCCAAGTCATCTCAAAATAACACATCCAATAAAATTTTGAATACTGATGCTACTTGAATCACCTAATTGTGTAAAGTTTTAATAATCTCTTGAACTTTTAATAACGTTTTTTTACCGTATTTTCCCCAAACATTGTATACTTATTTGAAATAAGAATTAGTAAAATATTTATACCTAAGCCTTAAACCTCCTCAACATGCCCAGGACATCTAAGACTAAGAAAGTAAACCCTAATTCTAGTATAGATGACTCTGAGCAAGTTGAATTTAGAAAGCAAGTTGAAATTTTTAATAACCTGGTGGCTCGCCGTGATACCATAATCAACGAAATCAACCGTTTTCAAGATTTTTTAGAAACCAAGTGTTCAAACCTAGGTGACCCGCGTTTAAAAATTGAACTAAGTACCCGGCTAAGCATAATCGAATCCTTAAATAATAACTTTAAATCTATTCAGATTGAAATTGAGCAACTATGCCTCAATAATAAATTTGATGATGCAAAGGAGCAAGGCCAAGAACGGGAGCATTTCGAAACATTATATTTTGATAATATTTCTCAAGCTAAATTAATTTTAGAACAAATTAATGTCACTCAGACACCAAAGAGAATACATGACTCGAATTCAAATTCTCTTGTACATTCACCATTTTTTCAGTCTGGATCCCAGTATGGTCAACGCCTACTTCCCATTCCCCTGCCTCAATTTAGCGGTTCTTACGAAACTTGGACTAACTTTAAAGACACGTTTATATCACTTATCGATAAAAATTCACAAATTAATAACATTGAGAAATTCTACTATTTACAATCAAGTTTACAGGGTGAGGCTGCTCAACTTATTAGCTCGTTAGCTATCACAGAAAATAATTACCACACTGCGTGGTCGCTCTTAGAGGAGCGTTTTGAAAATAGAAAAGCCATAATACATGCTCATATTAAATGTATCTTTGATCTCAACCAAGTAAGAGACGAATCCCACATAAGTCTTGGATGGATTTCAAAATAATTTTAAATCCCTGCAAAACCTGGGAGAACCTGTAGACCAGTGGTGTAGCTTAATAATTTATTTACTTACTACAAAATTAGATTTAAATAGCCGTAAAGAATAGGAGTTATTTTAATGTAAAATCGACAAACCTAAAACTAATGATTTCATAAACTTTTTATCACAACGTTGCCGATTCCTCGAATCTCTTGACTACAAATTGACCAATAAAAAACCTAATTTTACTTAAAAATTTGGAAAACATGAACCTAAATATGAACGTAAAGCATTGCTTACTTTAAATAATACTCCTGTTTGTTCCCTATGTAAAGAAAATCATTTTCTGTATGCTTGCAAAAAATTTCATAACCTACCAGTTGATAGCAGATTTGCAGAAGCTAAACGTGCCAACTTGTGCACCAACTGCCTACGTACAGGTCACCGCCAAGGTGATTGCAAGTCTTCTTATTCCTGTCGAACCTGTCAGGGCAAGCACCACTCATTGCTGCACATGCACAACAGACGCGCACATTCTCAAAGTACACAGCATAATTCTCAAAGTACACAGCATAATTCTCAACCTCGATCTAGTTCTCAGCCTCAGTCCAATATTTATCCTCATAATGACAACTTAAAACCTTCCACTTCTGCAAATACCGCATTTACCCTGCCAATTAATGGCCATACAGATTTGCCTAATCCTACCGGTACTAACAACTGTCACACTCAAAATCTTCATTGCACAAATGCAACCCAAAACTCATTTGTTCTACTCTCTACGGCCCTTATAGAAATCTTCGATAAAAACAACAAACCTATAAAATGCAAGGCTATTCTAGATAATGGAAGTCAATCAAATTTCCTAACCCAAAACCTTTTTGACAAATTAAATTTACCTTATGATACTATTAAGATGTCCGTTTCTGGAATAAGCCAAACCCAAGCTAACATTTCTAAACGAACCCAAATTAAAATAAAATCTCTTTCTAATAATTTCTCTTTAAAAATATCTACTTTAGTTATTAATAAAATAACCGAGCCTATACCTGAATTAGCTATTAATCCCTCGAACATAAGTATTCCAGATAATATTGTTCTCGCCGATCAAGAATTTCTAAATCCTACCTCTATTGACTTACTTTTAGGTGCAGAAGTTTTTTATGACTTACTTAAACCCAACCAAATTAAATTGGGCAAACACAAACCTATTTTACAAGATACCAAGCTTGGATGGATTGTGAGTGGACCTATATCTTTATTTACATCAATTTGTCAACCTCAAACCTCAAATTCGTTAACTTGTACCACCACCGATAATAATCTTCAGAAGTCTTTAGAACTTTTTTGTAGCTCTGAAGAAACCACTGAACAACTACAACGTATTAATAAATATTCTGCGGAGAAAATCGAGTGTGAAAATCACTTTCGGTCTACAACAGAAAGAAATCCCCCAGGAAGATTTACTTTAGATCTACCTCTCAACTCTAATGTATCCAAGCTTGGAGACTCTCTCCAAACTGCTATTAAGCGCTTTAGCTTCTTAGAACAAAAATTTGCAAGGCACCCTGAAATAAAAAAATCTTACTCTGAGTTTATATCCGAATACATCTCCCTTGGACATATGTCGGAAATTGAACCAATAAATGATACTTGCCTTTTATATCCTGCCTACTACTTACCTCACCATTGTGTGGAAAAATCCGATAGCCTTACTACACGGCTCCGAGTTGTGTTTGATGGTTCAGCAGCTTCTTCTTCAGGCCTCTGCATCAATGATTGTCTTAAAGTTGGACCCACTGTCCAAAATGATTTATTAACAATCCTTTTGCGTTTTCGAGAACACAATTATGTACTAACAGGAGACATTGCTAAGATGTACCGCCAATTTCTAATAAACCCCAACCAGCGATGCTTGCAACGCATTCTATGGCGCGATGAACCTCAAAAATCACTCCTTCACTTTGAGTTAAACACCGTAACCTACGGAATGTCAAGTAGTGCCTTTTTAGCCACGCGTTGCCTAAATCAAATTTCATCTGATGTTTCCGAGTCAAATCCAATTGAAAGCAACATCATCAAAAACGACTTTTACGTTGATGACGTACTCACCGGCTCATCCACTGAAGAATCCCTTGTGAATATCCGCAAAAATCTTGTAAGTATTCTTAAATCCTACGGACTCGACTTAATAAAATTCTGTTCGAACTCTAAAACTGTATCGTCTGACTTCAGCGACCCCGTGAGTAATGCTATTAAAACTTTGGCATTAAATGAATCCCATCATCACAAAACTCTGGGTATATCCTGGAATCCAGAACATGATCAGTTTATTTATAATTCTACCATTAAGCTTGACACCAATTCTGTAACCAAGCGTGTAATTCTTTCACTGATATCTCAAATCTTCGACCCTCTCGGTCTCCTTGGTCCGATGGTCATACAAGGAAAACTTCTCCTGCAAAAGCTCTGGCTTTTTAAGATTGGCTGGGATGATCCTGTGCCCATAGATATCTTCCGAATATGGAAAAACTTTGCTTGCCATTTATCACGCGTTGATTATTTTAAAATCCCACGCCAAGTAACCATAAGAAATTATACTCATCTTGAACTCCATGATTTCAGTGATTCTTCTATAAATGCTTTCGGCGCATGCATTTACGTCCGTTCAATAGACTCCTCAAGGAACATCTCCGTCAACTTATTCACTGCCAAAAGTCGCGTAGCTCCTTTGAAAGCTGTATCCTTGCCGCGCCTTGAGCTATGCGGAGCTTTGTTACTCTCCAGGCTAATGGACAAGGTCCTGAAGGTCCTGAATTGTAGTCCAAACAAGGTGTATTATTACACTGACTCCACCATCGTATTATGCTGGCTTTCCCTAGAACCTAGGCAACTAAAAACTTACATTTGTAATCGAATATCTGAAATTCAACAAATTACTGATGTAGATTCTTGGCATCACATCACGTCTACAAAAAAACCCGCGGATATAATATCTAGAGGTATCAGTCCTCAAGACCTTAAATCTTGCACCTTGTTGTGGCACGGTCCCTCATTTTTATGCCAACCTGTAGAGTTTTGGCCTACAGACACCCACATTTCTAATTACTCACGCAAATCTTTCGACAATGACACACTAGAAATTAATACTAAATCTATCTTACTTATCTTTACTGTGCCTGAATTTCCTATCTTCGAACTATACTCAAATTACAACAAACTTATTAATGTAGTCGCTTATTGCATTAGATTCTATAAAAACTTAAGGTTGCCCAAACCTACACGTCAAATAGGACAATTGACTCTTTATGAACGTGATCATTTATTGACCGTTTTAGTAATCCTAGCTCAAGAAAAGGAATTTGCCCTCGATTTGCGAGACTTAAAAAATAAAAATCGTTTACGTTCCCAGAGTAAATTAAAGGCTTTGAACCCATTCATTGACAAAAACGGAAAAATGAGAGTTGGAGGACGACTCGAGCAATCCTCTCTGGATTACGAATCCAAACATCCCATACTCCTACCAAAAGGACACCCATTTACTCGTTTAATCATCTTTCATATTCACGAGCAGAATCTTCATTCTGGAACACAGGCCAGATTATCTTTCGTGAGGCATAAATTCTGGCCCATTCATGGAAGATCCGCTGTTAAATCAGTAATTCACAAATGCGTTACTTGTTACAAACAAAATCCTAAACCTTTAAGTACTCTTTTAGGGGACCTACCAGAACCTCGAGTACATCCCTCCAGACCTTTCACACACACCGGTATGGACTATGCTGGATACTTTATGATTAAAGACTCTAAGCTCCGAAATAGAAAATTTATAAAGGCCTATTTGTATATATTTGTTTAGCTACTAAGGCTGTGCATTTAGAACTGGTGTCTGTCTTGACCGCTCACGGTTTTCTGGCCATGCTCAAATGTTTCGTTTCCCGTCGTGGTTTGTGTCAACATTTATATTGTGATAACGGCACAAATTTTGTTGGGGCTTATGGCGAGTTACAGGAGGTTTATAAACTTCATTAATCCCCTGAGTTTGAAAATTATGCTAGAAATAACATGATTCAGTTTCACTTCAACCCTGCGGCTTCACCGCATTTTGGGGGGTTATGGGAAAGTGTTGTAAAATCTTTTAAACATCATTTCCGTAGAACAATATCAAATGATAATCCTCTCACTTATGAGGAATTTTACACCTTCGTGGTTCAAGTGGAAGCGGTATTAAATTCGCGTCCCCTTCTACCTCTTACCAATGATCCCACTGATCTGGAATCCTTGACTCCCGGACACTTCCTTGTGGGCCATCCGTTAAACCTCAAACCTGATATCGAATTGGTGACTAAGCCAATAAACAGACTAAATCGTTACCAAATGCTGCAATCCTTGGTACAACATTTTTGGCGAAGATGGTCACAACAGTATTTACACACACTCCACGAGCGATCAAAATGGCAATTTAAAACTGATCAAGGAAGTCTCCAAAACCGCCTTGTCTTATTGAAAGACGAGAACAACCCGCCTTCCAAATGGACGCTAGCAAGAATTGTCAAGATTCATCCCGGAAAGGACGGTATAATCCGCGTTGTTAGTGTTCGTATAGCAAACGTGAATATTCTTAAACGCAGTGTAGTTAAGATTTGTCCACTACCTGTTTCAGACGAACTTTGTGTACCCAGTGATTCAAAACAAACTTTTTAAGTAATTCAATAATACTGTATGTTAATGTTTGTATTTTTTAATATTGGACACTGCCGTGTATTATAAGTACATAACTTGTTTTTTTTAACCTCTTTTCATTGTACTTTATTTGTTATTCTTTTCTTCAACTTGTTATTGAAAGATACCTAGTACTTTTAAGGGCGGCGGTATGAACAGTTTTGTTTTATATTATTTTCATAATTAGAACGTTACGCTACTGTGTAACCATATTAACACAAATAAATAAAATATATTGTCATGTAAATAAATAATCTAACAATAAAAATGTCAACTGAAACGTTTATAATTAAAAAGTTGTAAAATTGAACTTGTTATCTTTCACCCGAAGTAGAAATATCCTACCAAGGCAATTTGGGAATAAGGGATTTCTACATTTTACATAATAAAAAGCAATTTTTGATATTATCTGTTCCTTGGAAATCAAAGTCCAATACCTGACATCCCACAAATCCGATAGCTGACATCCTATGTCATCTATTGGAATCCATAAATATCTATATATCTATATACATATAATAAAACTGTAGAAATGTATATGTTTGTGCGCGCATCACATGAAAACTATTGATCCTATTCGAATGCGGTTTTCAAAGACGTGTTTGTCTTCTTTCAACTTAACATCTGGTGTATAAAACTTTCTCTCCCCACCCTTTTAACGGAGTGAGTAAAAAAATTTTTATACAAAAATCAACACGCCACGCGAACGACGTCGCGGGTACATCGAAATAGAACCCAAAAATATGGTTAGATTTTGTTGTCTGTCTGTCTGTATGTTTGTGCGCGCATCACATGAAAACTACTGATCCGATTCGAATGCGGTTTTCACAGATCTATTTGTCTTCTTTCTACTTAACATCTGATGTATAAAAATTTCTCTCCCATTTCTTAAATGGAGTGGGGTAAGAAATTTTTATACAACAATCACACGCCACGCGAACGACGTTGCGAGTACAACTAGTTTTATAATAAATAGACAATAAATTGTTTTTAAAAGTGTATAACTTAAAAAAAACAACACCAATTGACTATTCGAATGGATGACACTCTCTGTCACCCATTGGATGAGTCTATTTCTAATAATCCAATAGCTGACACTGATGCCAGCAAGATAAATGGATTCTTTTTTTTAGAAGAAAATAAAAAAATTTTTTAGTTTATTAACCTATGTTTAACAAATAAATTCAGATGACTACAGTTAAGCAACCACTATATAATTAAAAATGATTGAATTACTTACCTTCTTAATCAATACCTTTAAAATTCACAAGAAATCACTATAGTTTGTGCTTCCACAACTAAAAAAAATTACTACATCAGACTAAAACTAAGCACAGAATAGGAGGTGTTTGCATATATTCAAGGACATATCAAACAATGTTGCCACTAGTTCTTCCAATTGAAAAACGATTTTGTATGTGTAATATACTTGACAATAAATGGTATGTCATCTTTTGGAAGGAAAAAATAGGGTGTCCGTTTTCTAGGACATGAAGTGTAAAAGTTGTAAAAAATATTTTGTGCAATATCGGAAAGTTATATCGAGATACACTTTGTTACTACTACACATAAATTTTAATTTAGTGCCACACGAAAATATTACAATATTGTTAATATTATCAGGAACCAAGAGAAACGGTTAATTTTTTATTGTTTTTAAATTTAATGTTTGGAATATATCTAAGACATCGGAAATACTGGTTGGTAAACGTGGTTGGACTTGACGTCTCTTGTGGTAAATATTATTTCTTATATATGTAATGTCGTAATGTCTCTTCTTGTCAAAGTATCCATTGTGTCACTATTTTTCCCGATCTCAGAGTGAATGATTTTCGATGGACTCTCTGAGATATCTTCTATAGATTTCCGTTTGCTTGCCACACCGAAAATTTGTCTATTTAATTTTCTTATATCATTTTCATGATAGTGCACTGCTTCCTTTCGGAAAATTGTATTATCTGCACCTAGCGTAAAAACTTTTGCGGTACACTTACCTACAGTACATGTCCAAAACTTTTCACCACTTTTAAAAACTTTTTTTCACGATACTTAAAATTATCCAACACAAGTAACGACTTTCCCTTTTGACTTAGTATCATTTTAATTTTATTCATTGTTACTACTTTTCAAGAGACCTTAAAATAGACCAAATCTAGACAAAATATACCTATTTATTGAAAATTGTAAAAAAACCCTCGCCCATCATTAAAATCTCGTTAGAGATACATACTCTCATTACCTACCTTAATTCCTAATCCTCTTTACGGTCCCCAATTCGGTGCACTTATTTTGGCTAGGGATAAAAAGCCACTCCCACTATTCACCTTATCTTTTGATAAAGATGAAGACATCAAAAAAATCTATGCCATAAACGATATATTGCACCTAAGGGTACAAATAGAGGCTTTCAGAAAACCCAAACTGCTGCCACAGTGTAAACGTTGCCAGGAATACGGTCACACTCAGAACTATTGTAAAAGGGAAGCAAGATGTGTTAAATGCACGGGAAAACACCTAACAAAAGAATGTAATAAACCCAGGAATATAGCCCCAACATGCGTCCACTGCGGTGAAAATCATCCCGCGAATTATAGAGACTGCAGCACTGCAAAAGCCCTGCAAATGATAAGAAATAAAAATACAAATACAAATAACAATAACAAAGCTTCTGAGAGTAGAATAAACAAAGAAAACATGGTAAACATAGAAAATAGACACCAAGCGCTACGAAGTGCTGGTGTATCTTACGCACAAGCAACACAACCAGTAATAGACAGTACCACGGATTCAGTAACTACAATGCTGCAAAAAATAATGAACCAATTGGAGAAACAAGAAGATTTTAATAAAAAAGTACTGGAAAGGCTAGACAGACTTGAGAATAACCAAAGCCGCTTCTAAGATATTACAATGCCCTCGGACCTTAGGATACTCCAATGGAACACAAATGGTCTCTTACAACACCAGCAAGAATTATCAGTAACACTAGAAACACAGAAGGTAGACATATGCCTAATTGCAGAAACACACTTGACGAGACATTCATTCATTAATATACGAGGTTACCAAATCTATCATGCCATACATCCACACAATTCAGCCAGAGGTGGAGCTGCTGTCAGCATCAAAAATAGCATTTCCCACTGGGAGTGTGAAAAAATTGAAACCGAAGAAATTCAAGCAGCTTGTATTGCTGTCAAAACAAAAAAATACATGCTCAGAATCTCAGCTGCATATTTTCCTCCTAGATATAATCTGAAAAAAGAAGATTATGCTAACTTCCTCTCAACACTGGGAGAAAAATTCATAGTAGGTGCAGACTTTAATGCAAAAAATATCTGTTGGGGCTCTAGACTTACTACAGCTAAAGGTAAACTGCAGCATGCTGTGATTGAACACAAATGTAGGTGGCATTCTACTGGAAGGCCCACATACTGGCCAAGCGACCCAAATAAAATTCCGGATCTTCTGGACTTTTTTATATCTAAAAATGTAGCAACAAATTTCATAAAAATAGAGGATGTGGAGGAACTGATATCCGACCACTCTCCAATCCTATTAACAATGAGTGAACACATTGTCACTACCGAACTCAGACCCACGCTAACCAACAAATTTACAGACTGGGAAAGCTTCCAGTCTGAAGTTAATGAAAAAATTGAGTTGAATGGGTTTATCCAAACAATAGAAAATTTGGAAAGAGAAGCTGAGCTCTTTATGAAAAATATCCAACAAGCTGCGTGGAACAACACACCCCCAATTCTAAGGAAAACAGTAGGAAGCAACTATCCTAAAGAAATAAGAGAGTTAATTCAAGAAAAAAGAAAGGCTAGGAAGGTATGGCAAACAACGCGAATAGCAGACAATGAAAATAAATTAAATAGGCTTACGCAACAACTACAAAGAGAAATCAAAAAAATAAAAAACGAGTCAGTAAACAAATACCTTAGTGAACTAAATGTTGATGAATGCACTGATTATTCACTATGAAAGGCTATTAAAAAAACAAACAAGCCAATTCAAAATATACCTCCTATAAGAAAAGAAGACGGAACATGGGCAAGAAATCCCAAACAGAAAGTGGACGCTTTCGCTGATTATTTAGAGAATATTTTTCAACCAAATCCAGAGGTAATGCAAGTAGATGATGAACAGGAAGCAATATATTTTGAGGAAATACCATTGACTACCACAAAAGAAGTTCGTAAACTAATAAAGCAAACCAATGAAAAAAAAGCTCCTGGTTTTGACTTGATTAGTGGAAAGATAATAAAAAAACTGCCTAGAAAAGCTATAGTAAAGCTGACAACCTTAATCAATGCAGCATTTAGACTTAAATATGTTCCCATTCTATGGAAAACTGCGGAGGTAATAATGATACCTAAAGTAGGAAAACAATGAACTTAAGTCATACAGGCCTATCTCCTAGCTACCCGTAATCTCCAAGTTATTTGAGAAAATACTGTTAAGAAGAATGAACAATATAATTGAACGTAAGAACATTATCCCATCACACCAATTTGGATTTCGCGATAAACACTCCACAATAGACCAGATTCATCGCATCATAACTGAAATAGAGAAATCATTGGAAGAAGGCAAAATCTGCTCAGCTATTTTCCTAGACATCGCTAAGGCGTTTGACAAGGTGTGGCATCGTGGTCTAATAATTAAACTAAAAAAATATTACCCTTGCAACTGGGTGAAATCTTACAATCACACCTATATCAGCGAACATTTAGGGTTAAAATGGATAATGAATATTCGGAACTAAAATCAATACACGCAGGCGTCCCACAAGGCAGTGTTCTCGGACCGATACTGTATCTTCTGTATACATTTGACATTCCTGAGCATGGAAATATTAAATTAGCCACATTTGCTGATGACACAGCAGTTTTAACCGTAGGAACAACCATAGAAGACACAACGGCTAATCTACAGAATGCAGTTCATGATATAGAACACTGGTCTAAACAGTGGCGTATAAAATTTAATGAAGAAAAATCCGTGCATATTAAATTCACCAATAAAAGAATAAACCACTTACCAATAACCTTAAATAACAGTATTGTCCCAAATAAGAAAACAGCTAAATATCTTGGCTTAAATCTGGACATTAAACTCAAATGGAAAGAGCATGTGAAAAAGAAAACAGAACAGTTGAAAATCAAGTATAAAAACATGTATTGGTTGATAGGTAGACACTCGCATCTCTCGATTCAGAATAAAGTACTGGTTTACAAACAAGTGTTAAAACCGATCTGGACATATGGCCTACAATTATGGGGTTGAACCAAAAAAAGTAACTATAAATGCTTAGAAACTACTCAAAACAGAATACTAAGAAATATTTTAAGCGCTCCTTGGTATATTCGAAACAGAGACTTGTATAGAGACCTTCAAGTTGAATCTATCCCAGAAGAAATCAAGAAAGTCGCCAGGAGACACGAAGAGAGGCTCCATAAACATCTAAACCTTGAGGTACTGCAACTTCTGGATAATCAACCCCAGATCCGAAGGCTCAAACGAACCAAACCTTTTGAGCTTGTGTAAGTGACAAGTGAGTGCAAAGCAGAGTTAGTGCCGTGTAGCCACAACAAAGAAGTGGACAGATTACACCAAAAACTAAGATGAATCACAGGTGACATCTAGACTACAAACACTTAACAACTTAGGTTAAAGTAAAAATGCTGATTAATCTCTTAGATTAGGTGCATTCCTATTGTAAAAAAAAAAAAACTTATTTTGGCTCCACAGGTAGCGGTCCTCAATTCGAGAATACCGGTTTTTATTGTGTCTGTTAACCACCCGAGCCTTTTATTTCTCATCTAAAATTCTCTCATAGGGGTCTATTCTGTAACTCTTCCTCTAAAATTTAGAGACCGTTAAAAGTTTAATCGACGCTAAAATGAAATCGGTATTCGCTAACCACATTTCCCTTAAAATTTTAAAGGATGCCTTTAAAATAACCTGTTAAATCTATGATTTTTAAAGGGATGTTAAAGTGTGCCTTTAAATAATAACGGTAACAAAAATGGCGTATGTAGATGTTGCTGGTGAAGTTTTGATTAAGGAATTAATTGCAAACCAAGAAAAGTAGGAAGAAATTTTAGGTTACATTTAAAATAGTTTAAATTAACCATGTATATTCTAGGGCAGAATTTAGATTACACCAAAGTAGTATAACAAGCGGGCTCCCAGGACCGAAGGTAAGCATGCCATCGAGGAGCCTTACCTGACGTCACCTGAACTCACCTTCACTCACCTGTCCTACAAGAACTCACCTTTGATTTACCTGTCATTTTTGTCACCCTACCTTTACACCCTACCTTAACTACCCCTCATCAGCCACCCCTATGTCATTTTTGTCACCCTACCACCCCTAATCAACCTTAGTGCCCAAATAGAACTTAGAATAATTTTTGGATGAGAATAAATGTAGAAAAAAAAATTCTTGATCGTGTGTATTCGAACCCACAAACTCATGTGTATAAAGTTGACGCCTTAACCAACACGGCTATCAACTGTCTTGCAATAGAAAGTTGAAATGTGTAAGACAAACAGCTCGGTCTTCTTCTACGTCATACAGTTGTTGTGTAGATGATAATAAGTTGGCAGAGGCCTACTCAGTTGATTTTTTTTTATATATATTTAGCAGAGTCGTACTAACAATTAGCCGAGCGTAGCCTAGCCTCCCAGAACCGTTGTAAATATATATAAGGTAGAGATTTAATGAAATTTTAGTCATTTTGTACATTGCTATACACAAGACAAAAAGTCAAAAAAAAAAATGGGAAAGAAAAATACTCTTCAAAAACATTTGATTGGTTAGAGAATATCTGCATGGGCACATCTTACAGCAAGAGAATATGCTAGATATATAAGAAGTCAAGGCCCAGTACCACCATAATAATAATTTGTAAGGTTTTTTTTGAAATTGATTCTGTAAATCATCGGTAGTAGTAGTAGTAGATTTTTCTTTTTATGTTTTACATATTGTGACGTCTAATTGAATTCCGACAAAAACAGAAATCTTTTTCACATGATTTACACCAAAGAGTTCCATCATAATAATAGTGTGATATTCTAATAGTTGTAGGTAAAAAGAACCCAACCCTTCAGCTGAAGACTTTTATTTTAATACAATTTTAGTTTTTCAAATCAGTGTTACAAATTAACAAATAATATATATCATATTATTTTAAATTAAATATGCTGATCCTTAAACAATTAATTAAGCAATTTTCTAACTAAATAACTAAATACCTTACTAATTAAAAAATACATTTAACCTACTTAACAATTAAATACAGGGTGATGCTTGCATATCACACCTCCCCGGTAAAAAAGAAAAAAAAATTAAGAATTTTATTTTTATTTTTTTTTTATTGATAAAATGGTTTTACCCTATTTTTGTGTACTTTTAACCTTTTTTTATCTACCTCAATAACTATATTTACATCCCTATTTTCTAATATCTTATATGGACCTTTATAAACTGGTTCTAATTTAGAACTAGTCTCATCTAAAAGTAAAACATTGTCACCTACTTTATAGTGCCTTAGCATGGCTGAGCTATCATATTTAATTTTTCTTTTTGTTTTCGATGCAATTAAATGTTTTCTTGCATCATTTAATGCTGTTTGTAACTTATATTTTAATTCTAATGGGTAATCGCTAAAATTATATAAAGGTTCAATTTTTTCCATTAAGTTAGATGGTAAAATGCAACTTTTTCCAAAAACCAGCTCATAAGGTGTGTAGCCTGTTGCTGAATGAACACCAAAAAGGTATCCAAGAACTCCAAGATTCGTTATGCTTAGAAATTTGGATTCTTAGAAAAGCATTTAGGTGTTTATGAGTATTTTCTAAAGCTCCGATTGTTTCGTGGTGATAAGCTGTAGAGTTCAGTTTGTTAATTTTTAATAATTTACAAATTTCGGTAAATACATTTGCCATGAATTCCGTACCCTGGTCTGTAACAACCTTTCTTGGAATTCCATAACGTAAAATGAAATTTTCCACAAATGATTTTGCCACAGTGTTGGCTTCCTTGTTTTGAATGACATAACCTTCTACATATTTACTTAATTCACATTGTAATGTTAATATAAATTTATTATTATCAGAGTCTTTTTCTAAGGGGTCTACGAGATCTAGAAAAACCGTTTCAAATGCAGCATGTGCTGTGGTTGTAATAACTAAGGGTTGTTTAGAGTGTGTAGTATGTTTGCATTTTTGACAGTCTTCACAACGACTAACAAATTTTTCTATATCTCTTCTTAACCCTATCCAGAAATAATATTTTTTTTATGTTGTTGTACATGCGGGTTATACCTGCATGACCACCTGTTGGTAACATGTGAAAGTCATTTAAGATTATTTGTTGCAAATCTTTATCTTTTATACATTGTTTATCTTGTAGTATGCATACTTTAATTCCATTTTCTTTAAATATATTATTTTCCATAAATAATTTATTAATAACTGGCCAGTTAAATTTATTTTTAAGTATCAGTAATAAAGAATCTTGATTTAAGTAAATAATATTTTCATCGTTAAACAATATATTTTCTGTTATATAAAATTGAGGATCTTTTCTGCCTATTTCACGAAATTTTTTGTATCCTATAATCTGCAATTCGACGCTATCACAAGGTCGTTTCAATAATTCTACAACGTCAGGTTGATCAGGCCTCACATTACAAGAATTATGTACTTCTTGCTTGAATTTTGCTGATTGCGCTCTTGTCATTACAAACATTTTTTGATTTTTCTTTTCTGACATGTTTTTTAAATCATCTGAAGTAATTTCTATGCGAGACAATGCGTCTGCAGTGACGTTTTCTGAACCTTTTACATAAATTACATTAAAATCGTATTCTTCAATTTTTAATCTAAATTTAGTTAACCGACTGGACGGATTTGCCATGCCGAATAAATAAATTAAAGGTCTGTGGTCGGTAAGTATAGTAAACTCTCTATTATAGAGATATGGTCTAAATTTGGTAATAGCCCATACTATAGCTATTAATTCTCTCTCAATTACCGCGTAATTTCTTTCTGCTGAATTAAGTGTTCTACTAGCATACGCTACTGGTTTATCGTTGCCATTAGATAATGTAGCCCCAAGTGCTATTCCCGAGGCATCTGTTCTTAATATAAATTTATTTTGTTCCGAAAAATCGGGAAATTCTAAAAGCTGATTTCAAGCTGATTTCAAGTTGTCAAAAGAACATTGGCACTCCTTCGACCAATTAAAGGTTACTCCTTTTTTTGATAACCTATTGAGAGGCGCCGCTAATTCAGCAAATTTTTTTATGAATTTCCAGTAATAGTTCGCAAATGCCACAAACCGCTTAGTTTCATTGGAGTTTTTAGGTACAGGGTAATTTATCATTACACTTATTTTTTCGGGATCTGGCGAAACGCCCTTTTCTGAGATTTCATGGCCTAAATACAATAACTCCTTCTTTAAAAATTCACATTTTTCAGGATTTAGCTTAAGGTTGGCTTTGCGTAACCTTTCTAATAAGTACTTTGATTAAATTTTTGTTATGTTCATTGAGATTATTACCGAATACTATAAGATCATCAAGATAAATAAAACATGATTCATGATTTAGTCCCGACATAGAGTTAACTTTTCGATACACGAAAATTGTTTTTTAAAAAATTTTATTTTCAAAAAATTACAATTTAAATCTGTTTGAAAGTGTATTCAGTATGAATGACAATTATGAACTCTCAACTAACTAAGATTACAATATGACTGCTATTTATAACAATTGATAAGCAACAAAACAATATGCTACGTCAGCGGTTATAGGGAATATAACTCCTCCACCCTTAGAAAGAAGCATATCCTGGAAGGTATGGTTCTTTTCAAATGATGATTTCTTCTGGTTTCTTCTTGAAATGACTCTGATAATAGGCTATGATATATTTAATTATCCAAATTCCAAGTATGGATCGAACTATAATATAGAGTAGAATTGTCCAAATACTGGTCCTTGAATAGTATATTGGAAAGTTGATATCTTCTAAGTTTTCTTTTTGCTTCTGAAGATTTTCTTGAATTTCTTGATTTTCTTCTAAGTTAATTGTATCAAAATTTATTGATTGTGAATTAATATTGAAACACGTATGGGGGCTTTTTACACAATTTATTTACAAAATTGTTAAGATACACTGAACTCTGCTGGATAACGTCTAACTACTTGACAATACAATGAACTCTTCTGAACACTTGACTCGAACTGACGTTAACTGTCCGTGCATCCCCTTATATACAACATTATTTAATCTAGTTAGTGTGTTTAGAAGTTTCTAGAATTTTCTAGAAACATTATTTAAAATGGTCAGTTGATTTTTTTACAAACTTCTAAAAATCAACTGTCAACAACAATCTTTTAAATTAAGGTCCCTTCCTTTATGGTTATCCCGTTACACTGCCCCCTCCTTAGATTCATTCCTCCTGGAATGTTATTTCCTACATCGGAATCCCGCACACTCCCTGAGCCAGCCAAACCATCTTCTTGGAGTTGCTGCGCATCTCCACTGTGGTTTCCCTGGTAAGGCGCCAAACGATCGTGATGGACCACGACGGGTTTCCCTCTGGGAATTTTCACGATCCGATAAATGACATCGTTAATCTTCTTCTTGATGGTGTAAGGACCTTCCCAGTTCTTTTGTAATTTGGGACAAATACCTCGACGCCGTCGGGGGTTATAGAGCCAGACTAAATCTCCAACTTGGTAACTCTTTTCCATTGTCCGTGTGTCATAGTACCTCTTCATCCGATCACTAGATAATTGTAGTTTTCCACGCACCAGGTTGTGTATATTCTCCATTCGATTCTGAAGGTCGGCGACATATTGTTCACGTGCCATTTCTTCACCAGGTTTACAACCAAACACCAAGTCACATGGTAGCCTCATTTCTCTACCGAACAGGACCTTCGCAGGCGTTTGGCCAGTTGATTCGTTGATGGCCGATCGAATTGCCATTAGAAATAGTGGAATATGTCGATCCCAATCCCTCTGACAATCTGACACCACTTTTGACAGATAGTTGGTTATAGTCCGGTTCATTCGTTCCACCATTCCATCAGACTGAGGATGCATCGCTGTGGTTCTCGTTTTGCGGATGCCTAATCTTTGGCAAACTTCTTGAAACAGCTTGCTCTCAAAATTTCTCCCTTGGTCTGAGTGTAATTCTAGTGGTACCCCAAATCGGCTTACGAATTCTTCAACCAATATATCTGCTAAAGTGGTGGCTTCCTGATTGGGAACTGCATAGGCTTCAACCCATTTAGTGAAGTAGTCCATTACAACAAAGATGTATTTGTTTCCTTCATCGGTCTGTGAAAGTGGCCCCAATACATCTACTGCGATTCTTTCAAAAGGACTTCCAACCAGGTATTGCTGCATTTCCGCCTTCGGTTTTCGGTGCGGACCGTTACTGGCAGCACATGTAGTGCATTTACGACACCAATCTTTAACATCATTCGTGCAATTTACCCAGTAAAATCTATCTCGGATCTTTTGCAGCGTTTTCGTGATACCCAGATGTCCTCCAGAACTATCATTATGCATCTGTTTTAAAATTTCCGGTACAGCATTTCTTGGGACCACTATTTGTTTCCTTGTTTCTGTGCCCTCGGAATTTTCTACAAGTCTTTTAACGAGCCCTCCGTCCAAAATTAAAGAGTTCCATTGGGACCAGTATGCTTTTAAAGCAGGAGAGGATGAGGATATCTCTCTCCACAACGGACGACGGTCCATTCTCTTCCACTCCCGAATCTTTCTCAGAACGGGATCGTTTTCTTGTTGCTCCTTCAGCATAGAGCTCTCGTCTTCTGGCACAACCTTAACTAAGGCAAGTTTTTCTTCGTTCTGCTCCATACGGGTACAATGGGGGCAATCTGGTCGACATGGTCTTCTGGAAAGTGCATCAGCATTACGATGTCTTGTTCCAGGTCTGTGCTCGATTTCAACATCATATTCCTGCAGTTTTTCGAGCCATCTTGCTATCTGTCCTTCTGGGTTCCTAAAGCTAAGTAACCATTTTAAACTAGCATGGTCTGTTCTGATCAGGAATTTTCTGCCATACAGATATTTATAAAAGTGTTCGACGGATTTTACAACTGCTAACAGTTCCCTCCGAGTTACACAGTAGTTCTTTTCAGCTTTCGATAAAGTTTTGCTGAAGTAACCAACCACTCTTTCCTTACCATCTTGTAGCTGTGACAAGACGGCTCCAATTCCTACATTGCTGGCGTCGGTGTCCAGAATAAGCTTACCATCAGGAAGTGGATAAGCAAGAACAGGTGCTGACGTAAGCTGTTTCTTCAATATTTCAAACGCCTCTTGACATTCCTGATCCCAACAGAAGGACTTATCTTGTTCTGTCAAACGTGTCAAGGGTTTGGCGATGTCTCCAAAATTCTTGACATATCGTCGGTAATAGGAACAAAGACCCAAGAAACTCCGGAGCTGATGTTTGTCGATAGGGATTGGCCATTCCTGAACGGCTTGTATCTTAGCGGGGTCAACAGCAACGCCATCCTTGCTTACGTTATGTCCTAAATAGTTGACCTGTCTCTGGAACAAGTGGCATTTCTTAACATTCAATGTTAGATTAGCGTTCTGTAATCTTTTAAAAACTTCTTCCAGGTTAGATAAATGTTCCTTAAAGGTCTTACCCATTATGATGATGTCGTCTAGATAAACTAGACAAGTTTCCCATGACAAACCCCGCAGGATGTTCTCCATTAGTCGTTCAAACGTCGCAGGAGCATTACAGAGGCCAAATGGAAGGACCGTGAATTGCCATAACCCTGATCCACTGGTAAAGGCAGTCTTTTCTTTGTCTGCAGGATTCATTTTAACTTGCCAGTATCCGCTTTTAAGGTCCAAGGTAGAAAACAGAGTAGAACCCGCCAAAGCGTCGAGGGCATCATCAATCCTTGGCAGAGGATAACTGTCCTTCTTAGTGACATCATTTAGCTTTCGATAGTCGACACAAAACCGCATTGATCCGTCTTTCTTTCTCACTAATACCACAGGAGAAGCCCACGGACTACTGGATGGTTCGACTATGCCATTTTGAATCATTTCTTTAAGGGCTCTGTCTGCTTCTTCCTTTTTAACTTGAGGCATCCTTCGGGGTACCTGTCGAATCGGACGTGCATCACCAGTGTCAATTCTATGTTGTACAACATCAGTTCTTCCCAGTTTACTTTTAGAACCAAATACAGGTTTATAACGGTAAAGTAGATCTCTTACCTGGTTCTTTTCTAATTTTGACAAAGAGGGGTCTAATTTTGTCATTAATTGTTCAATTTCGTTGGTCTCATCTGTTTCCGTAACATTTATCTTGTGAATTATGGCCATTACTGGTTCTAAACTTCCCATTTCCGTGTCCTTTCGGAGAAGAACTGGATGATCGTTCAAGTTGATAACTCGGATGGGTACCTCTTTGGCGGATCTAACAAGAGTCTTACCCACAAGGAGTCCTTTTCCCAATTCATGGTCATGGTTCTTCGGCTCTATCATGGCTGGAGCACCATCTGGCTCCAGTCCATCCAACCGCGCTGTGACGACACATTCGCAGCTTGCCGGAAGTTCGATATCATCGATTAGCTTAATCGAGGCATTGTCAACTTGTTTTCGGTGCAGGAATATTTCTTCATTACCAGTACGAAGGATACGTTGGCGAAGATCCAAATGAAAACCACAGTGGAGCATAACATCCATGCCCAGAACAACATCTTCATCAACGTCAGCCACCAGCACTGAGTGAACAAGAGAGGTTGAACCAAACTGTAGCGTCACCTGTATCTCACCGTAGACTCTAGCAGAATCTCCGGTAGCGGTACGCAGTCTCCAACTGGTAGGCAACATCTTATTTCGCATAATGATGGTTGGTCGGACGATAGTTTTTGTAGCTCCAGTGTCTACCAGCATACTAATATTCTTCCCATCAAGGAGGCCATCTATATATAAGCTGTCCACGTGATGTCGCAGAGTTGCCAATTTAATGGTGTGAGGGACTTCGGGAATGTTTGGGGTCGAAGTCGCCCTCCAGGAGTCGACCCGTTTAAATTTTTCCTGCTGCTGGGGTACTTCAGCAGGAGATTTTTCTTTATAGGGGCAAGTATTTCTTATATGGCCTAGTTCTCCACAGTTCCAGCATCTCACTGGGCGCCTTCTTTTTGGAGATAACTTCATAAACCTCTCTACTACCGCTTCAACGTCGCTAACGGAATGAACGGCATGGTCGTAGTTACCGGTGATTTCCCTTAGTCGAGCAACTCCACGTGAGGCCTCCGTCGCCGCATCAAACTCCAGGGCAATGGTCAAGGCGTCCACAAGGGTCTTCGGCCGCGCCAACCGTACAGCGCGCTGCAACTCGACGTCTCGAAGACCATCGGTGAAGGTTTGAACTGCTAGGCACTCCAGGAAATCCTCTGCTGCATTTGAATACGCAAGTCGTACCATTCTTGCTACATCCGCTTCAAATTCCTGAATAGTTTCTCCATTTTTCTGTTTTCGGCTCTTTAACTGCATTCGGTACACCGGTTGTAGATGAGTTTGACCATAACGCATCTCTAGACGATTCACCAATAACTCGAAGTTGTCAGCTTCATCCGGTGTCAATGATTGCAAGACGTCTAAAGCTTCGCCTCGCAGAGCTACGGTTAGGGACAATGCTTTCTCCTGGGATGACCATCCATTAGCTCTGGCCGCTGCGTCGAATTGTTTCAGGTAATTTGGCCAGGAAGTCTTCCCGTCAAAGGTCGGGGGTTTCATCGTCGTTCGTACATGGGTCGTCTCCTCGCTTCTTTGTCGTTCGACGTCTGCGTGGCAGGTTTCCATCCTTCTTGCATCTCCGTCGCCGTGGTGGATGGTTTGGTTTCGGCGGCTAGCTTCCTGTTCTTGTTGAAGCTTCCTTATCTCGGACTGCATTTGCTGGTTGATCTGGTTTTGCTCGTCTCGCAAGTTGGACACTTGCTGATTTTGTTCGTCTCGCAAGCTGGACACTTGCTGATTTTGTTCGTCACGAAGAGTGTACATTTCGGAGCGCAAATGCGATATTTGCTGGGAGAAGGAACTCGATAACTCTTCTGGTAGGGTAGACATCCGTTGTGACAGCTGGGACATATCTTCGCGCTGACTCTTCATCTGACTGGATAGCTCCTCTTGCTGGCTCGTCATTCGTTGCGACAGCTGGGACATATCTTCGCGCTGGCTGCTTATCTGACTGGATAGCTCCTCTTGCTGGCTCGTCATTCGTTGTGACAGCTGGGAAAGTTGTTGAGTTTGTTCTTCTTGTTGGCTCGTCATTCGTCCTGATAGCTCCTCTTGCAGCCGGGAAAGTTGTTGAGCTAGTTCAGAATTTGCTTTTTGAACTGGGTCTTCGAACTCCACAGCGTCAGGGTCCAAATCATTATTTACATAGTATTCACGGAGCCTTCTTAACAATACGGATTTGCTTCCAGTAGTTTCCAACTCCAATTCTTCGAGCTCTCTTCTGAGCTCAGCCACCAATAGTTCATTTATCTTTTTTCCAGGCATTCTTGTATCTTCACCCCACACCTGACACCAATTTGAAACACGTATGGGGGCTTTTTACACAATTTATTTACAAAATTGTTAAGATACACTGAACTCTGCTGGATAACGTCTAACTACTTGACAATACAATGAACTCTTCTGAACACTTGACTCGAACTGACGTTAACTGTCCGTGCATCCCCTTATATACAACATTATTTAATCTAGTTAGTGTGTTTAGAAGTTTCTAGAATTTTCTAGAAACATTATTTAAAATGGTCAGTTGATTTTTTTACAAACTTCTAAAAATCAACTGTCAACAACAATCTTTCAAATTAAGGTCCCTTCCTTTATGGTTATCCCGTTACAATATTTTTAATTGAATTATTAGTAAAATCAACAGTTAAATTAATTTTTGGTAAATGAAAATTTATAAATTTTCTAAGTTTAATTTGATTAGTTTTAAATGTTAAATGACTGATTTTAATTAAACATTTAGAATTTGTTTCCATAATATAGCTTCCATGAAGTGGTATCTTGTCTTTGAAATTTTCACATTCCACTATTGCTAATTCTTCTTTTGGGACTGTTATGATCCATTTTCCATCATCAATTTTGGTTGATTGAATATTACGCACTAATATATTAAGAGGATAACAGTTAGTAATGTTCTTGTGGTACGAAATTAATTGAACTTCACATGGTGAGTCTTCAGTGATGACTGCTTTTTGAGCTTCTTTGCATATAAACTCGTTCTGCTGGATTCGGGTACAGCTTTGATCCATATATATATAATTGCTGTCAGTAAGTGCAAGGAATGGTTTTTGAGGTAGAAAAAGATAAAATTGAAATTGTTTTCCAGGAATTGGTACTGGGAATAATTGATATTAGTGATATGTTTCTACTTCCACTAAAGGTATCTCTAAAATGAAAGTTATGATCCATTCTTTTGAATAGCTTTTTATTTCAGTTATTTTTTCAAACTTTAAAAGATTTTCTAATAGTGGTTCAAATGGCAATGCTTCATTAGTTGCTATATGAAGTTGAGACAGTTTTATTTCTTTTAATAGATCTATTGGGTTAACTATAGAATTATGTAATGTATTGAGTTTAGCAAAAGAAACAGCAGTTTCTATTTTTTCTAAAATATCATAGATTATTTGGTACAATATTATAATTTCATTAATTGCTAACATTGATTGAAGATTATCATATATAAAATTATCAAATAAAACGTTTTCTTTAATTTTTTATTCAATTGACTCTATTTTCTGTTTTAACATTAATTGATTATGAGTTAAATTAGGAGTGATATTATTAAAACTTTTTATAGTATTTTCTAAAAGTGTTATTTGATTAAAAGTGATCTTTTTAAATTTATTTTGATTTTTCTGTAATTCTTTGATTTGATTTTCATAATATTCGGCATCTTCTTGATCTAAGTTTCCTGTTATGCATTTTATCAGGGATCCTAAGGGATTGAATAACCCTCTTTTAACACGATTTTCTGAGATTATTAAAGGATTTATTTGCTTTATTTGAGATTCAATTTTATTTTCTAAAGCAAGTATAGAAATGAATGAATTTTCAAAATTTGAGAGATAGTCATGATGAGTTTTGAAATTTTTGTGTAAAAACGTTGTGCTTGTATTTGAATAAGTCGAAATTCTGAGATTACTGAAGATAAATTAAAAATTTGAACAAATGACCAATGATTGTTAGTTATTTTGGAAGTACCTAATTTATAAGGAAGCAAACCAGGATAATGATTTAGGTTATGGAATTCGAGTTCTGCTGTGGAACTTCGGATTGCTCCAATAGTACATCTGAAATGATAGGAGACATAATTTTAGCTTCATTCATATGAACAATAATTTTCTTTTTAGTTCTTGGATGTTCTATTTCTATTTTTCCATTTTTCAAAATTTTTGTTAAAATATAAGGACCTTTAAATTTATTACTCATTTTGCGCGCGCTGGCATCTATAAACTTGTGAACCTAATTTAGGTCTTTTAAAAGTTTTCTTTTTATTTATTCTCTTGAGTGTTTTTTCTTTTGTTTTTATTGATTTTTCATGTATATCTGAATATAATGCTTGTGTATTAATGTGATGAGTATTAACATATTGTGTATAAGCTTGAGCAGGTATTAGAGCCATTGGATCGCGACTCTCTGTATGTCCTAAAATTAACTCATGGGGAGTATATCCTGTACTAGAATGAATAGTACTATTATAAGCAATAAGAGCATAAGGCATTAACGAAATTATATCTGCATTTGAATCTTTTTCTTTTAATAAGCGTAAATGTTCAGCTAAAGTAGAATGAAATCTTTCTACAGGTGAATTTGACTCATGATGATACGGGGTTGTGAAATGAATATTTATTTTATGTGAACGAAGAAGTTCTTTTACAACGTCGTTCTTGAATTCTGTTCCTTCATCACAAACAATTTGTTTAGGAACGCCAAAACATGTAAAGAAATGAACAAGTTGTTGACATGCTGATATACTAGTTCCGAAATATGGTAACGCTTGTCCGTATTTTGAAAATTTATCCAATATAGTTAAAAATCTATTAGTTCCAACCTTATAAGTGTCAATATGCAAAATTTCAAATGGTTTTGATGGTGTTTCCGTTAAAACCAAGGGTTCATTTGGTGGTTTCCTGTTATATTTACTTCTTTGGCAAATTTCACAATTATTAATAAAATTAGTTACATCTGTTTTCATTGTTTTCCAATAATAATTTAATTTAAGTGATTTTAATGTTTCTTCAATTCCTCTATGATTAGTTTTTCCTTCGTGTTTATATTTGATTAACATTAACCGTTCTTCTGGTAATACATTGTTTACTAATTTTGTACATTCCACTAATTTTATTTTATTAAAATGCTTACTCCAAACTTCCTGAAAAATAGGTCGTAATTCTTTTGATAAGAAATATACATACAATTTATTCTTTGATGCATTTTCTTTTAGAAATTCTAGTATAATATTTGCGTCAGCTGGAATTGTTACTTTTATTATTTTATGGTCATCAAATGTTTCGAGGTCTCTTTTAAGATAAGATAAATACGGTGCCTTTTTAACTATCAATTGAAGAGGTTTATTGTTTATAATATCATCTAAAAGTGTAATTTGTGCATTTTGTGATAAATCACTACTATGAGCCGTATCTGTTTCAGAGTTGTTATCTATTTCAATGTTTTCATTTTGAATTATCTCTTTGTTTCTTTCAAAACGTGCTTGATTCGAGGTTGATGGTTCATTTTCAATATCTCTTAAAGTTTCACTTACAATTTCATCAAAATTAAATTGTCTTAAAAATTCGTCAATATCAATGTCTATATCTCCGGGGTTGTTTACATTAGATTGTGTTTCTAGAGTATTGAGATTAATTCGAGATAATGGATCAGCAATATTATTCTTTCCTGGTTTATATCTTATAGTATAGTTAAATTCTTCTAATTTTAAACGCCAACGAATTAATTTAGAATTCGGTTCTTTTAAGTTAAATAACCATACAATAGGCCAGTAAAAATAGCATTTAACTTTGCACTAAATTTCCGATCCAAATTTCTTTTTTTATAAGGTTTCGGATAACTTACTGAGTATAAAATCACAAAATGCTGACAAATCCAGGTAACGCTAGAGGCGCTATCTTGAAAAAACGTTTTCGGCCGATATCTCGGAAACTATGCACTTTAGAGCAAAAGTCATATAGACCATTATTATAGAAAATAAAATTTTGCATCTTTTGTTTCCAGCAAACTTTTTTGTAAAACTTACTGTTTACGATTTATGGCCCATTTAATGAACCGGTTTTTCGATCGCAGCCAATAACTCTTGAAAGATTTGATTAATCAATAAAATGTATTAATCCGTTTTTAAAGATCCGTTTATTCTCTACAACTTTTGTTTTAAACTTTTTTTTCTAATGTCCATAGTTTTTGAGTTATAGGACGTTTTATGTTGGAATACCGAGCAAAAAGTTGAAAATTTCAAGATACGCATAGTACAAATTCAACAAATAAATTAAAAAAATATCCCGATTGTTTATGTAGTTAACATTTTGCTGCCGCGTCACCCGCCGATCGTCGACATTTCTTCATTAAACGTCCTATAACTCAAAAAGTTTAAAACAAAAGTTGTAGAGAATAAACGGATCTTTAAAAATAAATTAATGCATTTTATTGATTAATCTAATATTTCAAGAGTATTTGGCTGCGATCGAAAAACCGGTTCATTAAATGGGCCATAAATCGTAAACTGTAGGTTTTACAAAAAAGTTTACTGGAAACAAAAGATTTGAAATTCTATTTTCTATAATAATGTTCTGTGGACTTTTGCTCTAAAGTGCTTAGTTTCCAAGATATTTGCCAAAAACGTTTTTTCAAGATAACGCCTCTAGCGTCACCTGGATCTGTCAGCATTTTGTGATTTTATGCTCAGTAAGTGATCCCAAATTTTATAAAAACAAAATTTTGAATCGGAAATTTAGTGCAAAGTTGACCCTTAAAAACGGCTATTTTTACTGGCGTACAAGAGGACGATGGTCTGTTTGTATCTCAAATTTTCTTCCATATAAATAAGGACGATACATTTTACATGCCCACACAATAGCTAATAATTCTTTTTCTATTGTGGAGTACTTTTGTTCTGTTTCATTAAGGGTTCTTGATGCATAGGCTATAGGATTGTCATTAGGTGGATTGCCTTGTGAAAGAACAGCGCCTAAAGCTATATTAGAAGCGTCTGTAGTTAAAATAAAGGGTTTTGAAAAATCTGGGTATTTTAGTATTGGGGCGTTTATTAAGAGTTGTTCCAGATGATTGAATGAATTTATAAATTCTGGAGAATGAATAACTTTAGCATTCTTTTTTAAACATAGTGTTAGTGGTTTAGCTACTTTTGCGAAATTATTTATAAAGCGGCGGTAATATCCGGCTAACCCTAGAAATGATTTAATATCTTTTTGAGTTTTGGGTAATGGAAAATTCTTTACAGCGTTAATTTTATCTGGATTAGGTAAAACTCCATCCTTAGTAATTTTGTGTCCTAAATATGCAACTTCAGTATGTAAAAATTCCGATTTGTCTAATTGAATTTTTAAATTGGATTGACGAAGACGTTCAAAAACTAATTTTAGTCTTTCTATATGTTCCTGTAACGAAGACGAAAAAACAATAATATCATCTAAATAGACAAAACATATTTCATTTTGAAAACCTCGTAGTACATTATTCATAGCTCTTTGAAATGTTGCTGGTGAATTTTTAAGTCCCATTGGCATTCTTAAGAATTCCCAATGTCCTGATTCTGTAGAAAACGCAGTTTTTGGTGTATCTGCAGGATCCATTTCTATTTGGTAAAAGCCACTAGCTAAGTCTAGTGTTGTAAAATATTGTGCTTTACCAAGTCTATCTAATATTTCCGAAATAAGAGGCAATGGAAATTTATCATTAATAGTCTTTTCGTTAAGTTTTCTATAGTCTATAACAATTCGATATTTCTTTTTATTGCTTGCATCTAATTTCTTTTCTACTATCCATATAGGTGAATTCGATTCCTTTATTATATTATTTTCGTACATTTTATTAATCTGTTTATTTACTTCCTTTTTATATACTTCAGGATATCTGTAAGTCTTGGTATATATAGGATTATCATCTGTTAAGTTTATTTTATGTTTAATATTATTTGTAAAAGTCAGTGGGGTACCTTCAACATAAAATATGTCTTTATATTGGTAACAAAGCTTCTTTATGGCATTGTATTCTTCTTTATTACAGTGATCTAGTCTTATTTTGTTTAAATTTTCTTTCTGTAATTCTTCTATTTTATTTTTATCAAAAATGGATTCTTCCATGTGATAAGAGTCGATATTATTTATTATTTGTTTATCTTCTATTAGTTCAATATTTAGTGGTTTAGGGATGCTTAATTTACTTGGATTTTCGCTATTGTTTGTAACTATAGTCAATGCGTATGAATCTTTAATGTCTACTAAACATGTGGGTATTTCGTTTGTACCTGATTTAAAATAATTTAATATACCTGTGCCATTAATATGATTAACTGGAATTTGCACCTTTTGAGAAGTTCTTGGAGGAATGATTATATCTAATATGGGCAATATGGGCATATTAGAACTTACAGTTTCTTTAGGTTTTGGTTTAAAATGGTATAAAGGCAATGTAGCATTTGAAGTTTCTAGAGAAAATGTTTTAAAATTAATATTTGCACCAATATGTCTTAAAAAGTCGTATCCTAATAATCCATCAAAATTAGGAGAGAAATCAAATAGATAGAATTTATGAAAAGTTTTATTGTTGAACGAGGGGAATATAGGAATATTTATAGTTCCTGTATGATAAGAAGTAGCATGGGGTGTTTTTACTGAAAATTTTTCATTTTTAATATATTTTTTATAATTTTCAAAAGCTAGATTCGGTCTGATAAAACTTTGACCTGACCCTGTGTCTATTAAAAATGTAGCATTTAATTCAGGAATAATGATTTTTGGAAATGAAGAGCATGAGACATTATTAAAACTTATCTTTTTCGTTTGATTTGGGAGGCAATTTCTTGAAAATTTTCATCGGAATTACTTTCATGATTTTCTTGGTTCATTTGATTATCATTATCGACTGGTTTTACAACTTGGTTAAATAATTGTGCATTGGAAGAGTTTTGATTATTTCTAAAAACATTACTTCCTCGGAATAAGACGGTATTTCCAGACGAAGTGTCCATTGGTTCTGAAGGTGGAAAATTTCTGGTTCTAGATTGGAATGATCGATTCTGATTAAAATTATTTTGATTAGAATTAGGCTGATTAAAGCGATTAGGGTTGTATTGATGTGAACGATTTTGATTGAAGTTGTTTTGATTGAAGACATCTGGTCTATGATTATTATTAAATGGTCTTGGAAATTGAGAAAATTGAGATAAATTTCTTGAATTATAATAGTTTGGTCTTCTATCTGAAAACTGTTGATTATTTTGGAAATAAGATGTTTGAGGTCTATTAAAATGATTGGTCAACCTCCAAACATTTTGTGATTTAAAATGATTATTTGTTCTTTGATTATTATTACTTCGATCTTTAAAATTAAGAAAATTCTCTTCTTCTTTTGCGAATGACATAGCTTGTTCAACTGAATTGGGATTCTTTAATCTAACAACTAATTGCATGTGGTAATTTAAGCCATTGATAAATGTTTTGAGATATAAATCTTCGTATTGCTCGATTTTTAATAATTTTACATTTTGTGGGTCATCTGACATATTTATTTTTGAACAAAGAAGACTACGCGCATCTTGGATTCTAAGTCCGAAATCTTGAGGAGATTCATTTCTTTCAGGACGCATAGAAATAATGTCTTGAATAATACAGTCAATTGATCTTTGATCAGAAAAAGTTACTAATAATGAATCTTTTACACTAGCCCACGTATCTAATTCTGTACGCGAAGCAATTAAATCAGCTGCCCTACCGGTTAATTTACCAATAATTGTATCAAACAAACATATGTTTATAGCTGCTGTAGGATCATTACGATTCCTATGATTATTTAAAAAATTTTCACATGATTTAATAAATCTATTAATTTGTTTTGGATTACCATCAAAATTTGGTATATTATCTGCTTGATATTTTAATAATTGTATATTTGTTTGTGCCATTTCTTCTTCTTCTTGTAAAGTTAAATTAATTAATCTTTCTATAATATTTTCTACAATACTTTCGGTTTCCAGTGTGGAAATAAAAATAATAACACTATATAAAGGAGAACATAAAAATGATTCACTTACATGAAAATAAGCAATTTCATACTTCTTAACTATGGATTCTGGACGATTCTTGTTCCTTGATCCTCACCAATAGGCTTATGAACGATGCTAGTTCTATCCCTGGTCAATGGAGTCAACAGATCTTAAATTTTTCGAAAATAATTTTGTAGGTCTTCTTCGACTAACTGATAACACAGAAAATTGTCCGAAAGTCCGACACGATGCGTAATTCGTTCAATTTCTTGAAAATGTTAAAGTTAATTCACTGAGACCGATGTAGGTAGTCAATTAATCGTTAAAACGAAACGAAGATTTTTACTAATGCCCGTTTGACTATATCCTACTGACTGCGCCAGTTAACTTTTCGATACACGAAAATTGTTTTTTAAAAAATTTTATTTTCAAAAAATTACAATTTAAATCTGTTTGAAAGTGTATTCAGTATGAATGACAATTATGAACTCTCAACTAATACAATATGACTGCTATTTATAACAATTGATAAGCAACAAAACAATATGCTACGTCAGCGGTTATAGGGAATATAACTATAGCTAACGTCATAGCTCTAGAGAAAGCATTTGGAGAAATTTTTAGCCCCATTGGTAATCTAGTCATTTGATATTGTGCTCTGTCTGTTGTAAATGCAGTAAAAGGTCTAGATTCAGGATCTAATTCTATTTGATAGTATCCTTGATACAAGTCTAAATGTGAAAAATAAGTTGCCCCTGATAAAGAATCTAATATTTCATCAATACAAGGTAACGGAAATCTATCACATTCAATTTTGTTATTAAGCTGCCTATAATCTACAACAACTCTCCACATGTTTTGCTGATTGGACCCTTTTTTCTTTACTATTAAAAGAGGAGATGACCACTCTGACGCGGCCGGCTCTATAATACTTTGTTTTATCATTCTATCTATCTGATTGTTTATCTCATTCTTTTGTGAATACGGTAACCTGTAAGGCTTTACATATGAAGGCGTTACTCCGGATTTTAAATGAATTTTTTGCTGACATATATTAGAAACTGTAAATGGATCATTTTCAAGATAAAATGTGTCTGCATATTTCGCACAAATTTTTTCTATTGACAATTTTTCTTCTTTGTTAAGAGATTTTGTATTAATTTTATTTAATACCCTTTCTACTCTGTTTACAGTTATAGGTATTTTTTTAAATGACTGCGTATTATAATAACATAATCGTTCAATTTTTGGTTTAAAATTCTTTAATGTAATTTCTTTATCATTCGTATTTAAAATGCGTATTGGTATTTTATTTTCAAATGGCTTTACTATTGTACTAGCGATTAATACACCTTCACAAATTTCGTCTGCCAAAGCAATGTATTCCTCTGAATGTTGTACTCTAAAATATTTTACGATTTCGCACCTAGCAGGAATAATAGTATACTCGTCATAATCAGAATAAACCGGTATTTTTATTTGTTCGTTATCTATTAAAAGTGATAGGAAAAAATTTTCGTAGTTTATATTCGCTTTATATTTAATAAAAATATCTTGTCCAATTACACCGTCAATTTCACTTGAGAATTCATTTAATATTGAAAATTCATGAGTAAGCTTATATCCATTATGTAGGTCAAAATTAATATTACAAGTTCCAACTGTATATGCTGATCCAGCAATTCCATTAATTTTTATTGTTCTATTCTTATTTATATTTTTATGATTTTCTATACATCTACTAAAAATTACACTCAGTGACGCACCCGTGTCAATTAATAATCTTAATTCTTTATTACAATAACCTACTTTAATAAAATTTAATCCATTCATATTAAATAACCTCTCTAACTTAGTGTTCACGAAAAAACTGCCTATTTTCTACACTCTCTATTGGTTGACTGTTATTATGAGAGTCCTGGTTAGTCATACTATAGCTATGATGTTGATGACGATTTTGTCCAGAACCCCTAAACTCTGGCGCTCCCTGAGTTCCTCTGTACGAATTATTATGGTTTCGTCTGTATGAATTATTATTACTACTGTAACTATCTCTATATGTATTATTGTGATTTGCTAAATTACTATCCCTATTATTTCTAGATTCAAAGTTATATCTATTATTTTTAAAATAATTGTTTCTACCCTGATTATTAAAAGTATTACCCCGTCTAATATGTGAATTACCGCGCATGTGAAAAACTTTTGAAGGACCTGAATTTCTAATTGTTTCTTCGTCCCTAGCTGCTCCAATAGCGCTAGCTAGACTACTGTAATTCCTAGCCTTAATAATTGTTTTAATCTGGTCATCTTTAAGTCCATTTGTAAACACGTTAATAGCTATTTTCTCATTTACAACTGTCAGAGACCTTTCCAAAATACTATTACCTTCTGCTTGAGCTATGGATAAATTTACCATTAAATCTTCTACTTTTTTCCCGAATGTTTCTATAAATTTATTGTTTTGCTGTAACTTATGTAACTCTACCGAGAGTGCCGCTACTGACTTTTTAGTAATTAGTTTATCTTTAATATCTTTTATAAGTTCTTCATTAGAAGCATAATTTTGATTTAATCTGAGCTTTGCACTTTGAGACAATCTTGCTTTTAAGACATATTTTGTTAAAGCATTTTTACCATCTTCATCTAAGAAACTATCATATAACTCAATTGCATCGATTAGTAAGTTTATGGATGATTCAGTATCATCCATAAGCGGAATTAAGCTAGAGGCCGTTTTTAAATTAAATGTTTCGCACATATTTATTTGGATTTTACTTAATCTTTCATATAAAATTTCCTTTATCTTACTAATGAATTTAATTATACCATCTACAATAGTTTTTACTCTAGTTTTAATTTCTATATCATAATTTTCTTCGTTAAATTTTCTTCTAACAGTTTCAAATCTAACTTCTATTTTATTTAATTTACTTAATGAATTATTAGTTTTTTCAAAATTATTACGCCTATCTAACGGATCTTTATTAAGATTTTTTAAAAATGTGCTTAATTCGTCATGAATTTCTTTAACTAACTTCTCCGTCATCTATCTAGTTATGCGTACACAAAAATAAAGTAAAATAAAAATAACTTACATACATTAATTATTTTAAAAAGTAGAAAGAAAAAAAACATCTCTTGGTTCCTCTTCTATTTTAAACTATTTCTTGGGACTTGGATATTTCTTGTCTTATTTTCTTTTCCATGTTTTTCTTACATCGCTTATATATTATTGCACCAACAATTATAAGTACCAATACCAATGCTACAACTCCACAAATTTTAAATATCGAAACATTTCTGCTATTCTCAGAGTTTGAAATTCCACCACTATTTCCTGATTGAGCTATAATAACCTCTTCTTTAGATTGATTTGTTCCAGCCATATTTCAATAATCGCAAAATAACTTTAACCATTTTCAAAATCTAATCATAAGTTCTTGAGTGGCAGGATCGCCATGTGATATTCTAATAGTTGCAGGTAAAAAGAACCCAACCCTTCAGCTGAAGACTTTTATTTTAATACATTTTAGTTTTTCAAATCAGTGTTACAATATTTTAAATTAAATATGCTGATCCTTAAACAATTAATTAAGCAATTTCCTAACTAAATAACTAAATACCTTACTAATTAAAAAATACATTTAACCTACTTAACAATTAAATACAGGGAGATGCTTGCATATCACAATAGTGATTGTTGTTGTTGTTGTTGGTCAAAGTCATTGCCGTAGTCGTCTGTGTCTTGTGAGAGAATAAAATTAGTAAATAGAACAAATAAATCAAACAAGATTAACGATATTTTGTTTATTTTTTTATGATACTTTTTTACATGATAATTGTGTGCTGAAGGTTTAAGAGGTGTGTAGCAAAATTTGCAAATTTTTACTACCTCTTCTCTAACAATTATTAGCAATGCAGGATCATAATTTAGGTATTTCTAAAACAAATAAAAAAAATAAAAATCAATTATTGAATCCCCATGGTAATGTGTCTGTTTTTGTATGAATAACAATTCTTTTATCATCATAAGGATTCAATGCTGATTTATGTTCTTGAATAGTAAAAACATTATGTTTCTTAGATTTAATCACATTTTGTTTAATTGTATATTGTGTTTGATAAAACAAACAATTTTTGTAATCATTAAAAGAAATCATACGGAGAGCTCATGATTGAATACCCTTAGCTTTTTTTACTATTCCAATATTGGATATAAAGGTTTTCATATAATTTTCACTCTATCGTTCCAATTGTTGTTCCTGTATTTTTTTATCTATATTGTCTTTGTCAATTTGTAATTTAAAACTGTACATTTTTGAACGTAATAATTGATAAATTAAAGAGTCATTATCACTATATAAAAGCTTTGATTTACAATTATAATTTGGTTTAATATATTTATAATGAAAATTGTATAAAAAAGTTTTTGAAATATCCAATATTGCCATACCTACAAAAATTGGTTTATTAAATGTAATTTTTATTCTTTTCATCTCAATTAATATCATATCTTTATCAAACACTTCGCAACTATAAAAATTTGGTTGAGATATGTAATAGTTTGCACCGTACCGTCCTTCCCATTTAGTGACCAGTTTAAAATCTTTATATTTTTGAACAATTTCAATTGTCTTGCCAAAAGGTGAGTTATTCATAAGTTTATAAAAATCTTTTTCAAATTCATTTTTACTTTTTTTTCTCAATTCAGTGTTTAAATCAATAAATATTTTCAACAATTTCGATTGTTTAAATTTTAAAATTCTATAAATTTTCGTAATTTTCACACCTAAATTTACAGCTTGCTGTAAATTTAAATAATGAATTACATATCTTTCCTTTTTATAAAATGTAGTTAGTAATTTTGGTATTTCCGAATTTGATACTGGTGGTACTAAATGTTCCGGACAGAGTGGTAGATCTTTATGACTTTCAAATAAATGTTTAGGATATTCAATGTCAACTTCTAAAATGTAACCATATTGACTATCAGCTGAAATATTCATAAAATTTTCATTGTATACATCAATATCGTTCACCCATTCAAAACCTCCATACGGTAAGGAACAACACATTGCAGCACCATACAAATTAACAACATCGAAATACATGAGATACGAGTCTCTTTCATTGGAATTATACTCGTTTCCCATATATTTATTATTTGCCTTTGCATATCTGTTGCTACACTGAGATATTCCCCCTCTTTTACCTCTCTCAATAAAAAGTGCCATGTCAGATTGATCTTCGGTAAATAGTTCAAGTTAAATTTTTGTCATTTTTAACATGCTGTCAAATGCAAGACCGGGTGCTGTATAGTAATGTAAAGCATCCAAGTTGTAAGTTTTTAAACAAGTTGTTCTAAAACTTTCAAAAATGTCAGCCAAAAGTAAAACGTCCGTTTTTAAATACAACTCTGAATAGTCTTGTAACGTTTTTAATTGAAATTTATTCCAAACATTACAAGCGTGTCGATAGTCAGTGTCTGCTGTTTCTAAATTTTGAACTTTACTAAAAAATTTGTAGCGTGGTGGAAGACAAGTATCCTGTAACTTTTCCCAACAATTAAGATACTCATATCAATAAATTTTGTAAACGAAATATATATCTCTTTGTTTAAAGGCAGTAAAGATATATTTCCCTTAATTTCTGTACAAAGTGTTTTAATTAGAAAATGACTATCATACCCTGATAAATTATGAAAAATTACTGGGATACTATGAGAGTCATTTAAATTTAAATTACAAGAATTATGTGCAGGTCCTCTATACTTTCCCGTCAGGTGACAATGGTCTAAACATTTCCTATCTCCCAATAGAAAAGGCTTTTCACATACAAAACAAATATTTGTACTTGAATCGGTCATTTCAAAAACCTCGTAAGTCTCTCAATTAGAAATTTCCAGGAATGAATAAAAACTGTTTTATACTCAACCAAATAAGATTTATAGGACTTTTTTATTTTTAGATTAGTATTTGAGTGGTAAAAAATTAAAATAGCAAATAACCTTTACAGTTTATTAAAGGAAATAATGCAGAAAACATAAAAAAGAGCTCTTGACTTATGTTGTTTTAGCGAGAAATAGGGTTAGTGGTATATAATTTAACCAAAACAATAGTAGTAATCATATTTTTTATTGCTTATTAAGAATTAAACTTAAAAATAATCTTATTAACATGTATTAATTTGTAATGTTATAATGCCTTTATGGTACATAATCATATTCTTTATCATTCTCATCTAGATTATTTTCAACATTTGCAGTTGGCCAGCTAAAAATATTGGTATAAAATGGCATATGCTCTTCCAGAATGCTATCTTGTACTTGTTTTAAATCGTCTATTTTGTTCTTATTGATGGTCACTTTTAAACCATAGGCTTTGGTTGTTGGAAGTGAAACAGAAGTTGTTATTTTTTTTATTAATAGGAATGAATGTTTAATCAATCCATCAATATATTCCTCGGCTATGATATTTCCTTTTCGATCTGAATCATACTGAAAAATCATATATGTCGAAGGTGCGAATGACTTTTTCTGGTCCTTTGGGACTTTTTTTCCATAAGATTCAGTTGACAAACATGTTCTTTTGTACAAATTTGGCCATTATTTCTTAAATTCTAAAACATCTTTAGTTTTTAGCTCTACGACTGTAAATGTCGAGCTGGAGTTCGAAACCAAATCAATGTATTCTTCTGGGACGTAGATATGATCATGCTTTCGAACATTTTTTTTTATGACTCCAAAATCCCGGTCATTTGGTAAAAACGAATGACCACGTATAGGGAAATACTGATAAATTTTTTCAAATCTTTTAGAGTCAGTCAAAGCCAACATAAATCTCAACAATGTATTATTTTTATTTTGACCAGGGCAGCCGTCGGAAAAAATATATAAATACTTAATATGTGGCCCAATATTATTTTTTATATAATGCATCAACATTGAACAAACCTCATTGGCTCCTTTGTTAGCAATGCCTTCGTGATACATGTAAAATGTCGATTTGCCTGTTTTCAAATCCTTAATACCAAAACTTTGAACCCATAATTGCCGTAAATAAAAAATGTTTTGAATAGGTATGTGAGGCAATGGTAGATTTTGCATAAAATCGAATGTTATAGCTGCAACATCATCTCGTTCCTTACAAAGATCTTGAACTGATGAAATTTTGTTATAAAACTTCTTGGCACGTCTTTTATGAATCATTAACTCAGCTTCTACCGAACGTTTTGCATTTTCAGATAAGCTTGATTGTTTTATTTTTGTTGATAGTTCTTCGCAAGTTATACATGTGTCGACTTGTGGTCGACCAAATCTAAGAGAGAAGTTTTCATTAAAGTATTGTGAGTAAAATTTGTACTTTACACCGAGATCTGGATATTTTTCTTGACATCCAGTCGTGCATCAAGATATTCAATGTTTTTTCCTACATAATGTGTTTTTTTCCTAGGAAAGCAGAGGATGTGTTCGTGTAATTTTTGGCATATTTCAGGAGGCACAGTATTTGCTTTCGGGTGACATCCTCTGTTATCTGTAGGACTCTTCCCTTCATTAAGCAAATCACAAAGTCTGCGAACTCTTGCTTCAGTAACTCCATATAGGCTAATAAATGCTCTCTTGCAAACTTTAACTTAATCAGTTTTTTTTAAAACATAGAATTGAAAAGCATTTTGCCTCTGTGTAGCATTTTCTTTTCGAGAACGCCGCTGTTTTATGTCTAACTTATTAATAAGTGTTTGAAGAAATATATCCTGCTCATTTTTTGTTGAAAAAAAATTAATTTTTGCAATGCAAAAGTCCATGTCATCTTGGTGCAAAACATTCCTTCCTACATCTGTAATAAATAAGCGATATATTAGGTTTATAGTGCCCCGATAAAAAACGTATAAACTGATTAAAGGTTTATGCTAAACTTACCTGCAATTTTCACCAGTAGATCTCGGAGCAATTGGTTTTCCTGGATAATTAGTATATGCCTGTCCTTTAACTTTGGAATTTTTTATAACATTTCTTTTATACTTTGCGGGATTAAACGTTCTTTTCCATCACCATCACTCTCACTTTCACTTGAGGACATTTTTCAAGCTAAATTCACTTTTTGCACAAAATTGTTGCGTAAAAGACAAGTAAAGATCAACTAATATGACATTAATGGCGAATTTAAAAAGTACAAATCAGTCATAAACTACTCCTGCCATCTAGTAGTGCATGCAAAAACCTCTTAAGTCATTGACTAATGTTGTTTATGCAATGAACGTCTTTCAAGCGGTATTATTAACAGAATAAGGAATGTATCGACTTACGTGGTTTTTACCCACAATACGCATCTCCCTTTAAGGAACCATTTTTAGCAAAAAAAGCATGTTCGAAAAAAATGTGACTTAAGAGGTTTTTGAAATGACCGATTTTCTCTTCTAATGTCATGGGAAATAAAGGTAAAGGGTTTAGAAAAATTTCATTGATGTCATTGGCAATTTTTTAGCTCTCTAGTAAACCAAACCACACAATCCTATCCTGTATACAATGAAAATTTTGACAAAGAGTCATCATATGAACATTTCAAATAATAGGCAACGCTGAATGCTTTATGTTTTTGAACCTTTTCGGTTTTTTCCGAAATTAATTTTAATAGAAAAGTTAGTCTTGGATAAAACTACCGGTAATATTTCCTTTTTTAAAACTGTATAGACATTAATAGATAATTTATTCATTTTTTCAAATTTTGGAATATCCTTCAACTCAATTGGAAAATTAATTCCCTCATATTTTAAGACTATACTAAAATGAGGGTAAGATGATGTACGATATGATTTTTTTTCTTTGGGTGCAGGATGTAATGCTGCAACAATAGCCCAAAGAAAACAATATACATCATTATTTTTAATATTAATTATAGCCTTTCTTTTTTGAATAAATGCTGGTAAATCAATGTATGTTGAAAAACCAACATGTATTGGATTGTATGAATTAATATTAACTTTTAAATAAAGAATTTCAATTAACGCCCACCCGCTATCTTTTTACCCGACTGCCGGAGGGTTATGTTTTCAGCGCGTATCTTGTATCTATATAATATTCTTCCTTACCTTGTATCTCCAGAACCGCTAAACGGATTTTCACATTTGATTTACCCGACTGCCGGAGGGTTATGTTTTCAGCGCGTATCTTGTATCTATGTAATATTCTTCCTTACCTTGTATCTCCAGAACCGCTAAACGGATTTTCACATTTGAGGTATCGTTAGATTTGTCTTAATAGTTCAAGTGTTCTTAGATAGGTGACATTGAAAAAAAAAAGAAAATGGCGGATGTTTGACGCCACATTGTGAGGTAATAAAAAAATAAATTATACCAAGCATATCGAGTGGGGTATCAAAATGAAGGATTTTAAACACCAATTCTCAATATGTATATAACTTTTGGTTTTAATATTAAATAGAACGATAAAAAAAGAAATGCATATTTTTTCTGCAAGGCAAATCAGATTTTTTTTTGTATTTCGATCTAAGTTCCTTGGCGAAAGTTGTTTAGTTTCATGAGTAGAACACGTGGTATGAAAATAAAAAACATAATAATAATTGGACATACAAAATGCTACAGCTGATTTCTCATTTACTATGGGGAATCAATTTTTTTTCCATATTTCGATCTATGTTTCTTAGGGAAAGTTGTTCAGTTTCATGAATACAAAATTGCTTAAACAACCGCATGATTTAAACTCGTTCAGGGAATTAATGCGGTTACGCAATCTTCCTTAAAAAGCAGTATTAAAAGAAATTGAGTATTATAATAGTTAATTCACATCTGGAAACACAGCTCCGGTGCAAAATTATTAAAACGCTGTGAAAAGCTTTTCTTGATTTTACTCTATGGCATTATTGTTTAAGAATATTTGATTCAAAAACACATAAATATTTTTAAAATCCGACACAGATGTCCTGTAGCACCATTTAGAAGTTAATGATTTCACATGAACTCTTTAGCGAGTTTAGAATAAGCACTCTAAACTAAAAAGACACAAATAAAAAATAATTAAAAAATAACATAAAACCCGCCTGCATGGATAGCTACAGCTAAAAATCAACTGAAAAGACTGAAATAAGACGAAAATTCAATGACTAGGTATTTAAAAAAAATCAATGATTAGGTACTTAGAACTAGAAACATAAATTGAAACAGTACCACACCTACGTACCTACGTATTGTACAAATAGAAATATCAGCACGGTAGTCATTCAATTTTTTGCAACATTATAAACAGAATTACAGTTCGAGGCATGCACAAAAGGATAATAATTTAACATAGCATACACTTTCATGCCTCCGACTGCAATTCTGTTTATAATGTTGCAAAAAATTGAATGACTACCGTGCTGATATTTCTATTTGTACAATACGTAGGTACGTAGGTGTGGTACTGTTTCAATTTATGTTTCTAGTTCTAAGTACCTAATTATTGATTTTTTTTAAATACCTAGTCATTGAATTTTCGTCTAGTTTCAGTCTTCTCAGTTGATTTTTAGCTGTAGCTATCCATGCAGGCGGGTTTTTTGTTATTTTTTAATTATTTTTTTATTCCTATTATATTATGTAAAATTTTATTGCTTATATTATTTGTATACCACTCAACGAAATCAGTAGTACGATCAATTATACTATTTTTTGTTGTAAAATATTTCGTTGAAAGTTCTACACTTTGAGACGGTTTAATAAATACAGCAGCTAGAATCACATTAACTTTTAATAATGATTTTACTAACTCCTTTTTAATTCGGTTAACAAAAATTTTGAAAGCTTTATTTAGAAAGACTTTTGGATCCTTAAATTTTAAATTCATAATAAGTCCAGTTTTAATACTATTATTAAAACAAGAATCCAAGTCTTCCCAAATCAATTGCCTATTTTTAAATTTTTTACAAGTTTTTAAATTAATTTGAAATTAGTTTAAATAATATTTTAAAATTGCCAAACTACATTCAATTTTAGAAAAATTACCCAAATTTTGATCCCTTTTCCTAAGTCCCCTTTTTAAAATCAAAATAATCCTTTTTAAATTTTTAATATGAAATCGATAATCTTTTTGTGATTTAATTATTCTACTTACAGATTTTATTTTCTCAACTGTTTCACTAGACAATTTGTCCAATTGATTATTGTTGTTGTTGTTGCTGCTGCTGCTGCTGCTGCTCCTACTGCTACAGTTGTTGCTACTAGTGGTTGCGGTGGCGGCGGTGACGTTGGTGTTGGTGTTCATTTTTTTTGTTTTTTTACTGTTAGAGCGAGTATCAAACTAATGACTGGCAGTTGCTTTTTGAATTGGATTTATATAGTGAAAGAGAAAAACATGTCTTGATATCCTGATCAACAAAATTTTAAAATAGGGGGGTTCATATAATCAACATCGTAATTTGATAAACCAATACAAAATTTAAACAAGAAGTTTATCATAATCATTAACATGTGTGTGTGTGTGGTTTAATTTGAGATAACCTTATCCAAAATTTAAACATGGGTTCATCTCCATCAACGTGACTTTATCACAATCTTACAACATTTCTATCAATTTCTTAAAAACAAAAACAACATATCTGACTGATGGAAATTAACTTCTATCTTTTATCAAAGTTTTAATGTTAATTAGTGTTACTAAATGGACTTTATCTCTTATCAAAGTTAATTAAATTTAAAGTTTCTATGGCGTGATATGAATTTTGTAATATCATTTTAAAAAACATTATCTAAAAAAAAAAAAATTAATGTTTCATCAAACTGAAATAATCATAATAATTTGGTAATAATAAGCTTGTTTTGTTATTTTGGAAAATAATTATATTTAGAAATGTGAAAGATTTGACTAAGATAATGCATATAAAAGGAACTAACTATTCAAATATAATTTAGTGCTTGTACAAAAAAGTTTTAGTGCTTTTTATATTAGTGTCTGTGTCTTAACGAAAAATTCAAAAAAAAAAAAAAAATCGAAATAGCATCTGTACCATCAACTTTAGTAATCTTCACCCAAGATAAAGTTAATTTTCCACCAAAAGATTTTCTGATTTTTATAAAGACACTTTTTAGGTAAGTCTCTAATTTTCTTTTTCTATTAATATTATACTACTTAAAATATTTCTCTTTATTATTACTTAGATATGGTGTAAAAAACATCTCTATTAAGGGAGATAAAGTGTTTGTGCAGTTATCGTAAACTTTAAAACGAAAATTTCAGCAGTTGCCCATAAAGAACATGCGACATAAAATTGATAAAATCGTACGTACTTATGGGTACAACTTGCCACGTACTTTTAGTAAAAAAAAAAAAAAAATAAAATCAAATTTTAAAAAATTATTCAAATGAATTGAATTGAAATCTCCAACTTCAGCTAAGATGGGTAAGTGGTTTCTCTACTGGCAAATTTGTGCCCAGCTCAGCCGTAGAGGGTTAGTACAAAATGTGTGAGTCGCGCCACCGATTTAAACGGTTCAAATCGGAAACCCCTGATGTTCCAGGCACTGACCTATCTTACTGGAGATAAATAATGGATTTAAGAATCTTAATAAAAAAAAAATGATTGAATAGTAAATATGGTGAGTGGGTAATTGGCTGAGTAAGACAACAAAATTAGATCTATCTATTATATTTTTCAACAATAATAAACCCAACGGTTCAATTTAACAAATCTCTGAAAAAAAGAAGTGATAAAAAAAACAAATGAAATGCCGCTAATTTACTGGCGTATAAAATAGATGAGTGATCACCCAGCGCAATAAGAAATGATTAAATAGTTAGTATCTAAAAATGTAAACTATAAAATGATACATCCGCTTAAACAAATCAAAATTACAAAATTGAATAGGTAAGACCGTTACAATGACTTGAACTTAAAATTAATTTAGGCTTATCTGGTTGATGAACTTCTCTGGCGCAGAGGATCTTGTAGAGAGGCTAACTGTACTAGCCACGCTGCTCCGAAGGTAGTGAGGTACAGCGTTGGTCCCCGGTAGTGCACAGATCTTACAACACTCCCAGCTATATGTGCCAGGGCCAACAAAAGGTTTAGCCAGAACCAAGAATTTAACCAGATCCAAAAATGTAGATGCTTGCGCCAAGCCAAAGGATTCGCCCAGTACAAAAACCCTAGTCGAAAAAGCGCATTAGCCAAAAATTCCAACATTAAGTTATTTACGAAAGAAATGTTAAATTTACAAATGTTGACTCTACTTAATACAAAAATTTAAAATATTAAATCCCAACACAAAAATTTTTAAGAAATAAATATTAAATTTACAAGTACCGACTCTGCTTAATAAAAAGAGAAAAATAATTCTAAAGATTAAATTACTGATAAAACAATTTAAAGGTGTACAAAATATAATAATAAACAATAACCAGAATTTAGTGATTAAATGATTAAGAAAAATGAACTGAATATACCAGATGTAAGTGCATTGTTCCATAATTCCAAAATTTAGAGATTAAATTATTAATGAAACAAGTTAAACGTATACAAAGTAATATTCACTACACCTGGATTCAAAATTATTTACAACAGTACGACTATAAATTTATAATAACCAATAAATATCTTAAGATTAGTAATATAGCTGGGTTTATTTTCGTCTGATACTTTCAGTTACACAAAATAAAATAAATCTCCAAAACCCGATAGATCTGATATTTACAAAAACATAAAATTTAACACAATTTGAGGTATGTACATATAGATGATAAAAGAATAATAAATCGTGTAGTTTAACGAATATAACACATGTGAAACACTTGCCCTTTATGTAATTAGGGGTTAAAGCAGTCAGTCTGACGATATTTATTCCACAACACCCTGTATCGTACTTCGTAATCCTATTTCGGCAGTCGAATCCACGTATGGAAATTTTAGCGAATCATACTATAATCGAATGTCGGTATCAAAATAAAGTATTAAATAAATTAATCAGTTAAGAACTTACCACGTGAATTAACCAAATACAAATCCCACGAAATGGAGATATCTGGCCTCCCAAAAAAAGAAAATATCACCAAAGGAATAATCACCAAATGAGGCTTAGATTATTGGTAGTGTTAGCATTCGAAATCCTAATTAGGCAACCACGATGTGATCAGAATAAAATGCACACACTTTATGGCGTTTCACCGAGTAAATTTCACTAACAATTATCAGTTGTTGATTCGTAGACGGACAGATTGTAAAAGAGAGAATTTTATGCGTAGTAAAACCGAAAAATTGACTACCGAAACTTCCGGGAGGGGAAGAAGTGCGTTTTGTTGCCAACTCGATTTATTATTTCAATGACTAATTGAATATTAAATTTTTAAAAATAAACATGCCAAAATTAATTTAAACTTAATAAATTATATGTATTAATTATTAGATAAGTCACGAAGACTCACTATTTGCTAAATTAGTTATTATATTAGCTGATTAACACATAAACTAAGGTCACGGAAATTCTTCAGACGTCAACTAGAGGTCGCTCGCGGGATCTATAGTAAATAAATGTGTTTCGATTATCAATACAAATTTAAGTTTCCCTTTTGGTAAATAATCAAATTTGGCACGTGACAACATCCCCCTCCCTTAGAAAGGAGAAAAGCTTACTAAAAAGGTTTTCGACGATAACTCAAAGGTAACAAAAACAAAACTGAGAATAGTCATACGTTAAAGATCGAGGTACATACCTACCTACGAATACACACAAAGAAAAAAAAAACTGGGATATGCAACAACCCAAAAAAAAAATAAAACCCCACAAATTTCGAGCCATGCTCGGGAACGAAAGCACTGTACTGGGTGCTAAGGGTTGCACCAAACTAAAACAAAACGAAAGACAACCAAAAAGAAAGAAAAACAACACAGAACACAAAAAGAAATCAACGATGGTTGTTGAAGGGAAAAAAATGTACTGGATCCAAGTACGAAAGATCAGATACGAAAATAATGTGATTTTACTAATCCGACTCAGAGAATCCCTCAACAAATCCCACAACTAGGTTTTTTCCCACTGGACACTCAATAACCCAAACTAAAAGCCAAAACACCAAAAGGATTCAATGGCCCAGTCGGAAAACAGAGGTTTGGGTCTCAAAAATCCACAATTATGTGACGTAGATACACTACGATTAAAACCAAAACCATGAGGTTACTACTAAAGTCGGTGATTACTAATACGGAAGCAGGTAAATGAAACAACAAAAGATACGGTAAAGATAAGATAACGTACAAGATATTCGTTACAACGCAAGACGAAATAAACCACGAAACTTGGATCCAGAAGTGTTGAGGTTGGAAAACCAACCCTAAGGTATAGTAAGACGACCCAATGCGGATTCTGATATTACAATGAAATTCTCATATCTCAGTGTGAATTCCAAATGAACTAACATAAGGGAATTGGTTGTAAAAGAACCTATAACTCAATAAAATCCTGGAAGATGGATTAGTGTTTTCTGTGGTTCTGAAGATATAGCCAATGACTTTGAAAAAGATGTTCAGAAATATAAAGAAAATCTTTAAAAATTTATGAATATGCAAGTAGCGGGCAGTGATTCCCAAGCAAAAGCTGAATTTTGTCAGAAAATTGTGATAATTTGTGTTGAACCAATTGGAGGATAAATCCAAAGAAAGTGTAAATAATGAGGTTCAAATTGAAGCTCTAAATAAGAACGCCGAGGTTTTCAAATGTGCGAAGTCAGCCATTTGAAATTCTTGCTTCTAAAAGATGACAAAAAGAGGGTAACCGATATGGATAAGAGGCTTACTGTGAAAAGATAACCGATATGGATAAGGGGCTAGCAGTGTTAAGGTTGGAGGACTTTATCTACCCCGCCTGGAATATCCTCGGGTGGTGAAATTCTTAGGCCCCCAGTCACAGGGCACAGAAAAAAAAACAGAAGCAGACTAAGAGAAATAGATCACTAATAGAACACATAATCAAGGTAAAGATGTAAAGAAGAATAAATTGATGAGGACAAAACACAAAAAAAACTAAACATTCCGTTATTTTTGGATTTCATGATCTGAATCACAAAAGGGTTTGAGATCTTGGAAATGCCAGATGCCTTTTTGGTTTCCCTGCTCATCTTGAAGTTCGTAAGACCAAGAACCACACTTTCTTTTAATGATAAAGGGACCTACATATGCGGGAGCTAATTTCGCGCTATAATATTTTATCGCATCCGAGAGAACTTTATTTCTGCGCCACACCTGATCTCCGCAATTGAAAGATAACGGTCGTCTACGTAAGTTATAGCGATTAGCATTGTGCGCTCTCGTCGACTCAATACGCTGTTTCACTTGTTGGTACAACTTAATAAACCCTTCTTGACGACTTTTAACGTAGGTGTCCAGAGTAGGCGTTACGATCGATGTCTTCGCTCGATGGTCCGTCCCATAAAGCTTGTGTTCTTTCCCGAATATGAGGTAATAAGGACTGTACTTCGTAGTTTCGCTAGGCGATGTCCTTATAGCACAGCCAATTTCGTTTAGATGTTCATCCCAGGTCCTATGATTGTCTTGGTTAACATATGTTCGCAGCATGGTCTTAATTATCCTATTATGGCGTTCGGTGGGATTAGCTCACGTTGGGCGCCAAAAATTTGCCACGTACTTTTAGTAAAAAAAAATAAAATAAAATCAAATTTTGAAAAATTATTGAAATGGTTTGAATTGAAATCTCCAACTCCAGCTAAGATGGGTAAGTGGTTTCTCTACTGGCAAATTTGTGCCCAGCTCACCGTAGAGGGTTAGTACAAAAAGTGTGAGTCGCGCCACCGATTTAAACGGTTCAAATCGGAAACCCCTGATGTTCCAGGCACTGACCTATCTTACTGGAGATAAATAATGGATTTAAGAATCTTAATAAAAAAAAAAATTGATTGAATAGTAAATATGGTGAGTGGGTGATTGGCTGAGTAAGACAACAAAATTAGATCTATCTATTATATTTTTCAACAATAATAAACCCAACGGTTCAATTTAACAAATCTCTGAAAAAAATAAGTGATAAAAAAAATCAAATGAAATGCCGCTAATTTACTGGCGTATAAAATAGATGAGTGATCACCCAGCGCAATAAGAAATGATCAAATAGTTAGTATCTAAAAATGTAAACTATACAATGATACATCCGCTTAAACAAATCAAAATTACAAAATTGAATAGTTAAGACCGTTACAATGACTTGAACTTAAAATTTATTTTGGCTTATCTGGTTGATGAACTTCTCTGGCGCAGAGGATCTTGTAGAGAGGCTAACTGTACTAGCCACGGTGCTCCGATGGTAGTGAGGTACAGCGTTGGTCCCCGGTAGTGCACAGATCTTACAACACTCCCAGCTATATGTACCAGGGCCAACAAAAGGTTTAGCCAGAACCAAGAATTTAACCAGATCCAAAAATGTAGATGCTTGCGCCAAGCCAAAGGATTCGCCCAGTCCAAAAACCCTAGTCGAAAAAGCGCATTAGCCAAAAATTCCAACATTAAGTTATTTACGAAAGAAATGTTAAATTTACAAATGTTGACTCTACTTAATACAAAAATGGTGAAAAATTTGAATAATAATAATAATTAATACAATTTTTTTACAAAAAAAAATAAAAGGTATAATATTTTTTTAATAGATTTTTATTTCACTAATTCTTAATTTACACTTTTTTTCTTTTAACGTGAATTTATTATAAACTGATCAAGCATTTTTCTATATCGACCTTTGTTGATTTCAAAGTCTTTGAAAATTGATAAAAACCCATATGGAATATTCCAACATATGGAACAAATATTTTTGAATTCGTTAAAAGCCATGTCCGTTCCAATGTAATCATTGTAGATGTGTCGTAAATTGTTTGAAAACAATTAAAACATTTAAATTGTCACGGATAAGGTGCTTTGGACATTTAGCATATGACTGTGTCAAATAGAAAGGTTCAACTTTGGAATGTCGTCCCATACTAAAATATTCTCTAATTACGCTACTACTACTACTACTACTACTACTACTACTACTACTACTA